>JANTPM010000245.1:39759511-39782001 GCA_025434745.1 Erythroxylum divaricatum | reverse complement strand
CAAGACAAGAGAAGAAGAAGCACTGAAAACTCTCGGCTTTAAATTTCCAGTCCGAGACCGAGTGAACATAGGGTGCTGATTCTGGGACCCTTGAATTTCTGTTGGTACAGCTTTTAGAGGAGTTGAAGGCACAGAGGGTGCCACGACAATCTGGTCGACTGACGTTGCGGGCACAATAGCAGTGGGGACGGTGGCATTGGACTGACTGGGTGATGACAACGGCGTGGGGTGAATAACATACTGTGATGATGGGGGTTTAGAGGGAGGTAAGCTGAGGGAAAATATAGTAGTGGGAGGTGGCGGTGAACCGAGAATAGAAGACTGCCCTTCAATTTCTTTGAACGGGAAAACCTGCTCATCAAAGATAACATGACGTGAGTAAAAAATTTTATTGGTAGATAACGACAGACATTTATAACCTTTATGAAGAATACTATAACTAAGAAATACACATTTGGTAGAACGAAACTCAAGTTTATTCTTAATATAGGGACGGAGCCAAGGATAACAACAACAACCAAACACACGAAGGAAAGTATATTCTGAGTCACGTTGAAAAATTACTTGGTAGGGTGATTTGTGGTTAAGTCGAGGATTTGGTAATCGGTTGACAGTGTAAACGGCAGCAGCAAAAGCATGATCCCAATATTTTGGTGGAACAGATGAGTGGTGTAAAAGGGCTCGACCAGTTTCAGTAATGTGGCGATGTTTGCGTTCGGCACAACCATTTTGTTTAGGTGTGTGAAGGCACGAACTGCATTGGATAATGACGTTATTGGCTAAGTATTTTTCTAAAGCCTGAAATTCCCCACCCCAATCGGATTGAAACTGTTTGATAGATTTACCCAAAAAAATTTCAACAATAGCTCGAAATTGAACAAAACAATTAAAGACATCGGATTTGCGACGAAGAAAATAAATCCACGTATACTTGGTAAAATGATCAAAAAAGACGACATAATATAAATAACCATCAACAGATGCAATAGGAGTAGGTCCCTATAAGTCAGAACAAATTAATTTCAAAGGTTCTTTTGCTTCATAGCTAGAATCTGAAAAAGACAATTTATGAGATTTGTTAACACAACAGGCCTCACATAAAGAAGAGTAACGCTTGGAAGAAGCGGATAATTTATTCAAACTTAAAACTTTACTAACTGTCTTGGAATAAGCATGGCCTAATCTAGCATACCATATGGACAAAGAAACAGAATTGCAGGCTGGAGACACACGATCAGTGGCTAAGTGATAGAGACCATCTTTAAGGAACCCCTGATGAAGTGGCTGTTTCGTGTTGCGGTCCTTAATCACAAAATAATTAGGAAAGAATTCAACAGAAACATCATTAGAATGATTAAACTGATGAACAGATAGTAAATTAAGATTAGCTTCCGGAACATGAAGAATATTATGTAATGAAAAAGGACGCGAACTAAGAGATAGAGTAGTTGAACCAAGACTAGAGATAGGTAAGGTTTTACCATTGGTGAGAGTCACTTCATCGGTGCCGGAATACTCAGAGTGAATGCCCAGATTTTCCAATTCAGAAGTCAAGTGATGGGTAGCTCCAGTATCAACGATCCACTGCTTGTCTGGGGCATGAGGAGAGGAGCTATAGTTGGCAGTCGGTTTGGGGTTGTAATTAGTGTATCTGGGACTAGGACACTGCCTGTTGGTATGACCCCGACCTCGGCAATTATAGCAAGTCAGCTCAGAAGGAGAGGAGGCACCACGCCCACGGCCTGATTGGAAGCCAGGGCGCCGATTTCCACGACCTCGGCCTCGTGAGCCACCAGTATTGGCTTGACGGCCAGCATAATGAGCAACAGCAGGAGGATTGAGCGACTCATTCGCATTTTTCAACTGTATTTCTTTAGAAAGAAGTAAGCCGAATAAATCATCAAATGAAATAGAAATTAACCTGGCCTCTATATTGCGTGCAAATGGGCGATACTCAGGGCTGAGACCACGTAAAATGTGATCAACAAGATCATCCTCAGATATGCCAGCATTAAGTGCAACAAGCTGATCAAACAAATGCTTGGCACGATCCATATAGGTGACAATTGAGTCGTTGTCACGAGTCAAGGCGTGTAGAGCATTTTTGAGAGTGCGGACTTGTGCTCTAGAACTCGAAGCATAAGTGGTCTGTAATCGAGACCAGGTTTCATAAGTAATGGTGGTGCCGACAATCTATAAGAGAACGGGTTCAGAGAGAGAACCAAGGACCCAGCTTAACACCAATTGATCCCTAATGTACCAAGTCTGGTACTCTAGATTCGGGACACCAATAACCTCTTTGGGAGGCGGTTTGGTGCCGTCAACATGGTGGAACAGTTGATGACCATGGAGGATAGGGAGAAGCTGCGTTTTCCATAAAAGATAAGTGGAGGAGGTGAGCTTAACAGTGAGTTGATTGTGGACAGAGGAAAAAGAGGAGATAGAGGGCGCAGCAGAGGAGAATGAAGTGGCAGTAGTAACCATGGTGATTGGTGAATGATGCGAAAAATCCAGGAAAAAAGAAAAAGGTGTTTAAACCACACGGCTAAACTGATGTATTCTCATTGAGTATAATCAGATATATATACAAAGTGTATCAGAAAAGATTGAGATAAGATTTAAAAGATTTACAAATATTTAAATTTAAAAACAATATCTTAACAAATGATTAGCAGCAACCGAACGTAGCAAAGTCGGGATTGACTAAGTCGTTTCCTTAACACTGTTGTGAGTTGTGACTATGCTTGTGAGCTACATTGTGTTGTCAATTTTGTTGATGTTTTAGTAGCTGATTGAGTCAACATATGAATCCATCAGTTGCTAATTTTTTTGAAGCATGACGTGACTAAGGTGATTGGGCAATTTTGTGATTGTGTGAAAATCTTTGTAGCTGTCTTTTTCCTTCAGTCGTTGTTGTTGATGGGGAGTCCAGTGAGCAGTCTTCGTTGTCTATTGGAAGTCTTTTTGCAGTTGTAATTTTCAATAGTTGTCTTGTGTATTTTGGTTACATAATTTGTGCGTGTGGTGAAATATAGCTACTAGGTTTTTTTTATTTTGAATGATCTTTGATTGTTGGATTTTACGTTGATTCTTGATCTACATTGGTTGTTGTGTTCTCCATTTTGGTGTGATTTTGTGGCCTGCAAAATTGTTTATCGTGCATGATTTGGCTGCTACATTCTTTCATGTTGTTGCGTGAAAATTTAGGGTAATTTTAGCAACTGGTTTTCATGGTGTCACAAATTTTACAGATCTGTTGTTTGTAACATTTTGGTGAAGATATGTTTATTTTATTGGTGATTTTTCCATATTGGAGGAGCTACACGAGTGTTGTCTCTGTTTATGTTGGTTATTGTTTATTCACTTAAGTTGTTTATTTCGTATTTTTATTATCAAATACTATTGAGAAAATCATCAGTTGAGGTTAATACAAGTCGGATATGTTATTGGTGTGAAAATCTTTCACAGGAAATAAGGTTGAGAGATAGTGTCAAAGGTTGAGTGGTGTTAGCTCAGTAAAGTCTTGAGTAAATCGATTATATTTCAGTGAAAGTTATTAAGCTAGGTGAGGGTCCCGTAGACGTAGGCAAGGTATGTCGAATTGTGTTACCAAATTTATGGTGTTTTTATTATTTCGTTTTTGCTTGGTTTTAATTTGTTCGTGCCAAAGAAGTTTACAAAAAGTTTACAAAACAATTACCCCCACAGTTTTTCAAAAATAATTTATTTACTTTGGATATTAAGCTTAATCATGCTCAGTCAAATTTCCTCTCCCATCTCTCTACACCCCTTGCTGGCAAACTTAATCATAGTATAGCTGACATACCATTATTAGTTAATTGTATTTTGTCGTAACTCTCCCACTCAAGCCAAAAGATGGTTCATTTCCTTTATGGGAATGAAACCAGATATGGTTAATGGTGGCTATCCATCCCCTCAAGGCAGCTCATCCATCATCTCTAGAAGCCATGGGACCTCTCCTTCTATTATCTCCTCTTCTCTTAGCATTCTCCTAACCTCTTGCTCGACCAACACCAACTCTTCAAACCCATCCTATTCCTCCACCACATAACTCTTTCTCCCAATGTTGTTACTCCCCCTACTTTTCTCCCTCTTGTTAGGACAAGTTAACATGCTAGTCCCTCTACTTCTCTAAGAGGACATGGTACAAAAACATATCTCGGACCCTATCATGTTATCGCTTCCACGTCTTTCCTTCTCATCATTATATCTGAAATTAAATTAAAATATGAGAAAATAACTAATAGTAATACAAACAAGCTATTTTTCTCTACACTTAATTCGGACGCTCAATACTCAATTAAAAATTAAATTAAACTAAAATAATGTAATTATCAAAATAATTCAAAAAATAAACTAATGACAAACTAATAACAAAATTAAAATGAAATTAATTAATAAAATTAATCTAATTACGCAATTACCAATACAATTCCTAAAATTGAACATTCAATTACACAATTTAACACATAAACCTATGCTAAACACAATTAAAGCCTAATTCATGCAAATACTAAATTGAAATGAAATTAAACTAGGAAATAACATCTAAGTACTAGAAAACAATAAATTAAACATAATCTAACAAAAATCATTACAATTTATCACATAATGAGCAAAATTGACATAACCAACTCAAGTTTCATCAAATTCTCATGAAATTCATCTAATTAATCCAACAGTTCATATGGAAAAGGGTGAAATTCAAGTTTTAATTGAAAATCAAAAACAAAATTAGGTGAAATCAACCTAAAATGCAAAAATTGCATAACCATAGCATTTTAGGGTTGAAAAACCCTAAAATTGACAAAAATACCCAAATTTCCAAGTTTAGCTCATATAGAAAGCAAGAAAAACTTATTGGAATGTTGCAAAATCACTCAAAAATGTTGGACAAGGCTGGAGAATGGACAGGCATAGTAGATGGGTGGTAGAAGATGAGGGGAAAATTGGGAAAGAAGAGAGAAGATAGGCTTTAAAATGTGTCACAGACTTACACAATCAGTTATGCAACCGTGTAACTAGCCATATAAGTCATTATGAATGTGTAACTTTAGACACAAGTATGTGACTTTTCGCAAACTTACATGGTCACATACATAAGTATGTGTGACCATATTAGTCACTGTGAATATGCTAACGTTGACACGAGTGTGTGTTGTGACACGTTATAGGAAACTTAAGATACACTGGCATGTCCCACACCCATGTAACTCACTGTAAATGTGTGCAAATTTTTTAAAAGCTTTAGGACTGTACACGGTCATATCCAGTGACTGTGTTGGTCATTGTAACCATGTAAAACATGTTTAAATTAAATTTGTTTATAAAATTTCCTTAAAAAAATTTCATTCAAAGTCACAAAAGTTAAATGTTCTATAACCTAACATAAAACACACAAAAATAATGAAATCCTAAACTAAAGCTCCAAAATAAGATAATCAAATTAAACAAAAATAACATAATTTTTGGTTTACCTCCCAAGTGATGCTTGTTTAATTTCTTTAGCTCGACATATTTATTATGTTCAAGGTATCTTATAGATTTTAAGTTTTTTATTTCTTACTTTGGGTTCCTTAACCTTTAAATAGGCTATCTGCTTTTTCCTTATACCATCCTTCTCTTTCCCTTGAACTGGAAATAGTTACAGCGAACTTTTAGAAAAAGAATCCTATATAAATTTTGAAACTAAATCGTCAAATAAATCAATAGAATCATCATAATCCACAAGGTCAAAGGAATGATTCAAGAAATTAGAAATTATAAATTTAAACTCTTAGTACCCAACCCTAAGCACTAGTTTTCCCTTACCAACATCGATTATTAACCTAGCAGCGGATAAAATAGGTTGACCCAGAAATAAAGGTATCTCTATATCTTCTTCTATGTCAAGAATTGCAAAATCAATTAGGAAGATAAGCTTATCAACCTTAACAAGTATATCTTCTATAACACTTATAGGATGCTTTACAGATATTTTGGCTAGTTGTAAACTTATGGAGCGGTAGTCTTTAGTTTGGCTCGATTATGACCTTTTTTTCTAATTTGTATTCCAGCTTAGGTTTTGGTTCACCTAATCCTAGTTTCTTAAATAAAGAATAAGGCACGATATTAATACCGACCCCTATGCTAACTAAAGCCTTTTTTTATTTTCAAGCTACCAATTGAATAAGGGATAGTAAAACTCCCTAGACCTTTAAGTTTCTCTAGTAGCTTGCTTTGAAGAAGAACTGAGCACCTTTTATTTAGCATTATAATCGCTAAATCCTCTAACTTTCTTTTGCTTAGTAATAACTCCTTTAAAATTTTAGAATACTTCGGCATCTGTGCAAGAGCCTCAATAAAGGGTAAGTTAGTGTGGATTTGTTTAAAAAGTTTAAGCAACTTATGAAATTACTCATCCATTTGATCTTTCTTCACTTTGGTAAGATAAGGAATGACTAACTAAAATTCCTTCACTTTTGAAAAGCCCCCTTCAACTTCAACTTTCTTTTAACTGCTAATAGTAATTTCTTTATTATCTTGGGTTTTATTGTTTTTCTCTTGCAACTCTTTTCCACTCCTAAGGGTAATTACATCACATATTCTTTAGGATTTGTCTTTGTGGTACTAGGCAAACTTCTTTATGATCTTTCAAAATTATCTTGATGAGTTGGCTAATCTGTGTTTCCAAGTTTCATATAGAAGCCTCTTAACTCCTCAATGACATCTCTATGGATTGAAATATTTCCTCTAAATGTCAAAGCATTTTAGACATGATATCCTCTAAGCTCAGATTCTTTTCTTGAGGTTATTATTGTTGGAATCCTAATAAAGGGTTGTTCTATTTCTGTCTTAGTTCTCCAAGAGAAATTTTGGTGGTTTCTCCATCCCATATTGCATATATTGATATGTAGATTATTTTGTGGTCTAGGAGCATTCCCTTGTAATCCACATGCTCGAGATGTAGTGATTGATAGTCTTGATTTAGATGTCCTAGCTTGTATGCCTTACACTACATAACTTGGTATAATTTAGGATTTATAGTTAATACTACTCAGGGTTTCAACCTAGTTTGTTAGTGTTGTCACTGCATCAAAATCATATACTCCTGCTAGCTTGCTAAGTTTTGTTAGAGACAAGCACCATTGAGAAATGTATCATCATTGAAACCATTGACCATAAAGGTATCACAAATCTCTAGAAAGTTTACGATATGTGTATTGGGTTCGTCATCTGGTAGGCCATCAAATTGGACATAATCTTCCATCATTTAAATAATACTTAGTTTAATCTCAAAATTATTGGCATTAATAGTTGGTTTAATTATGCTAATCTCTGTTCCTGTAAAGTTTGGTCTAGCGTAATTGAACATGGTCTTTGGTTGGTCTATCATGGTTCTTAATTCCTTCCAAGTCCTCTGTCTAGCGATTTAACTTGAACTCTCTAAGTAGGGTTCTAAGGAGATTTCTGCAAGTTGTCCTCTCAATCTCTGGATCTTTGTTAACTAGATATGACGGCTTCCTTTAGGTCATAAACTAACCCAAGGCCTATAAAAGTCATAAAACTAAATAGTTAATAAAACAAATAAAAAGAAAAATAATAAAAATTAACAATGGCTAGATTAATAAAATTAAGGTTTTCCTAATATTGTAATCACCAATAACCAAGCCAAAAAATTGATTGCTTGTAATTTTAAACTATAAATGTATGATATAGTTCTAGCTAGCACTAGTAAGTACAAGTCGATATTACAAGGATTACAAGTTCTAGTAATAGTTCTTTTCTTATTTAACTGTCAAATAAGACGATTATCTAATTTAAGACTAAATTAAATTAAAGTGTAACACAATAATAAATCAAGACAAATACAATATAAAGATATCTTAAGTGTTAACCCTTTATCCTGCAATTCAATTATTGATGTTTGGACTGTAGAAATTCTTAACTTATGCTAATATCTTTCTCAAAACTATTAGCAACTAATCTTTGTTTGATTAACTAAAATCTTTTTCTAGTTAAAACCCCTGAGATTGCTTTACATTAATTCGTGAATTTCTTTATTAGGTTTGACCATAATCTAGAGGATTTATGTAGATCTATCTCTAGGTTTGCATACAACTTCTTCTAATTATAGTAACTATATTCATACAAGAGGATTTATCAATCTCAATCATATGAAATTAAATATTGAACTAATATCCCGAACATATTAATTCAAGAATATAAACAAAAAATTGAATCTGTATGAATAAATCAATCAAATTACATTAAATAAAGAATCAAATCATAATATTCATCCTAACTTGGGGTTCAACCTACTTAGGTAATAAATAAAATTGTAAATATAGAAAATGAAATAAACATCAAAAGTTAAGAAGAAGTATTTAAAATCTATAGGTATGTATACCCCCTTCTCTTTATTGAGATCCATTTGGTAAAAGGTTACTCTCCATTGGATCTCTTGAAGTACCCTTCGTGTTCTCCTTGTCTTAGGTTTAGAAATGTGTCTTCTACTCTAATTTAGCTGCAACTTTTGACTTTAGCCACTTTTCTTTCTTCTCCTCATCATAATTGCCTTTTTTACTATAAAACTAGGTTTTCTAGATTATACATGATCAGTTGTACAACAATGCTACTGATCATGTATCTCAAAGATCCTTCAGAATTGCGACTTTACACTTTCACAAGAGCCTATACGACCAAGGGACATAATCATGTATATTACTCGCATGGTGTGTATTTCCATATGGGAAAACTAGCATCTTTGAAGCTTTACACATTTACAATCTCCTACACAATCCCTACACATGGCCATGTATGTTTCTTCACACGAGCGTGTACATATTCACACAAGCATGTGCCTCCAAAACAACTACAATTCTTTCGTTTTATGCCACGATTTCCTCCAAATTCTTCTCCTTTTAATTCATAAAGGCAATTAAGACCTAAAAATACACTTGAAACAAAATAAATACCAGAAACAATGTAAAACTCTCAAATAACAAGCAGAACACACTCAATATGGGTATAAACACATAGTATAACAATCGTTTATCATATGCTAACTTTAGAAAGTGTAATTTTTATGCAAAAAAGATTGTTAAGCTATATTACTGACACAAAAGGTATTAAGGTAGTTGAGGAAAATGTGAAAAAAAGGGAATGCTCAAGATATAAATCCATAATTGAGGTAAGTTTTCACGGTTTAACTAGTTTTTATTGGAGATTTGTTGAAGATTTTAGTATAATTGTTAAACCACTTATTGAAAAAGTTCAGAAATCTATAAGATTTTATTAGGATAGTGAACAAGAGCAATCATTTAATATCATTAAAGACATGTTATATTTGACACCTTTGACAACATTAATTGAATTTTCTAAAACTTTTAAGATTGATTGTTATGTCTCAAGACTAGGAAGATACTCAATGGAGTAGCCTTGAAACGCTCAACTTATGATAAAGATATCGGTGTATTTGTGAGAGTATTAGACACATGACAACATTACCAATGGCTTAAGGAATTTTTGATAGTACTAATCATAAATTATTGAGCACCTTAAGGGGAAAGGTAGGTTGAATGTGATCGTCAAGTGGATGAAATTGACTAAAATATTCCCATACGTCATCAAGTATAAACAAGGTAAGGAGAATGTGGTTGTTGATGCCTTATCTCATAGGTATGTTCTTCTCAATTCTTTGAATGTAAGGTTACTAGGATTTGAATATGTGAAGGGATTACATGCCAATGACAATCACTATGGAAATGTCTATTTGAATGTGAAATGGGCATTTTATAAGTTCTATAGGCATAACCCTATCTATTGTAAGTTATTTGTGCTTGAGACATATAGTGAGGATGTAATGGGCCACTTTGGCATCCAAGGATGGTAAATATGTTAAATAATCATTTTATTTGCCTTTATCACATAGGTACATCACTTGGAGGAATGTTAAATTTAGGACTTTATCACGTAGATTGTGTACACCTTTCCCTATATCTAGTGAAGTACAAGTGAATATCTCTATTAGCTTTGTGATAAGGTTACATAGGTCGAAGAAGTGTAAAGATTCTATGTTTATGGTAGTTGATAGGTTCTTTAAGATGGCACACGTTATTCCTTATATGATTAGACAGAATGTTATGCGGTTATTGATTAGTATTGATTCAAAAAATCTTAACCAGGGTAGAATGGTATTATAAGAATAGTTTTCAAATATCATTAATAAAATCAATGACTAATAGTAGAGATTTAATATTATTATACTTAAATAGAGTAGAAATTAATTTTAAACTCTACACTTATTATAACATTGTATAATGAAAGGATTAAATTATACATATAAATCATGCATATAAAATTTAATTAAAACTTTTTTTATATTCTTAAATAATTTGATGGTTATAGCACGTTATTAGATGTCAATATTGATTTATAAATAAAAATTATTTAATTAGATAATTAAAGTTGAATTAAAAGAGTTTAATTTATTTAATCATAAATATAATTTAAAGTTATAATTTATATCCATTGTCAACATATTTAAGAACCTAATGAGATACATAAAGAACGAATTAATAAAAAAAAGAATACGTGTTTTAATCAAGTTAGACTTAGATTATAAAGTATAAGAAACTTTATAATTAAATATGAGATATTTAACAAATGAAAATCATTATGAGATGTTGCATTTTATTTGAGTTCAATTGATATTTAATTAGAATTAAATATAATTTTAATTAACATTATTGATATCATTTAGAAAGTTAAAGAAGGTTGGACAGATATGGTTTGAGTACTTGGCAACGCGATGGAAGGTGGGGTTGGTTCACGCATAGTTATACTAAAAAAATTTAGGAAGTGGTGGAAGAGACGTGGGCGTAACAGGCTGCAAAAGATTTGGGATTGAAGGCGTCAATGGTAATGTTGGTTTTGGCTCTGACGGACTTATAATTGTTAAGCTAACGTCGAATGTTATTACGAAAGTTAAGATCAAGCATTGGAGAGACCATAGCTTATGGATAGTTTTTGGAATCTTGGCCAAAAGTTTCTTAAGTTGTCCTTTTGGATGATAAACTTAGTTCAAATGTCTTGACTTTTTAAGGTTATTACTTCTTGACAATGTAACCTTATAGACAAACGCGCTTAGGAAAACCCTTTTAAGCCTGTTGATTAGTTTCAGTTAGCCTAACTTCACAAGGAAAACTTTCCACAAGAAGTCGGATGTAGTAGCTGGACAGCCTTTGAATTTGCAAGTCCAGAAGGAAACTCGATACGTCTATGCTTTAAGACTAGACGTATCTACACAGCAAATTGCACCTGATCTCCTAACAAAGTGTTGGATCCCTTTATAACTGTAGGTTAATAAATATTTATTTATTTTAGAATTTCTTCATTCAAAATTTCAAAGATTGATCATGCATGAGAATTTGAGTTTGCCCCAAAAATTCAAAGGGATGCATAAGAAAATGATTGGTCATACATTGGAACATTGGAAATTTTCAATAATTATTAAAGAATATTAAAAAACTTCGCAAGCTCCCTGTAAATAAAAGAGAACAGGTGTGTTTCACCAATTCATAGATAAATAAGTGAGTCACTTCAGAGACCGAGTAGCTTGAGAAAATCTCTAATTTCTCAAACTTTATATGTGAATGATCTACTACAAATTGGTGAGATATTTAAGCATGATAATACATCCTAAATAGGGTGAGAAATTGAATTAGTCCTTAGTATAAGTTAGAGAAAATATTGTTGTAATCCTATTATATTATAGTGGAGGACCTTATAGATCTCTACTTCTATAGTTTTTCCTTCATATTGGGGAGATTTTCATATAAAATTTAAGTGTTCTCCCTTTACTCTCTTACTTTTTCTATTATCTTTGAGTATCCATTTTAATCATCCAAAGAAAGAAAAGTATAATTTTCATTTTAATCTTTTTTTCAACTATGGTAGTAGAGCTTTGGTTTAGTGGAGTTATTTTTCTTGTGTGATTTAAAATAGAGGGTACCATCACTCATGATAGTGACAAGTTCAAACTTACATAGAGAATTATGCCTTTTGGAAATTGATGATGAAAGATAATTTATATTGCAAAAATTCACACAAGATATGACCATTAATGGGAATAAGATAGAGGGAGAAACTAATACAGAATAGGAGTTTTTAATTTGAAAGTCGATAGTCATCATTCATAAGTTCATCGACTGAAGCTTGTTCGAGCACATGTTAACATCAACTAATGTATACGAATTATGGAAAAAAACTTGAATCCACGATTCAAAAGAAGATACCTTAGAATAAAGCTCACCTCCTAAAATGGTTAGTTAGGTTGGAGTACAAGGATTATCAAACTAGACCAGATCAAGCCAAAGAAGTACGATCAACGTATGATCAAGCACCTAAAACACTTTTAAGGGACTCATTAATCAACCATCAAAGATCAAGATGAAGATTGGTGATAAGTTGCAGGCCTTACTACTTCTCAACTTGCCACCTGAGAGTTGCAACATATTTGTTGTTGCACTTAGTAAATCAGCTTGAGAAGAAAAACTCACTATATATACTATCACTAATAGCCTTTTAAATGAAGAACTTAGTAGAAAGGAACATGTCATATCAACACAATTTGAGGCTAATTAATGTTGTCAAAAAAAGGGGAAGAAGTGAAACTCATAGAAAGAGTTCAAGAAAAGTTGTAACAAGTCAAGAAAGAGGCCTAAATCATATCCAATAGTTAACTATTACTATTATGGCAAATTTGGTTATAAGAAATCTGAATGTCGATATCTTAGAAGAGATAAGAAGAATGGGAATTTTAAGTCAAATTAGATTAAGCCAAAGATAAAGGAAGAGAAGAGCATAACTAAAATGACAGAAAAAGATCTTCATGATATATTCTTTATTAGAGAAGATAACTGTCATAACGTTACCTATGATGATAGTTCATGTACTGTTAATTCAGATATTTCCTTTTACATCATCCCGTATTGGGATGTCTTCTCAACATACCAAAGTGGTGACTTTGGTACAATTAAAATGGGAAATAAAGTAACTTGTAAGATTAAAGGAATTGGCGATGTCATTATGATCACCAACATGAAAAATATAAGACATGCCCTCACTCATAAGGAACTCCTTCCTAATATGAAAGGTAAAACACTTGAACCATGCACTCATTGCTTGGTAAGTGAAAAATTATAGAGTTTCATTTTACAAAGCTAGTATGACATACAAAAGAAAAAATATTTTTTATTTGGTGCATTTTATTGTTTGCTCAATGACAAAAAAAATCAATTGCCTATATGTTATGAATTATTACAATAACAAGTTTAGAAAGTTTTGGGTGTCTTTGTTGAAAACAAAATACTAGGTACTTGAAGCATTTAAGGAGTTCCATGTCATGGTGCAATGAGAGATGACAAAAGATTAAAATGTGCCTATTAGAAAAAGATAAAATATGCAGAGAAATTGTATTTCTAAACGACACATTTCGATGAAATCTTTACAAATATATATACACAGAGAAATTAAGTTAAGAAAGGAAATACAACATTCCTATAACTGTCCTTATAATCTTGCCTATAATAAAAACAAATATATCTATAACCTGTATAAATCACTAAGATTTAGGACAATGATTTAAGTGGTCAAACCCTAAATCACATTAACACCCCCCTCAAACTCAAGGTGGTGTTATGGAATTCAACTTAGACTTTGTTCACTAAGTCTTGAAATCTCCCAGAAAGATGAGTCAACTTAGACTTTATTCACTAAGTCTTGAAATCTCCCAGGAAGATGATTCTTGGTGAAGATGTCAGTTGTTTGTTTTGTAGAGGGAATAAATGCTAAGGTGAGAGCACCTTTGGTAACATGATGTCGAATAAAGTGACAATCAATTTCTATGTTTGGTGTGCTCATGAAATACATCATTATGAGCAATCTGAATTGCACTTCAGTTATCACAATGTAGTGCATTGGTTGAAGAATGTTTGATATCCATGTCTTATAGTAACCAATGAAGCCATAGTAATTTTGAGGTATCATCTGTAAGAGCACGATACTCTGATTTGATGCTACATTGAGTTGTGACTATTTGCTTCTTGCTTCTTGCTTCTCCAAGAAATAAGCGAATCTCCTAAAAGGAAACAATAGCTAGTGGTTGATCGACAATCAATAGGGTCTCCAACCTAGTCAACATCAGAATAGCCAGATAACAAAAAGGATGAGTGAGCATAGAAATAAAGTACATGAAACAACATTTTGTTAATGTAGCAGAGAATCTAAAGGACATCTACAAAATGTGATGAGCGAGGAGAAGCCATGAATTGGATGACTAAATGGACAACATAAGCAATATTAGGTCTAGTTATTGAGAGATAGAGTAAACTACCTACTAATTGTCAATATAGAGTTGGATATTGACAATTAGTAAGTAGTTTACTCTATCTCTCAATAACTAGACCTAATATTGCTTATGTAGGGCATAGAGCTCTTCAGCCATATCTTGTTGCCATAAGCCTCTCAATGCAAGAAAAACGCATGCAAGGAAATAATAGTTGAAAAATAGTGGAAGTCACAAAGATGATATGGAGTTTCTCTTACCCGAGTAGAGCGACGAATGGTTGTGGTAGGATTAGGAATAGAATTACAATCGAAACAACCTCCATAGGACTAGATGCATCGATGGGAAGATTATTGAGTTTTTCTACTATATCATTACTAGGAAACAACTCAGTAGATGTATCCGTGAAGAATGGAGATGATGTAGTAAAAGACTTATGAAATTTAAACAAGGATGAGAATAATGTATCTTCCCAAAATGATTAGATATAAGATCCCAAAAATGATAACCTTTATGTTATACCCCATAACCGAGAAAATAGCATAATAAAGCACGTGGTTCTAATTTGGTGTGTTCATGAGGTTGTAAGAGGACAAAGGCAACATAAACAAATGGTTTAAAAGAAAAATAATTAGGTAAGTTACTAAATAAACGTTCAAAATGAGAAATTTTTTGAAGAGTTTGGATAGGAATGCAGTTGATAATGTATATAGTAGTTAAAGTCACTTCCCCCCAGAACTTCTCAGGACAGTAAGCAGAAAGAAGTAGTCCGTAAACAAAATCTAAATTGTTTCGGTGTTTACATTCAGACTTTTCATTTTGTTGAGACGTATGGGGACAAGAATGTTGAATCATGGTACCTTGTTGACTAAGGAATTGGAGAAGAACATATTCTTTGTATTTCGTTGCATTATCTGTTCAAAGGATTTTAATAGTTTTGGAAAATTGTGATTTGATCATTTTTGCAAATTTAATATAAAATACGATAACTCAGATCTATGTTTCTAAAAATAAATCCAAGTGAAATGAGAATGATCATCAATGAAAAAAACAAAATATCGATTGTCATTTATAGAACAAGTGGGAGAGAGTCCCTAAATATTGAAATGAACAAAAGCAATGGGAGTTTTGGAAATAGAATCATTATTATTAAAGGATAAAGTTAGATGTTTTGCTAGTCGACAGTTCAAACAATTAAAAGACTCAAATTTTATAGATCACAGTAATCCACAAGAGATTAGAGGATGGAGTTTACTAATGGAGGCACGACCTAGACGAAGATGTTAGTAATACACCGGAGAGATATAGCAGTGGATACATGTCTTTGAGTCAGATGTAGAGAAGTAAGCTCAAATAATCTTCCCACTTTACATCCCGTCATAAAAGTTTGATTTTTCTACGGATCCTTTACCTGACAACCAGAGTAAGAAAAAGTAATGGTGAGACCTTGTTCACAGTTAGCCAATGGATATAAGATTAAAAGCTAAGTTGGTATAAGATATGTGTCAGGGAAACTGATGTGTGAACTAGATGTGTTTCCAATGTGAGTAATGACCATTTTTGTTTCATCGGCTATGTGAATAGGGGGAAGGGAAGAGATAGGTGTTTTAGCAGACAAAATAGAGGAATTAGATATCATATGTTTAGAATAAGCAGAGTCAAAAAGCCAAGAGGAGCTACCCGACATGACAAATAAGGCAGTAGGAGAGGAAGCATTAGAAAAGAAAACCTATTTAAGTAGAGCTTTAAGACCACTCATAGTGATGGCAAAAAACCCTCAGTGATAGTAGCAGTTTCTGTAGCAAAGGATGACTCAGGCTTCGAAACTTTGGATTTGAAATAACCTCCTTTGGGTCTTGGAGGTCGAGTGGGATGATTTTCAAGTATATGCCCAATTTTGTGACAATATCTATACTCAATTGTCAAACAATTAGAGAAATTATGTCCAGTTTGACGACATTTCTTACAAATTTTGGGCCTTGATTTTAGATGAGTAGCGACTAAAGTGATATCCATTTATGAGGATTTATCTAAGCCAAAGCAAGTCTCTTTGAAAATTAGCTCCTGAAGAGCAGTATCGAAATTGGGAAAGGGAGTACGATGCAATAATGAAGCTTTGACAACCTCGTATTTGGGACAAAGAGCCATGAGCACTTGAATCAATTAAATATGGTATTGGCTGGTCTTGGCTTGTGACAGTTGACTCCAAATATGTTGCACTTGAGCAAGAAACTTATTCATAGACTGTCCAACTTCTTGTTTAAGGCTATGAAGAGTAATCCATAATTGATAATAATGAGCAAGTCTAGTAGTTTTGTACCTGTTTTCCAAGAAGTCCTATATCTCTTTTATTGTTTCAAAGTCAGCAAATTGAATATGAGTAGGGGCAAGCAGGTCTTGTGGAATCAAGTGATAATCTAATGATTTTTGTTGTCCCAATTGTCAAGGCGTTCTCTATATTTTTGTTCAGTCTCATCCTTTTCACGAGCTAATTTAGTAATATCACCAGTCATACTATGCCAAAGTTTTCAACCAATTAAGAACTTTTCATACCCTAAACCCATATATTATAGTTTGCACCCGTGAGAATAGTGCCATAGGAGTAAAAACATCTTATTTCTCCGTATGGAACGTGCTGTAGCAACAAAAGATTAAGATGTGGCAGAAGAAAAAAATGACAGCAAAAAATTAGTAAAAAGCAAGTCAAAAAAGGACAGATCCATACAAACAATTAAGAATGGAATAGAACAAAGCCAAACAATGGTTGAGTAACAAGCTGGATAGAAGATGCCATGGATAGGAGGACTTAATGAAAATAAATGAGCTCAGTAAAGGGATGTGCAAGAAACAAAACTGAGCACAGAACAATGGCTGGAGACAAAGGCTCTGATACCACATTAGAAAAGGAGAAAACATGCAAAGAAATCATATCGCTAAACCAGACAATTCGATGCTAGCTTTACAAATATATATATACAGAAAAATTAAGCTAAGAAGGAAAATATAAGATTCCTATAAGTGTCCCTATAATCTTGCCTATAATAAAAACAAATATCCCTATAAACTGTACAAATCACTAAGATTCAAGATAGTGATTTAGGTGGTAAATCCTAAATCACATTAACAATGTCAAAGTTAATAATGATGGGTTAATAGTGATGGAGAGTACTATAGCTTATTCAAAGAATATTACATGTCATTTAGCATCAAGCTTGAGGGAATCCTATCAAAGACACTATAATTAAACAATGTAGTTGAGAGAAAAAGGGTCTTATGCATGCTCTCTTATACCAAACTCCTTAAGCCATTTTGGGGAGAAGTTGTAAGGATAGCCATAAATATTGTCAACTCCTCTCCCTTAGGAACTTTGGATGGAGATTCACAAAAGAAGTATGGATAGGAAAGAATGTCTCATCTTTACCATTTTAAGGTATTTAGCTATCATGCATTTATCTACATCCCTAAGGACGAATGCTCTAAACTTGATTCGAATGCAAAATTGTATATCTTGGCTCGTTGAAAGACAAATTTATCTATCGACTATAAGATCTTATGAAGAAGGAGAATATGAGAAGTCGAGATGTAGTAATTTTGGAAGATCATACCATCGAAGATTCCAAATAGCTAAAGAACCTGAGCATAGGGTTAGTACTACTCTAAATATCATAATTCATCCTTTGTGGTATGTGATAACCTAGGAAATCATTCGAAAAGACCAATTATAATAAAGTCGGTGATGTGCTAATCATAATAAGTCTTCAATAAAGAAGTCTTCATCAACTAAGAAAAATGGAAATAAAGAAATCTTCATCAAATAAGAAAAATGGCACAAAGCTTGTCTGGTCTATTAAATCAGAACTTGTGGGATAACCCTAGTTGTAGAGATCAACTGAAAAAGACAATCATATGCTAGATATCATCCAAATTAGTATTTCATACTCATCACTAAGAGGGAGTCTTAAAGTTACAGCGAGACTATGGTTGATGTTCACAAAGAAAATTTGTTGAAAGTCATGCAAAAAGATATGTAATCTTGTATGAAAACCATACTTTTTTTATTGAAAATAAAAAATATAATTACATTTAACCAAAATTAAAATAATAATAAATTTATAATATTAAAAAGAAAAATAAAGTAGATTAAATAGTATTGGTTTAAAATAAAATAAAATATAAAATAAAATAAATATTTAGTTTTTTTAAAACAAAGTTATTTTTTCATTTAAACAAAACCATTAATCAAATCAAACTATTGAAAAATAAATTTAATGTTTTGGTTAAATAAAAAATAGCTTAGTTTTAAATTAAAAAATCAAATATTTAGTTTAGCTTTTGGTTTCAGTTTAAACCAACGATATTTGATCTACTTTATTTTTCTTTTTAGTATTATTAATTTATTATCTATTTAATGTTTCATTTAATTTAATTTTGTTAATAGTGATTGTTAAAAGAATACCATCTTTTAAATAATTCACTCAATTGTTATTATTTGATTAATTTCTATTAAATTTAAATTTACTTTGATAAAAATAGAGAAATTTGTATATTAATTTTTAATGTTGATATTTAGCAAATCATTACTTGAAAGAAAATTTAAGCTTAAATTACTTGATTACTGATTTGAAAATCTATATATTTAATTCATATTATATAATTTTAAATAAATTTAATTAAATAATTTTTGGGTAAATATACAGTTTTTTTTATAAATTTAATTAAAAGTTTTCATTTTAGGTTGCTTTAGTAGTTTAATTTTTTTCATAACAGTATTATTAGTATAAAATTCATGCTAATTTATCTAGTCATTAGCTTTGTCTTGTTAAATAACAAAGTGTTTGTACTTTATTTGAACTTCCTACTTAATTCGTTTTTTTTGTTTTGATATATATTATTTAAAAATATAAAAATAAATTAAAATTCTTACTCTTTATCTTATCCATAAAATAAAATCCTATTCTATTAGGAAATTGAAGAAAAGTTAATATATATCATCTATTTCTTTTTAAAACTTTTAAAATTTTACGCCCAAATCAAACCAATCCAAATAAAATTAGTTTATCTATTATTCACCCCTACTTCCTAGGATCCTCCACATTTTTTTCACCGCACTAAATAATTATATATTTCAATATTTACGTGTCTAGAATCATTTTACTTTAAAAAAATACAATGTTTTAACTGTATCGAACACCAACATATATAATTGCATATGACTTAAAAAACCTCGTTTTTGAATAGCAACCATACTAACCACATTCCAAATATATATAGGGTAAGACTGCATGTCTTAATTTGTGTTCTGATGTATTAGGACAGCATAAATTAGTGGTCTCATACGTCATACTGAGCTAAAAGATTAGACAACTGTTTATTTAGCTTAGCTAAAAAATTACAGGAACTACAAGTTGGGATTTCCCACTTCTAGAATCTCCAGAGATCCTGGTGTATAGGAAATATGACTCTGTATCCAAGCAATCCCTACACTTGTCATTCTAACAGGAAGTTCCAGGGGAAGGTGAACAAACAAGGAACTCTTTTTAACATGTTTCCTAAGTAAGTCACCTACCTTGTGACGTCAACACATAAATGTTTAGCTATATAAGCCCGACATAAGTCCTGATTTTTCTCATACACGACAGAACAAATCAAGAACATCAGTAGAATATATACAAGACGATGGCCTCGTACAAGAGTTTCATCTTTGCTATCTTCATAGCTTTGTCTTTCTCAGACATGAATGTTTGTCTTGGTGCTCGAAAGCTTCTACAATTTCCAGCTATCCCAACTTTGCCAATTCCCACATTACCACCTATGCCAAGTCTCCCACAACCCACAATCCCAACACTGCCAACCACACAGCCTTCCCTGCCTAAGCCAACTCTGCCACCAATTCCAAGCATCCCCACCATCCCAACTATTCCTACCATCCCATCTATCCCAAAGGTTACATTGCCTCCACTCCCAAGCATGCCCTCAATCCCCACCATCCCTACTATTCCTTTATTCTCTCCACCACCAGGAAACTAGATAAGACCAATTCATACTATTATTACTTCCGCCATTTGGAATAGTATCTGCATTTCGTGTGTTTCTAGTCTATAGTCATCCGTTGTACCCTGTTTAGTTCTTACGAATGTATACTCTAGCTGTACTTGTTTGCTCCAGTGATTAATAATGTATTACAATCGCCAGTTTGTATTAATTCATCATAATTATTTCTCTTTCAATACAGCCCTCTCTCTTTTTTGTTTTCCTTTTGACATCTATATATATATATATATGAATGTTTTTCTTTTCTCCTACTTTCCATGTCCGAAGGTTTAAACTTTTTAAAAAAATATTTAAGCATTTAATTTTAATTTTTAATAACAATTATACTCCCTTCGATTCATAATAAGAATCGTTTTAGAAAAATACACGCTTATTAAGAAAGTTGATGAAATTATAGATATACCCTTGCAATAATTAGCATGTGAGAGAAATTGTATATTAAATTGCCTTGAAATTGTGATCTGTATAATTAAGATGAGAGAAAAATGAAAGGTTAATTTTGGAAGAAAAATTATAAACATGTATACAAAGTCAAGAATGACACTTATTTTGAATAATTAAAATTGATCTAAAACGACACTTATTATGAATCGAAGGGAGTAGTATTCATCGAAGGCTGGGTTTTGAGTGGCGAAGGGTTACCACGGAGGATTATCGACCGCGGAGGAAGAGTTGTCGGACTTGGAGGGCTTCCAGACATTCTCTCTGCCGTCGCAGAAGTGTTTCCGTTGAGTTCGCAACCGGTGTCCTCTTCCGCCGCCCATTTTTGCTTAAAACCGCCGCTACTCTGTAACTGAAGACAGATTTAGTCTAAGAGAACGGTTAGGGCAAAATGGGCCTTTTGGACCATCTTCTTGACATTAAAGCCCAACTCACTCAATAATAAGTTTTGTAATTTAGAAAAAAAGATTTAATTATTAAAAAATTCATATAAATACTAAACCTTCTAATTTTATTTAATCAATTTATGAAAAATTTCAAAATAAAATGACAGCAAATTAAAATTAAATGAGGGAACTACATATCTTCTTTTCATTTGTCATATAGTTCTTTTATTATACTAAATATTTCGTACTATTAATTTATATTTAATTTTTAAAATTTTTAAAAATTAATAGTTTGACACTAATATATTATAAAATGTTTGGAAGTAAATTAACAATTCATCCTTAAAAAGATCAAACAATTCATGTATTTTGTCTATTTATTGTGTAATAAATATTTACTTTAAAGAATCGATTAAAATAATTTAATAAAGTTAACAAGTTAAGTGAACTCAGCTTGATCCAAAGTCAAAACGCTTGATTCAAATTTATTAATTTTCAAAATTAGACTTGAAATCAAGTTCAGTAGCTCAACCTAACTCAAATCTTGGCTACTTATTTATTTTTAATTGAAATAACGTCATTTTATTATTATAAAATAAAAATGAAAAATTTTATAAAATCTTAGAACCAAAGACTCGAGCTAGATTCGAGCCATTATTTTTTTTGGGTCTCTTTAAATTGATTTGGTTTAATACCATATGGGTATGACAAAGGGTTAGGCTACGGGCTCATTTAGGCCCAAGCTCCACCGGACCTCTTGTTGCTAGGACTTGAGCCCAAGCCTTGTTGGAGAAAGCTTGGCCTAAATTTTTGTAGAATTTATTTGATTTTAATAAAAAATTATAAATAATATAATGAGCTAAAAAAACTTATAAATTTTCAAAGAAATCAATCAATTATTGTTTTTAATAATTACTTTTGTCTTTTTTGATAATTGAATCTCTTTGAGTTTCACTTTCAGTGAGACTTTCATTGAATGTTGATATTATATTATTGTCTGTTTTGAATCATCCATCAATTAAAAAATAAAATGTCGTATTTAATATCTTAATATCATGTTATGAAGAACACTAGAAAACTCAATTCATCTTCAAAAAATGAGTAAATGAAACGGCAAAAAATTAAACGAAAAGTTGGAGGAGAAAAGTAAGCTATATGGAAACAAAATAGATATAGCCAAGTAAACAAAATATTTATATTTTAGACCATTGAACCTAATTAGAGTGAACTTACATTATTTAATTCAACTCAATCAATTTTTA
>JANTPM010000245.1:39744596-39755967 GCA_025434745.1 Erythroxylum divaricatum | reverse complement strand
ACATAATTGCACATGATAGGAATCTCAGTAGTATGATCACATCATAATTTCCTTCATGCTATGTCATATATCATGGATTTCATTAATTTGCTTATTGATCAATATCAGTTCATAAATTATGAACATCAAATTAATGAAACATGCATTTCTTTATTTATTCATAAAGTCTATACACGACTTTGTACAAAACGCGCTAAAGGCGATTGCCTTTAGGGCACTACTCTAGCAATTAAAACACCATAAATGCAATAATCACAATAAATAACAACATTAAAGCCAAAAACTTACCAAATCAAAGCTCAAATCTTCAAACCCTAAAACCACCGAAAATCAACAACTCTTTCTCTTTTCTTCCTCAACCACGATGATTCTCCACTGCCAAGCTAAACTAACGTATCTTAACTTTTTAAACTCTATTCTTAATAATTCAATGGCTATTTCAAACGGAATGACATTTTGCACAGAACAGTGACTTCTCTCGCATCAATATATGCAATAGGAAAAACACTCAGTCATGCATATCGTTACAGAAAATTAATTACATCAAGGAAGAGAAAAAAACGCTCTGATACCAACCGCTAGACATGATGATAATCTATATATATATGTCTATTATAAAAATAAATGCGGAATATTATTACGTACCTCCTGTCATTGATGTTGAGAGATTTTGAAGAAATGTGAGAGGGTTCTTCTAAGCTTTTACAAAATGCAAATGATGGTGCATGCAGAATTATTATTAAGCCTAGGGACCCAATCCTTATATATGCCTTGTTATCTTCTATCAAAACAACCGAAGGGCATGATGGTTCAAGTGAAAAGGTATATGACTGTTCAAAAGAAACAGTAACGACCCAGAAGAAATGAAACTATAGATAACATATAATTCATTCCATTTCGTTATAAATCTTTCTTTCAAATAAGGTTTAATTATATTATATTATGAACCCTTTCATTCTTTCCAAATAATCATTTTTTAATATTTACATTTCATTATATTATATTATATTATATTTTATTTCGTTCTATTAAAATTTTTACGTCAAATTAAATATACCCTAACTTTTTTACTTTTATTCATTTGATTTGAATCTCCATTTCCTTTTACTTCTCTTCGTTGTTTTTTTTGGGTCTACGGATTTATCTCTATTAATTCTTTTTGTCTATTATCTATTGTTATTTCATCTCAACCTTGTTCTTTTCTTTTCCTCCTACTCACTCTTAGATACTACTGCCTATTTCAGTCTCTTCTGCCTAGGTTTCTCATTGTGAGGTGCTTGGTAGAATATGTGAGAACAGCCGTC
The DNA here is from genome assembly GCA_025434745.1 of Erythroxylum divaricatum. NCBI lineage: Eukaryota > Viridiplantae > Streptophyta > Magnoliopsida > Malpighiales > Erythroxylaceae > Erythroxylum > Erythroxylum divaricatum. Next base: position 39,754,663 of record JANTPM010000245.1, on the reverse strand, counting down.
GATAAGATTCTTATCTGGTTGATGAGGAAGAGTCGAGAGAAATGCACGAAATTCTGGTGACTATTACAAAACTTTTCCTATTCGCTCTTCTCCTCTGAACAGCCCTTCTCCGTTACATTTGTTGTTACCCCCTCAATTTTACTATTCTCTTTCTTTTATGCTAACCTCCTCCGGTTAAATCACCATCTTATCTTTTGTCCGCCATTTGTAAAAAAACAATTTGGCACTGATCGTCGTCTTTTTCAAAATTCCTCTTTTCAAATCATCTGAAACTTTCGTCTACCTTTACTATTACAGTATTACTCCCTTCTCTTTCTCATTTATGTGAATTTATAGTTAAGAGACAAATCTATCAAAATAAGCAATTACTTTTTTGAACTTTTTATTTTTAAATTTATAATAAAATATCTATTTATTTGAACTTTTAATTTTTGTTTTTTAGTTTTCAAAATTTACAAAAAAAAAGTGTTTTTTCTATTCTATTTTTATATAATCTAATTTATATCAAACTAAATAATATTATTTAATATATTAATGATTAAGAAAATTATGACTAATTTAATTCAATGTTATATTTAATTAGTAAAAATTATATATAATTTAATTTAATAATTATTTATTTTTTGTAATTAAAATAAATAAAATTAATTTAATAATTATTAAAATATTTAAATTTGAAATAAAATTTTGAATTAATAATTATAATTTAATTTAAAATTGCTTATTTTAATTAAATAAAATAATTTTTATTGATAATTTATTAATAAATATTATACAAGATATTTAAATAAATTTAATTAATTAAAAAAAATTTATTTTTAAGTTTTATCTAATATGTAATTATCATTAGCAATAAAAGTATAATTATATTGACATTAACAATCAAATAGTTTTTATTTTTATTTTAACTAAAACAAAAACTAAAAACTAAAACAAAAATTAAAAACTACAATAAAAATAGAAGTGGAACCAAACGGTCGATAACCTTCACATCATAATGCTCAATATCTAGTAATGGCAATTAGTGGCCATTTCGCACCCGATCACTTAAAAATTAAATGCACAATTGAATTTCATTGCAGTCAAAACCAAATTAATATATTAAAATTACACTAAGACTTAAATCAAACTCAAATTTGAGACAAAAATTTTGAATTACAGTACGTTACTAATTGTGATGCAAAACTCGAGAGAATTGAGTTATAGATTTATATGCATCAATCACTTAGGAAGCGAGATCATGAAAAAAGGGGGAAAAAGAAAAAAGAAAAACTAACATAAGAGAAAACGGAGACTAGGCAATGAATTGAAAGATTCTCATTAACTTTTTTGATGATGAACTTTTTTGATGATATCATTTATAATGAAATTAATGTTCATAACTTGTTCTATGTAAGTGTGAACGTTTATTATTTAATAAGATTATTTTTTAGTCAAGGGTAAAAATATCATCTGAAATAATTGAATTTATTTTGATTGTGTTCCAAACAGTGTAATTGAATTCAATTCTAATATTGCTGAGTTTGTTCTAAACAGTGTAAATTGAATCTAATTCAATCTCATTAATGTAATTGGATTCAATTCGTTAATGAATTGAATTCAAAGATTTCCAAACGGTTCATTAGTGTTGCTGTAGATTCGACGTTAACAAATTGAAGGGCTTGCTTGTGATCGATTAGGGATGGTAAAACAGTTTAACTTAGCTTAAAATTAACAGTTTCAGTTCGAATTGATCAGATTTTAAATCGCATTTAAATTTGAAAGAATTGATCTTGTCCGAACTAATTCCGACAAATAGATACTACTTAGTTATATTAAAACGATATAGTAAGTTCGATTTGTCGAACTATCCCTACTTGTTATGGTAATTAAGTATTACTTAAATGTCACCTCATTAGCATCAGATTTACTAGATCCAGTGTGTTGCCAAGTATGATTATCGAATTTCGACAGACATAGTAAGTTGATTATAGAAATCCAACAATTAACTCAATTATGCAAACCCCCTTCTTCAACACATAAAAGCTACCAGATGCTCATTGAAAGGAGTCCAACTTTTAACCCAATAATGCAAGGCACTTCTTCACCACGTAAAGCTACCAAGTGCTAATTATTAGATAAGACGAAAAAGGAAAACCGATTAAAATCCTGCCCAAGACAAATCTTCTAGTGTATCTGGTCACCATGGATTGATGAAACAAATGCTGTAACCGGCAAAGTAGCTGTACTATTTTATTTGGTCGTCATATGGTTCATACCATATATATAAATCGTCACTGGATTTTCTGTACCTCCAAAGCCAGTAATCTTTTTAATTCAAGCAACAAGATAAACTTGTCTCTGAGAACCACTCGATTGGACCGTTATGACTTATAAATCCGAAGTCCCGACATAGACTTGCCCTAGAGAAATTCTATAATCCATTTCCATTCTCTAAAGATCCTTATAAATTCTTCTGGCTGCCTTTTTCTGTTCTGCAAAAGTACACAAAATTTTTTTGTTTTTGTTGCTTTTAGATATGGGCAGAACGTCAAAGGGTCGCCAAAAGTTGAGCATGGTAAAAATAGAAAATGAAAGCAATCGACAAGTAACCTTCTCTAAGCGTAGGGCTGGCCTGTTTAAGAAGGCTAGCGAACTTTCAACACTTTGTGGTGCGGAAAGCGCGATCATAGTCTTCTCCCCAGGCAAGAAGGTCTTCTCTTACGGTCATCCTTCTGTGGAAGCAATCTTTGATCGTTACCTCACAGGAAATATTCCTCCCACCTCAGGAACTTTTCAACTTATTGAGGCTCATCGCCATGTCAGGGTCCATGAACTCAATTTGAAGCTGACTCAGGTAGCAGTCTAGTTTGATCACTCCATAAACAAAGTAATAAAAGAAATAGATGACAAAGAGTAAGGAGAATTAAGAACGTATCAAGATCACAAATCATGTGTTCTGCGTAGGCTTATTACGTTCGCAATATTATACTTGTACTTGATACTATATATTACTGCAGTTTGAAGTGATTGTAGTCATTCTTTCAATTGTATTTGTATTATTTATAATTAATATTTAATCACAATATAACTCACAATTTAAATTTTGAGTTTTATATGTTCATGTTTGTGTTTCATGTTATTTATAAGGATGTTGTAAGTGAGTCAAATAGTTGGTCATAATGAAAAGTAAATTATTAATTATGACTCTTGTAGATCTATTTCTTTTATCATATATCTCAATGGATTAAGCAGTTCATAAAATTAAGTTCTCTGGTATTCTTACTTTTCTTTGGCATGAATGATTCACTAGATATTGAATCAATTAGAAGCGGAGAAGAAGCAAGGTGAAGAGCTTGACAAGATAAGGAGAGCTAGCCAGAATCAATGCTGGTGGGAGCAACCTATCGATACACTTGACAGGACACAATTAGAGCTCATGAAGGTGTCCCTGGAAGAACTCAGAAACAAAGTAGCAAATCAAGCTGAGAAACTTCTGTTTCAAACCTCAAATCCTTCTCAGATTCTACCATCAACCTCTACCATTAAGGCTCCTCCTTTTGATTCTAAGTACAATGGGTTCAACATAAACACAAAGCCTTACGGATATAATCATGGATTTGGTAGCGGTTTCTGCTAAGTTCAGTGATGTCGTAGAACTTGGAATATGTAGCCACAGGATTTTTTTTTTTCCTTCTTTGGAGGGCGCTACATCCTGAAAAACTGAACTTAGAAATGGAACGTGCGCTTCACCATTTGCTTTCTTCTGACATTCCCCTTATTCATACAGTAAGTACAAATTGATGTTGCAAATAATAAAAGTCACAGCTTTAATCCAAATTAGTGGCTTTAATTTAGAGATGTTAAAGATGATGGATTAATATTGACTGTAAAATCCTTGGCTTCCAATCCAACTATACAGACTAGATTAGAATTTAGCAGTTATCGTCAAGATTGAAATAACTATATTTCGCTGACGAAAACTCCCCACACTTTCCAATGTATTATGAAGTATCATTTGCATGTCTAGCTCAGCAAAGATTTGCAAATTTGATAGTTCCTTTTTTAATAAAAAGATTGTTATCGGACTCTTACACTTATCTTGGTTGACCCATTTTTGGACTTATAATATGGAGAAAGACATACAAAATAGAGATTTAATGAAAAATATTTATTCTTCATTTCATTTAATAAAAACTTGAAATTCATAAATGTAATTACAAGAATAATCACATTCTATTAGTAACCTCAAGTTCAAATTGATACCATACCTAAAACAAATTATATTTTCTAATTAAACCTAACAAAAATTTAAATGTAACTTATAGTTTGGTTTAAATAGTCTAAATATTTTTCTTTAACTTATAATTTGTACTTTTATAGTAAAAATTTAACTACTTCGAATTCAACATAGAGTCTTATCTAGCTCTAAACATATGTGGTAGTGTAAAATTGGAAAAATATATTTCTATAAGGAAAGATGCTCCTTTACTTTTGATAGATAACATATGCATTAATGCACTGTATAGTAATTCATAATAAAACTTAAACAAATTTTATTGAAGACTTAATCATTCATATTTGTTTCGACTAATATTACTTTTTCCGAGAATAAGAATATCAAATTTACAAATAATTTTAAATTTTTCTTCATCCTTCATATATAATTTGGTTTAAGTATATCCTAAAAAATTAATACATGAAATATTTTTCTGAACAATTTTGTAGTTCAGTTCAGATAATTGATTTTGGAGGTTTGAATTTAGCCTATCCTTAGCTAAGTAACAACACGATCTACAGCCCACAATTTAGCATGCGGTATAGAGATGGATTTCTAACCGTGTGAGAATAACATTTTTGGTAGATTGCACATTGGATGAGGTTAGAATTCATGGTGCTGAACCTTTTCTTTAATCTATTAAGATAATGATCTGTAAACATCTGTGATATGCAATGTTCTTCATTAAACACTATGTTAGCGAAAATAACCAATATAATTAAATCGGAATAGTTTATCTGAAAATGCAAGGAAAATGTTGTCCTAAGTCGAAAATTTCTTTTCTATGATGTAGTAGTACAACTGGATCTATCCCCAAGGTTAACGTCTTCTCTACCAGCTTTGGTGCACTCCAAAGAGGGGAGTGTGAATTATCTCTGAGAAATAATAACAATAAAAGAACAATAGATATAAATTATAACCCTTAGTTATATTTAGGATTAGATAAATTAAACTCTTTTAATTTATTTTTAATTCCCTAATTAAATAATTTACATCTATATATCAAGATTGACATTTAGTAATACATCACAACTATCCAAATATTTAGGAATATCAAAGTGATTTTCACTAACTTTTTCGTTCATTATTTTTGTATATAATTCAGTTCTTTTATCATGCAATATTTCGATTAGACATAAAGCATATAAATAATGTAGTAATTGATTCAATTAATGACATTTGTAAACTATTTTTAAAGTATCATTCTACGTTGAGTAAAGATTTCTCGGATCAATACTACAACAACAACCCCAGTGCACAAGACTCCCCGTTTTGCAGGGGTTGAGGAAAGGAGTTCAATTGTACTCAGCCTTCCTTTTATACTTTACAAAGAGGTAGTATATGTGATTCGAACCTATGACCTTTCGGTTATAAAAAAACAACCTTAACAATTGCTCCAAGGCTCGCCCTTAACTAGCTCTATATAATTCATGTTATATCTAATGGTTATCGATTAAGTTGCCCTTGACTATAATTGATCATAAGTAGTATCAAAACATAGAAATTCCTATAAGAAACTTTGGAGATCTCAAGTTAAAGGATCCTTTATATAATCATCACAATGATAATTTTCATATATATACAAGTAATGTTTCAAATGGATTTTTTTATATAGGATCAGTGCAATGAACTTGTTCTCTAACAAGCATTCACATGTTTGTTTAAGTATATTCATACTTTATTCTACATTAATTTTCTCTAACTCAATAGAACAATGACTAGGAACAATTTAGGGATGATACATAAATACAATATGAATATCATCATTATGATCTCATCATTAACTCATTTACAATATATATTTATCCCATAGACTTTATCATATACATTTAAATATGTTTAAGATGAATTTTGATGCAGTCATATTTTTATATGTTTTTATGACCTTATATTTAGTATCTTGCATGTGTTTGAAGGATATCTATGGCCTTCTTTTTATCATGTTTTATAATTATTAGAGCTTTAGACACATAAAACACAAAAAGATATTAATAGGTTGAAATTAACACTGTTTTTCAGTTTTCGGCAGATTTGACCTTTGGACCTTTAGGAATTTTTATTTCGGGATTGGTGCATTAGAAAATTCTAAGATTTGGCAGGCATAATCTTGACTCATTGAAGAATGTTTGCACCAAATTTTAAAATTTTTGGAGCTGTCATTTGAGAGAAGTAAATTTGTGAAAACTGATAAAGAAAGTCCACAAGCATGAGGAAAATAACGTGGCAACACATGGAACTCCAAAATGCAGCACGAGAGAGACATGATCTTAGGAGGGTTTTAAAGAGGGCAACGTGGACAAAAAAAGGACACGCACAAGGCCAGTTATGCAATCAGCCAAGGAATAATGAATTGGGCAGCACATGAAGTGATAAATCAAGAGAGCCACGCATCCACACGAAAAAGCACAGCAGAAGGGAATTAAATGGCAGTAAATGAGGAGCCCACAATGGCACTAGTGGGCCACATAAACTAGAGAGTGGAGGAATAAGGTGCATTCACGAAGCACTTGGTTTTTCTTTAGGTGGCTTTTAAAGGAGTAGATTTGAATTGTCAAACAGGGAGGCCCACTTCATTTAATGGGAGAAGAAGAAAACCTAGAGAGACTACGGCAACTTTGGTAGCAAGGAATATATTTTTAATAAGAGAAGGAAGCTGAGACACGTTAGTTGGTTGAGAGAAATAACGTGAGCTGGCTGGAACTTGAAGAGAGGAATAATGTTTTAATTGATGTGTGACCCTTAATCGTCACATCATCAAATAGTGGAGAGAAGTGAGTAGTGTGGTGGCAAAAAGGAAGAAAACCAATACATTGAGACAAAGGAAGTTGGCGGCGCAACTGGTGGAGAGCTTAAATAAAGGAGCAGAAGGCGGGTGTGAAAGTTGAAGCTGTGGGAGATAAGATATGTTGAGCTGTGTAATGTGGCTGCTTGTGAAGAAATCGTTAATGCAGCAGCTTTTGGAGACTTCAGCGTAAAATAAGCAGCATATATAAGAAAGACTACAGTAGTTTTAGGGGGAATAGATTTTTATATAACAAGAAGAACTGTGGGCGGCGGTAGAGTATTAGGCAGCTGAAATGATAGTTTTGAAAAAACGAAGGTGAAGCTAGTGGCAGCGAGAAAGCGAGGATTATTTTTATTACAATTAAAAAGAGAGTGAAGACCAGCGGCAGCAACATATAGGATTGATTATTCACAATTAGCTGCCAACAGTGGCAACGACGACAGCAACTAAGTGAGACTTTTGAAGGCTTGAAAGGATGGCGGTAGCTTGGAAAAAAGGAAAAGAAAGACATTAAAGGAGACTTTGGAAAGGAGGGAGAGTGGTGTCTTGCAATCAGCTGAAGAGAGTTACAAGGGCCATTTATTATTCACCTTCAGCTAGAGCATATTAACGTGAGCAACTGTGAAGGAGCATCGACAATCATATATTTTTTATCACCATTTAAAGGAGAGTGCGTGAGCTGTTGGTGAAGGGAAAATGAGGAGGACAGGTGGAAGCCATTCACGTTAAACCTTCATTCACCTCTCCACCAAGTGACAGCTGGGAAGACGTTGAACTGGTGAAGGGAAAAAGAGGAGGAACATTAGACTCTAGGAAGGCTGAAGCTGGTTCGTGAAGAAGGTTGAAACTCCATTTTTACTTGTCAATTTAAGCTATAATAGATAGAGACTAGCATTATGTGTGGCTAAGTTTTTAATCTAGACAAGGTACTTTACGTTTGATTCATGTAGTTCGTGAGACTCTCGTGGTTTAATTGTTTTCGTTTATTTCTTATGTTTATTTGATCTTTGCACTTTAATTGATTTATTATTGTCGAGTCTGTTGATTAATGAGGCCTGTTAATCGATTGACTTGATAATAAATTGTCGAATAGATTAGTTAATCTGTAATTGCTGTCTATCAAAGTGGCGAATTAATTTCAATTAAGAAATTAGTGAGATTTAAATAATTTAGTCTAAATAGATTGCGGCTTTTTCGATTCTGTTGGCTAAGACAAAGGTCTATTAGAGCCTAGTGCTGCCATAGATTATATTCTGCGGAGCTTTACTAGGGAATAGTCTAATTGGTTAGAGTAATAATCTGCAGAGCTTTACTCGAGATTATCAAATAACTACGAATGGATTGGTTGATATGTTTTGTTCACTGTCTGCTATAACTTTGCCCATAAGAATGAACGAAATTTATATTTTTGAGTCTATGATAGAATTACAGTATCAAACGGGAGAGTACCTTGGCTAGGCTTTTCTTTATATTGCTTTCAATCTTTAATTTTAATTTCCTTCAACGTGATTTTGTGCTTTAATTTCGTGTTCTAAAATCAATCATTCCCAAATCAAATTAATTTAATTATTTTTATTTTTATTTTTATTTTCATCTGTTTTATTTTTATTTTTGATTTCATACAAATAAATAATTACTACATTGGTCTCTGTGGTTCGACTCTATTCACCACTTTACTCGCTTAAGTCTTCTAGATTAGGAATTTATTTTTGTTGGTTTGACACGCCATCACACCATCCATCTCTTTGAGACGTTTTATGAAACACCTCTCATGCAAACACTAAACCAGCAATGAGTAGAATAACAGACGTAGAGAGCAGAAGATAGAGAGAGAAGAAGAAGACAAGTCGTAGAGAGGAAGATGTGAGATTCAGAGATCGTGAGTTTGAGAGACTAGAGAACAGAGACATTTGAAGGGAAAATAGACAAATAGTTTTCATGTGTAGTGTGGTTTCTGGGATCCGACCACAAGACCTAGAGCAAAGGGATGTGTCTTGACCGTTGGGCTGCAGATCTCTATAATATGAGACACGAACGAATCTGTTGAAGAAATTTTTTCTTAGTTCAACTACATAAGCGAGGATTTGAACTCAAAACCTCCCAGATGAAAGAAGAACATTGCTGCCGTTTAGCTACCGCCAGAAGATATATAGAAGTGCCAGAAGTTGTATTTTTAAGGTGTTCCACAGTAAAAACCAAGATGAATGGAATGTTATGTTTCAATTTTGGAAACTTAACAAAGAGAATTATGACAATTGGTGTATCAAAATAAACGCATTGCTAAGATCACAAGATATATGGGATATTTTAGAAAAAGTCTATAATCATTCAGATTGTGAAGAAGCATTAATGATAGCAAAAAAGGAAGCACTACAGAAAGCTAGAAAGAAGGATCAACTGTAACATCCCATCACCGATGAGAAGGGTAATTTGGTCATTTGGGACGGGCTAGGCGAGTGTAAATATATCTCGGCATGAATATGCATCATATAGCCTTTATAATTATATGAATGGTAATTTTTGCATATGCACATGATTGTACATGCATTCATGACATTTTCCGGCATATGGGTCTAAATGAAATTTTGTGTGATTGATGTGATAATTATGTTTGAAAAATTGATTTGGAATGGTTTAAGTGTGTTTGCCATTTTTAGGAAATTTCAGAAATTTTCTTGGAATTTTTTGAAATATTTTTCTAGACCGAAAAAATCGCCAAGAGGCAGACTGATGGGATTTTTGGTATTGAAAATTTCTGCCTAATGTCACTGGAATATTGGATACATTAATTTGGGATTGTTATAGATCCATTAGCATTAGATGGATTAAAGATTAATTTGTATTAGGGTTTCTTGATTAAATGGTATTAATTGATGTTTTTGTCTTTTTCTCCATGAATTGACAAGTGTCCTCCTTCATTTAAGGGTTTTGTTTTATTCTCTTCATTCATTCTCGGCTCTTCTCCTTAAGTGCATAAGAAAATCACCTTGAAGGTTGAAAAAGGTTACTTTGAAAGTGAAAAAC
>JANTPM010000245.1:39701524-39728559 GCA_025434745.1 Erythroxylum divaricatum | reverse complement strand
TGACTGCTCTAGCATACCACCCTCGTGAGGCACGGGCTCGGATATCACCATCGATATCGGGTTCGGGTCTTGCGGGATTGGGATGCTACATTGATATCTTCACAGGTCTGTATTTTGAGTGAAATTTGAACTTTTTATTTAGACCAATACCATGCTTAATTAACCCGACCAAAATTTCCATGTATAACAAAATGAGGTAAGGAAATAAAGGGTCCCCTTACCTCAACCCCATTGCTTTCTGAAAAAGTTTAATAGGCTCACCTTGACTTCGTAAGGGACTGTTACGGTACATTGAGATATCCATTCAACATATCTTGAAAGGAACCCAAAAGCATGCAAAGTATTTAACATTAATTCCTAATATAGCGAGCCATATGTCTTCTGGAATTCAACCTTAATGACACGATTCTTATTAGAATTTTTCCTACTATAAATTTTGAGGAGTTCTTAAACTAACCATATGTTATCTCTAATAAATCTACCTTTTATAAAAGCTCCCTATGAATCATCAACTAGTTAAGTAATGACTTTCTTCAACCTGTTAGCTAATATACTACATATGATTTTATAGATAATTTTACAACATGAAATTGTTATAAATTTGCTAATTAAGATAGGAGATTGAACCTTAGATATTAAGTATAAAAGGTCTTGTTTACTTCTTTTAATAATATTCCACTATTGAAGAACTCAAGTACCCCCTCAATGACAATGGTCTTTGTAAGATTCCATGTTTTGTGAAAAAAGTCATTTAGACCATTTAGTCCTAGTACTTTATTTAAATTCATAATAAAAAGAGCCTCCTTAACTTCCTTTATGGAAAAGGTCTAATTAAGGTAGTAGCTTCCTAATAAGATAATGGAGCTCCAATTACATAATTTAATACTGAAATGCTTCAGGAAGCTTGAGTGGGAGATCCCATTGACTTTAAGAAAATGGAGTAAACTTCTTGGTGGGACTCATCATCTATAGTTAGCCAATGTCCTTCTTGATTCAACAGAGTTGTAATTCTATTGAGATTCCTTCTTGATAATATAAACTTGTGAAAAAGCTGGTATTTCTATGTGCTTCTTTCATCTATTATATCCTCTTCCTTTGTTTAATAAATGATAGGTTTACCTCAGTTACCTAACTATAGATTTGGAGAGCTTCTCTTTTAGTGTTAACTAGGTATTGATCATTGGGAGTTTCTATTAGGAAAGGAGGAGTCGGTCACGTAGCAGAAATAAAATAACCATAACTAATAACCTTTTTCTATGTGAATAGACATAACCAACACAAAAAAACAGCAGCTAACAAACTTATAAGTGCAAGAAACTAAGCAGTAAGAAATAAAATACATAGACACTTTTTTTATGTGGAAAACCTCCCTCAGTGTGAGAAAGGAAAAACTACGAGATTTAGTCCAGTAAAAAAAACTCCACTATCACCAACTAAGTTATAAAGAGTTTTTTCACTTCTAGATATAATTAGAGTCACCACTCAACTCAAGAGATAACAACAGTCATCAATAAGATGAAAGAATCAAAGAGTTGAAAACAATATCATCCTTAGAATCTGACAACAACTGTGACTAAAGATCAGAACACCTTGGAGACCTCTAAATTCAATCTCTACCGTTAGAATGAAGAGCAACAAGAGAGGAATCTCTAGTTAAAATTTCAGGTCGATCCGACAAGAAATCACTATGCGATCGAAGGTTAGAAGAAGATTGTGCAATGCTAGGAAGAATAACAAAAATTCCTACCTAAGTCTCTCTTTTCTCTTTTCCTTTTCTTTTCTCTTACGGCTGAACATCTCCAATTTTTCTTAACCTATTTAGGGTTAAAAATACCCTTTTATATTTGAACTTTGGGCGTCACTTGGAAGTGACCTAAACCCAACAGTTTCGTAAAGTGAGCTCTAAATTTATTTAATCTTCCTCTTGCAAATTTGGCTATATTTTTAATCTCCTCCAATTTTTTCATGCACATATACAATTTCCTCTTCCTTATTATCCTTAATAAGGAAGTTATTAGACCTGAAGGGGTTACTCCTTTTCTTCTAGAGGAACATATTTTGAATCAATATAGGAGGGTTATCAGGCAGAAGGGGATTACTAAAGCAAGCCTTGCTATTAGAGAACTTATTAAACCATTTTTTATTCACCATAACCCTATGAACTTTGTGTCTTAGAAGCTATTCACTTGTAGCCCATTCTCAAGTCAAATCACTTGTATGTAGGCATGTAGCTACCATTGTTCATCAAATCATCTATAAAGCTTCTCAAACTAATGTTTCCTTCAGCCTTTACTTGATGCATAGTTGAACTAAAATCTCTAACAATAATCCAAGTGTGTGATATGGAGTCTCCTATTTGTCTTAATCGATTCTAGAGAGGGATAGATTAAAGTCATATACAAATACTAAACATAGCCTATACATTTTTCATTCTAACATGAAAATGGAAAAGCTGGTCGTCCACTGAATATTGTATAACCTCCACCCTATTAAAATCAAAGGTTATAAGGATACTCCCATTTAGGTGACATTTATGATTTGATATATCGCTCCAATGCTTTTTCAAAAAGGCTATTCTTCCTTTATTCCGATCAATTGAGTCCTTTAAAATTTCAAGTAAAGATACTCGTTTTTTTTTTTTGACCCACGAGATATTTTAGAAAGGTCTTAATTATGGGAAGATATCTTTAAGTCATCCATTTTTAGACGAATTCTCACTCGAATCAGGTATGACATTTGCAAGAGACAAAACTTTAGTTCCAAATTTTAAACAACTACATATATAAGAAGGGTTAGAACTTGCAATTTTTCTTAAACTAAAAGAGCTTTTTACAACTCAAACATGTCTAACTAGAGGGAGATGACACCGTTTCTTACTTGGCTCTTTACACACTTAAATTTTTATTATAAAAAAAATACAGTAATTATAAGAATATTTAATATTCGATTAATATATTAAAATAAATATAACATATATAAGTAATCAAACATATTTTCAAGTTATACATCATTAAATCAATTGTAATAATTGAACAGAATTGCAAGAATGTACTCTATGAGTCTTGATGACGTGTTAAAACTGAAGTGCCGTTTGGCCATTAGTCTAAACAGAGGCATTTAAGTGCACGGGCCTTCCTCAAAAATCAAATCAATTTCCAGACCTGTATACTCCTTTTTGCCCCTGTGTCTTTTGCTCTCCTTTCCTTCTCCCCTCCCCCCTCGTCTGACTCCATCGACGATCAACTCCAAACTCCAATCTCCGCTGGCTAATTCCAGCTGTTCCATCATCAAGGTAAGAGCTCTGAACTCTCTCCTCCTCCTCCTTCTCCTTGCTTCGCACTCTTTCTCCCTCGCGAACGCCTATTTTACAGGCAAAATTTTCATTTTTATACAGAGAAGAATTTGGAAAAGCAGAGAAACGAACATGGAAAATGCCAATTGGAAAACATGATGTGATGCGTGGTAGAGATTATGAGGCATAGGCAAGAAATCTGCTTTTGGTAGGGTAAGTTGATGGATACAAATATGCGATGTTAAGTAATTTGAGGATTCTATTCATCTGAATATAACTAGAGATTTGAGATGGATTTATTGGAACAATTAGACTATTAGGGTTTAGTATGGAATGTTATTTACGGAGACTCCTCCTCCCAACGCTCTTCCTCTCACCACCCAATTAATTTAAATCATCTTTGAAGAAGGAATATCGCTCAATTCTGTCACACGAAGCTCCAACATTCTCTAATGTCTCTCCTCCTTCTCCAGTGAGCCTCAGGGCCCACGCACGGTTGTTTAGGTCAGCTCAGACGCGGTTGCACTGTGGGTATCCAAGGTATTGCTTGGGCCTTTGGTGGTATGATCTTTGCTCTTGTCTACTGCACTGCTGGTATCTCTGCTACGTCTTCGATATCCTTCCTTTTTTAATTTCTGATGTTTCACGTGGGTCTTGTTTTCGCTTCGTAAGTTCCTTTTTTTTTTTTTTGATGTACGTTTTATTGTCTGCTTCCTTTCAAATATGTCCACAGTCCACAGCCACTCCCCAGATCCGCACTCTTTGTTTCTTAACCCCTTTTCTTCCTTCTTATGAAGCTTGTAGATTTTCATTCGCGTAATTTCGTTTTTCTTGATGCACCATGTGTTTTTCAGACTTCTCCTCCACTAACTCCATGTGGATTTTGGATTCTAAATTGTTAAAGCTCCGCTTGGGATTGGGTTTCTGTGATTTGTTCGTTGACTGTTGTATTAGTATAGTTTCTTTCATCTTAAGTAAGAAGTGTCTGAAAACCTATGTTTGTATTACTTCCATCTGTTTTGATTTTAACTCCTAAAACTTGGTGCTTTCCGTTGCTTTCTTTTGAGTCTTAGTTGGTTCTTGGATATATTCCCAACTTTTATTTTCTGGTTGTGTGATTCTTTTGTGTGTCGACTTGTATTTGATGATTTATTTGATAAGAGAAAAAGAAATATTTCTGTATACCAAACAAAATTGTTAATTTTTCCTACCATAAAGACCTTTTAGTTGCAGTAATTACCTTGTGAATGTCAAATCTCAGTGCTTTCACTAATCTACAATCTTCAGCCTTAGTTTGGATGTTGTAGCTCAGAGAGATGTATGAAAATTTGATCTCAGATATACTTCTTATATGAACTTGTTATTGCTTTGTTCTTTCTTTACCCTTAATATAGCCCCTTATTGCCTTATTCAGATCAATTTGTTTCGTACAAGCTTAAAGTAATTATGCTGAAGGGGCTTCCTTAGACCAGGACTTAAATTTCATGTTTTTATGAATATGGTTGTCTGCTATTTAATTAGAATTCCTTCTAACTATTATTATTAGTATTACCATTAGTATTAGTATTAGTATTAGTATTAGTATTAGTATTAGTATTAGTATTAGTATTAGTATTAGTATTAGTATTATAATAATAGTTATAAATATTTATTTATAACTATTATTTGTATTTCTATCAGTATTATTATTTATTTTTTCTTTTTGCTTATTGATTATCACTTATTTCATATTTTATTTACTAACTATTTATTTTTTATTATCATTATAATTATTACTATTATTATATTTATTTATTTATTTGCTTTCTTCTTTTTTTTCTTGCTTCTTCTTCTGTGAGTTATTTGGAAACAACCTTTCTATTAGTTAGGGGTAAGGCTGCTTACTACTAGACCTTCCCAAACCCGACGTGTCAGTGAGATTTATACTGGGTGTTATTGTTGTTGTTGTTTGTTGTATGGAATAATATTTACAATTCCTGCTTGGAGCTACTATTCCATGTCTAGCCTGTGTTTGATTGATAGCTTAGTGTCAACTTATATGATTTGGTTTTAATTTTTACTATGATGATAGTGTAGAGACGTAATTGAAGGATGGGTAGCTACGAGTCTGGTGGTGCTTCACCTGATGGCCGTCAGGAAGGTGAGCTAGTTGCTTTATGCTATCTTACACTTGTGGTCCTTCTGTTTTTACTGTGCTCATGGAATTGAAACCCATTGTTGCTTTAAAATGAGCAGAATAAAGTTGTGGAGGCCTTTTAGGGTTAGAATGCTTTGAAATCAGGGAACTTATTTCAGAGAAGTCTGGTGTTATTGTTTTAAACTGCTATTGTTAATCCTATTAGCTGTTTGTTATACTGCATAGGAATTTACCCCATGATAAATAACCATATGATTGATGAACTGCTATACAGATTCGATATAGCCATGACTGATTCTAGATAACATTATTCCCAATGCTCAGAACCTTCCAGTTAATGGTGAATTTATTTTTGTAAAACCCCATTTTTCCTTAGCATGCAAGTCCTGAGTTTGAGTCAATATTACTTTTTCCATATGTCTAGTTTTGGTTTGTATTCTCTAAATTTATCTGTTTCCATGGGATATTGTTCTACTTTAGTTTCATTCTGAAAATTGTCTTTTTTGGTGTACTTGTTATCCGATTCTTGTCGAAAATGTTGCTATAATGATTTGTCTTACATTTTGTTGTGACTTATGACATCTTACATGCTATTTTAACAGATGATGAGGAGGAATATGAGGAAATTGGTGGAGGTAACCGGTTTTTGGGTTTTATGTTCGGGAATGTTGATAACTCCGGTGACCTTGATGCTGACTACCTTGATGAGGTGATTTTCTGTTTCTATCGGATGTTATGTCTAATCCATGCCTTCTTTCCATACATATTATAACAATAATATTTAACTTTTCATTTTTAAGTTTCAGAATATTTACAGAGATGTAAACTTTTCTTCATATTGACTCTCGATAAAATTCAGCATGTTATGAGGAGGACAAACTGTTTCCTTTGTACTAAACCACACTAAGTGTTATCGGTTTAAGTCTCAGAAAATTAGAAGATTCATATTTTTTGCTATTTTGTAGAAAGCTTGAGTCCTTGCTGAATAGTATTCACCTGTGGTAATCAACTCAATGTGTGAACATTGGTCTGTTTCTGGCATTGGGAAGTAGATGTCTTGTGCATTGACTTGAGTTAAATTAATGGTTTAGGGGAACATTGACTGAATGTAGATTAGTAATTAATTGCTTAGGAACTTAGAGCTACATTGGAAAATGTGTTCAAGTGATATTATGGTTTGAGTTATTAAGATGCAATGCAACTCAAATTGTAGGCTTTGCAGAACTCATCTAGTCTTTTTGTATTTGTTTCAAGTCTAAGTGATATTCTGTTGTTTTAGAGTATCTCATATGAAAATGTTAAAGGGTTTATAAGTGGTAAGGGCCAACTATCCAAAATGACTAGAACTAGATAGTTGACCCTTACCACTTATAAACCCTTTAATATTTTCATGTTTAGTCAATATGGGATACTCTAACAGGTTGGCTTGATTTACTTTGCATATTAGCCTTTGGATAGTCTGTGGTCATCATTTTCTTTTCTTTTGTTACAGTAATTTTTTAAATATCTGTTTCTCACCTTCAGGATGCAAAGGAACATCTTTCTGCACTGGCTGACAAGTTGGGTCCGTCATTGACAGACATAGATGTAAGTCTTTGTTATGCATCATATAGATAGTTTTTATACATCACGAGGTTTTTCCCTAAGTTCCATTTGATCATACATTTTTTATGATACGAGGTTATGTATGAAATTTATGTTTTCTGTCTCCATCTTGGTGTGACACTAATCTTATTATTCCATTCCCAGTTGTCAGTGAAATCACCAAATACTTCAGCTGATGCTGCAGAACAAGGTGATTTTGTCTGCCAGGATAAAACTATCTCATGCGGTTTTTGATGTTTTGTTAGTATCTTTGTTTCTTCATCTATTAGTCTTTCACTTTTAAAATTTTTCTGTCTCTAGTAATTTGACATTCTGTAGCGAATCATTAGAGAGAAACTTTTAAATTCAATTGGCATTTGCCTGTTGGTTTGTTGTATATCATAGTGCACTGGACCTTGGTTGCGGGGCGGAAATATACTTTTTGTTTCTAATACAAGAACTGACTTGTTAATTATTCAATACAGTACTACTATTTGCTGAATAGATTGAACAGTTTAACCTTTTTGGATGCATTTGTAATTGAACTGAAGTGACAGACTAATCATATAAGTTCTTTCAAAAGTTATAATAAATCAACAAGTAGGCTATAGATTGAAGATATAACTTAAGCTTAAGGAATGTGCTCATTGCATTCAATCACGTAGCCTTCCGTAAGTGGAGTAATGGCTAAAAGTGACAACTCGTTGGGGTTTTTTCTTTTATATTGTTAACGAGCTAGGAGAAATTCCCATATAGCGAGTTTCTATTGAAGTACAAAAGTTGTTTATGCTAAGATGTTGCAAATTGGATGCCTTCTACACGATGGGAGGGCTATCATTTCGTGCTCCAAGCAGAACAATATAGGCATTCAGAGTATTTAACTAACTCTAGACTGTTCTCGTGGTTTTAATATTATTCAGTTAGAGGTTTTTTGAAATTTTGACTGAGAAAATTGCCTAGAATTCAGATTTACTGATACGGGCCTCTCTTGATATCTCAACTTATGCTGCAATCTTTTCACTATACTCAGTTAAGTGGGCATTTCTTCATGGCCACAAGCAATAGAAGATAGCAATTAGTCGTCCACAAGCGTTATTTTTTTCCACCAGCTTGCATGTCTCTACATCATTGAGCTACTTTACGTAGAATTTTTTACCTCAATCATCTTTGGTTTTTCGGTTTTCTATATGCTTCATTAGACTGTCTCAAGAACTAATAAATCGGTAGAATGTTTTTACCTCAATCACCTTTGGTTTTTGGGCTTTCTATTTGCTTAATTAGACTGTCTTAAGAAGTAATAAATCGGTGGGGAGGGCCTGATCATAGATATTGCTATTTGATTCTCTTTCTTTCTCTCTGGTTCATTGAAGTAACTGTGCACAGTGGTTTGTGCTTATTTAGTTTCTGCAGGGGATGAAAAGCATGAAAAGGACCAGTTAAACATGTGTACATGTGCTTAGGTGTATGATTATTTTGTTGGAATACGCATGGCATATTTTCTTACTCATCTACTTCGATCTATCTTGCCATTTTTCTGATTGTGTATTTAATGCTGATATATCTTGCTAGATTATGACGAGAAGGCAGAAAATGCAGTTGATTTTTTAGATTTTGATGAGCCCTATGAGGGTCCTGAGGTTCAAGATGCTACCGAGGAGGATTACTTATTACCTAAAAAGGAATACTTCTCTTCTGAAGTTTCTGTGACAACATTAGAGCCCAGTGTCTCTGTGTTTGATGATGACAATTATGATGAGGAGGAAGAAGAGGACAAGGAACATCCTCATCTAGATGAGAAACTTGAAGTTGAAAGTACTTTATCAGGTTCACTACTTAATAGTGCTATCTTTTTCAAATTGCCAAATTTCCTCAGTTGCTTTTTTTTTTCCTCTTCTGAATTAGTCCCACTTGAGAAAATTAATCTCGTTCAGCGTTTATCCAAAGGTTTAGACACTTCATATTGTTAGCGGTTTAGATTGAATTATTAGCAGAATCCCACTTGATAAAAAAAATCTCATAGAAGTTGTAAATGATATCAAATCATTTTTGGCTCCTGGACCTTTATTCATTCGACATACTTTAGCATTGCCTTTTAAAGGTGAGCTGGGTGTTACTATGGTTTCAGGAGAGAAGTCTCCAGAAGATGGCAAAGCACTAGTGTCCTTGGAGTATGAAAGTTCAGACTTGGACTTGGAAGAGTTTGATGAGGTAGTTTCAAATTCAACTCCCTTCCCTTACTCCAAAATTTCTGTTCCTTTATTCAACTAGGGGTAGAAATGAGTTGGGTTGCTTGTGTTCAGGTCTGACTTGGAAAGTTTTTATTCTGTTCAAGTGCAGCTTGAGCTTGGCTCTATTAAGAAAAAAGTGACTTAAACTTGACTCAAAATTGGCTTTGGTTTGATTCTAAAGTTTATAAACAAGCGAGTTACAATTTCAGTCAGGTTTCAGGTAAAAGTCCATACCTAGAAAACTGTTTTTAAACATAAAATAGAAGGATTCCCAATAATTTAAAAACTAAATTTAATTTACAATATTTGTGTAACAATTTGACAACAAAATTAAAATCCCAGCTTCAAAGACAAAAGCTAATCTAGAAATAAACGTTCAATAACTTACAAAGGAGCAACAAAGGGAAAGGTTAAAAAAAAAGAAAGAAAGAGGGACAATGAATAATTTAAATTATGAAGGAGTGGCATGGAATTGCATAGGCTGCTGAGGTCTGTATCTTGTGTTGGAGTTTAAATCATAGTTGAAGAAAGGAGGAAGAAGAGATCTTGGTCAAGAGAGGAGAATTAGAGGGAGAAAAATAACTTCCCTTAGCCATTATAAAGAGAAATAACCGAAGAAGAAATTGAAAAGAGAAACTATACTGGAGAGGAAAAGAGAGGAGAACCCTAATTATAATCAGGAAGAGGAATATTCTCACAAGCCTCTTTTTCTTAAAAGACTTCAAAATCAGAATGTCAAATAAGAGTTGAAAGTTTATAAGGGCTAACTTAAGATTAGAAACTATCTTATCTAAATAACACAGAACTTGTTTCTTTTTTTATTAATTGGATTTATTTAAGCAAAGTCATGTATACACAATTCCAAACAACTTTTATAAAGCAAGGTAAACAAATTGTGAAGCAGTCAATGTGCTTTGAATGCACAGTGTACTATGTTCAAACTCGGGTTGTTTAGTATCAAGCCTGAAATTAATGTTTGAATTGGTTAATTACATTAATAAACATGTTTCGAGCAAGCCAAACTCCGAGTGCTAACTGAATGCCTTGGTTCATTGAAAACCTTTTAAGCAACTTCAATATGTTGTCTGCTCGAAATGGAGTTCGATAGCTGGTAAATGTTTTGGATGCGATAAGAACATTTTACTTTCTTACGACCAAGCTTGAAGAAGTCATTGCCACTCTCTGAATCACCTTCAGTGTTGGCATTTAATACTTGCTTGCATTTTAGACATCACATGTATTGATAATTGTAATTGATATTGTAATGTATCAAAGCACCGAGATTGCTAAATTTCTCTAGTTCCTGATAATTTCATTGTGTGGATACTGAATATTCAAGCAAGTTGGCAACTAATTGTGCTTATTATGCTTTAAATGGCAAATAGCTGGAAAGAGATGCTGTATTACAACTACATGCTTCATTTCATCTTTTTCTTCATACTCTCTTTATCTTTTGCCTCTGTAGTTGCTAGTGTTAGCATTATAGCCTACTTCTCAGCTTATATTGTTAGCTGCTGATTATTAATTATGTTCATCATGAACAAATGGGGAGCTACTAGACTGGTTTGATCCCAAGATTTCAACAAGCTCACTCTGGTTTGGTGCGTCAGATTCAATTTCAAGTCCTATCACACAAATGAAAAAGAATCGTTTATGAAGTTAATAG
Source organism: Erythroxylum divaricatum (assembly GCA_025434745.1). NCBI lineage: Eukaryota > Viridiplantae > Streptophyta > Magnoliopsida > Malpighiales > Erythroxylaceae > Erythroxylum > Erythroxylum divaricatum. The sequence continues at coordinate 39,717,652 of JANTPM010000245.1, read as the reverse complement.
AACATTCCATTTAAGTTCCCGCACTCTTACACTTAAAACTCTGATTCATGCTCTCGCATATAGCAAAATGCAAACCGATGCAAGATTTTCAACAATCGTGCATAGAGTTGAGCCATACTATCTTTGTACAACCCCATAGGGGATAGAGGATATAGTGTCACGTACAATCAAGTATCTGTGCAATTAAGAAAGAAAAATATCAAGTCTTTTATTTGTAACTCAAACCCTTTCCTATAATTACTCGATTAATAAAGGATTACCTAAATACACGTTTCCATTTCTAATTTCTAGATGTTAGATCTGCATAGCAAGCTCTTATGTTGTTCTTTGCCTGTTGGCTGCATCTGAGATAGAGAGCCGGAAAGCTACAAGCAACAAAGTGAATGTTTGTTATCATCTTCAACTAACTTTTATTTCTTTTGAATGCCTGCACTATAAGTCCTATGTGGCTTTGATTCGGATGCATGCTGTGATTTTTCCATTAAGTGGTTGTTGAAATATGGCATTCAATATTCTGCACTCAAGTTTTGGCATCTGTTTCATGCATTCTATGTGTAACAACAGTCTTCAGAGTTTGACATTATTGGTATGTTTTTTGATTTATCTCATAACTTACAGGGTGAAGCTGATGCAGAGAGGAGTGGACCTCATGAATGTAAAGGTTCCCTGCCACTGCCCATTTTGTGTGTAGAAGATGGGCTGGTCATTTTACGGTTTTCTGAAATTTTTGGCATCCACGAGCCTTTAAAGAGAGCAGAAAAAAGAGATCATAGATATTCCATTTACAAAGGTATGGCTTTCTTGAGTGCTCATCTTCCAAACTAAATCTTTCTGATTGTCATTTTGTGTTTACTGCTGTAGTAATGCTGCAATTACCATGATACTTGACTTTCCACTTGGGAAATGATCTGTGTGTGCACATGCTAGTGCATTTGTGTCTATTACTTTGTCCTCTATTTCTTCCTCCCTCCCTCAATCCTCAAATTCCTGCCAATAGATAAATGATTCAGGTGTTATTTCACTGTTTTCTAATTTTCTTTATTTGTATCCCTGTTCTGATTTTATATCCCTTTTCTTTTCTAACTTCACTCCCAGATAAATATAAATCTATGGATTTCTCTGAAGCAGTTGAAGAGGATGAAGCAGCATTCTTAAGGGCATCTGGTCAAAAATTTTCGTCCATGTCACAAGCAATTGAACGTGACATCTCAGTTTTTATTGACGATGGCACAGAATTTACTCACTTTGCTCCAGCACAAGGACCTGTCCAAATCCATCTTCAAAATGAGCAACAAGAAAAGGATGCCTGTCTTAGTTCAGAACCATTGAGTAAAGATGTCGTGGCAAATATTTCTGCAGAGTTTCAGTCACCATTCTGTTCAAGATTTGACCTGCTTGATCAACAAGATTGGGAAGAAAGCATCATCTGGGGGAATTCTCCTAATGTTGGTGATAGTCCTGTAGAGAGTTATGATAGCCAAGGGCCTACTTTGGGAGCTTCGTTTATGAGGGAAACAGAACAAGAGACTGGACAACAGGATTTTAAGTCAGAGATTTCCGTAGAGCAGGATGAGAAGGATCATAGTTTTTCCTTGAATAGTTCCTCTGTCCTCTTGGAATCATTTGGTTCTAGAGATTCTTTGGAACATGAAAGGTTTCCTTTCTCTGCAAGCAGTTGCCATCCTCAACTTTTGAGGTTAGAAAATCAGTGTGAAGTTGATAAATGCAATAATCTTGATGTGAGAAGAGAGAATAGTGGTATTGAGCTTCACCAAAACGATGTGATTAGGCGTTTCAACCAACTGACCTTGCAGAACAGAGATTTGTTGGAAGGATCATGGCTAAATGACATATTATGGGAATCACAGAAACCTAATATCAAGCCTAAGCTTATTCTCAATCTTCAAGATGAGCAGATGCTTTTTGAAATTCTGGATAGCAAGGACAGTCAACACCTTCGGCTTCATGCAGGGGCAATGATCATAACTAGACCATTAAAAGCCAGGGCTTCTCCTGAGCAACTAGGTGGTGGATACACGTCTAGTTGGCAATTTAATATTGCTAATGACAAGTTCTATATCAACAGAAAACTTTCTCAGCAGTTGCAGTCTAATTCCAACAAACGCACTGCTTATGGTATCAAAATTCATCATGCAGCACCTGCAATTAAGCTCCAGACAATGAAATTGAAATTGAGCAAGTAAGACTGGTGATTATTTTAATACATACATTGTTTGTCTCTTAATCTTCATCTCCATTTAATACAACTGTCTAGATGACCATTGTTTCCTATCTGAGCTGCTCCTCTTTTGAACTTAATTTTCTGTCATACAAGAATGATTCTCTAAATTCGAGGCAAGCAAGAGGTTATTTGGACATTGGACAACCTTGAAGCCATAAATTTGACTGAGAAATTTTGGGTTCTGACAAATTGCTTATTACATCATCATCGCTAGGAGGCTTCACTAAAGGTTCCACCCAGTCCAGCCAAAGCATCTCATATGTCCTCTCATGAAAACTTGATTGATTGTAGGGTGTATTGGATAAGAAATTGTCTGATTTAGCTCCAATATTGATCTTTGTTCTCAAATGTTTATTTCGTTCAAAGAGACCAAAGACATGCAAAGAGTAACAACAACTTCTGCAGAAATATAAATCCTTTTGGTGCTGCTGTTACTTGTGGGATCCTCTTATTTAACAGTTTACAGAAGCTTATGATCTTATTTTATGGTTCTTTACGACTTTGTAATGAATATTTGCAGTGGGGTTTACATCATATGTTGTGTTTTCATGTGATTCAAATTGCAGATGGTGCAGAATTTGCACATTTACATTCTACTCTGCTTTTTTCGATATTGTCTTTTGACTATAATATTCTAATTTTCAGTAAAGATTTGGCTAATTTTCACCGACCAAAAGCTTTATGGTATCCACACGATAATGAGGTGGCCGCCAAAGAACGAGGAAAGCTGCCTACCCAAGGACCTATGAAGATCATATTGAAGAGCTTGGGAGGTAAAGGAAGTAAGCTGCATGTGGATGCTGAAGAAACTGTAGCTTCTGTTAAAGCAAAGGCCTCAAAAAAGCTAGGTTGCATTCTCTTTCTTCCTATTAATTTATTTTTTTTTGAGGCTTTCTTGCAGCATTAGATGTGTTACTCTATAAATGAGGTACATGAGCTTACTTGAAATGTTGTGTTGTAGATTTTAAGCCATCAGAAACAGTGAAGATATATTATATGGGGAGAGAGCTTGAAGACCATAAATCACTTGCCACCCAAAATGTTGAACCAAACTCCTTGCTTCATCTTGTTCGCACAAAAATTGATGTGTTGCCCAGAGCCCAAAGGATTCCTGGTGAGAACAAGTCTTTACGGCCTCCCGGGGCATTTAAGAAGAAATCAGATCTCTCTGTAAAAGATGGTCACATCTTTCTGATGGAGTAAGTCATATATTTTCATGATACTTCCAAACAGCCCACACTTGCATCTTTCACGCGTCATTTCTTTGATTTGCTTTTGAACATGTTCTATAATTCATCTTCTTAATTGTAGCTTTTTATTTTCTTTTGCAAAATGGGGATTAGTCTAATCATAATTGCATCAGAAGATTTGAATGGAAAACAAATTATTAATACTGACATATAATATTCCAAACAAAACTAAGGCAGTGGTTAACTGGGTATTAGAATGTGACAAAGTTGGAATTTGGTGATGGGTGCATGGCATGCTTGTTTCTGTTAAGAAGAAGACTGATGTGTTCCGTTCCTCTATCCTTCTTTGATTTTTATGCTTTAGGGCTTTTTCGATTTCCCATTTTGGCTTTACCAATAAAATGATGATTTATGTTGTATTTTATTTTTATTATAATCCTAAATCAGCATCTTATCATATATTCCAAGCCTTGAAACCAAAGAGAAAAAAACTGAACTAGTTTATGTGTATTCAGTTGTGATGAAAGGAGATCAAGGTGTTTCTTTTTTAACTTGTATGTTGTAATTATTACTAGCTGAAGTTTGGTCTGTTATTCTCATGTTTTGGTTCCAGTGTCAAGAAACAATTCTTGTGTTCATGAAAACGAGATCTTATAGTGGTTGTCTTGGTCTTTTTATATAGGTATTGTGAGGAAAGGCCTTTATTATTGAGCAATGCTGGCATGGGTGCGAACCTGTGTACATACTATCAAAAATCAAGTCCAGTTGACCAGAATGGCATCATGCTACGCAACAGCAACCAAGACTGGGGCAATTTTGTGGTACTAGAGCCTACTGATAAGTCTCCTTTCCTTGGAGATATCAAAGCTGGTTGCACGCAATCATCTCTTGAAACAAACATGTACAAGGCACCGGTATTTCCCCACAAGGTGCAGTCTACAGATTATTTACTGGTTCGATCAGCCAAGGGAAAGCTTTCTATAAGGCGCATCGACAGAATTGCTGTTGTTGGACAGCAGGTTTCTTTGTTGATTTTTCTTTGAGTTCTTACTATATTAGTTATTACTTTCTTGTGGTTTCATTATTATGCACAGATATTGCTTAGTTGTTATGGTTGCACAGGGATTTAAGTTTTAAGTCGAGGCTTTGTTTTTTGGTATCCAATTAGAGATTTTCCTTTCGTATAGATGGGGGAAATAACGTGGAAATATATCAATTAAAAATGAAATAAATTGTACCATAAGGATAGATTAACCAAATCTTTAATTCAGGATGATGTCATCATCCTTGGAGAATATCACTGCCTCTAGTATACACAATCCTACCAAGCAAATCATTATCACAAAATGAGTTGTAAAACATCTGTACACTTCTAACCTGCCACCAATTTCTCTTGGTGAACATGTAGTTGAGTTAAATTTCTACTTGTGGAATCATTACTCTTTTATTTTATCAGACTTTGTGACATGGGGGAATTACAATATTTTCTTCTGAAACGGTGGATAAAGTAAGCAAAAAAGAAAATGAAACAGTTTGTCATTCTTTTAATTCATTTTATTCTCTTAATGCAACAATTAGACTAGGTTGTGTTTGCAGGAGTTCCTTGTGGTCTAATTTTGTTCATAGTATGAAGTGGAAAAATAAATCATACTGTGGTGAATTTATAATGTTGTGCAAGACCAGCTATCAGTGTTGCAAAAAGTCATTTAATGATCAGGATCTGTTTGCAAATTGCTAAGGCTGACATTTTTTTCTTACTGCTTTTCATTCATAGTACTTGTGTATAATGTTTAATGGTAATTTAAGCTTTTTGAGTTATACATGGAGTGTTTAGTTGAAGATTGGGGATAAAGACACTTCTACTGTCTCCAAGTTCCCTATTTTGGGTAGATTTTTGGCACTTGTTGATTACTCTCCAATTTACAAATTTAGCTGTTTTGATATATCTTTGCAGGAGCCCCTTATGGAGGTATTCTCTCCTGGATCTAAAAATCTTCAGACATATATGTTAAATAGGTTATTGGTGTATGTGTACCGTGCATTCAGAGCTGCAGAAAAGCGTGGCTTGATTCCTTGGATCCGTGCAGATGAGTTGTCAGTTCAGTTTCCACATGTCTCAGAAACAATCTTACGGAAGAAGCTAAAAGAGTGTGCTTCTTTGCGGGTATGCTTATTATAGTTTCCTCTGTTAGTTAGGGAGCGTTTGCTTGAACAATTACTGCTGATTTGGAACACGTTAGTTGTTGATTGTTTCACTTGTATAGTTTGTATGCTTTCTTTCAGTATTTGTACAATGGTAGTGCCTACTGAACTAGTTGTTTTATATGGTTTTGTAACATACAGAGGGATGCAAATGGACACATTCTTTGGTCCAAGAAACCTGATTTCATCATTCCATCTGAAGAGGAATTAAAAAAAATGGTGTTACCAGAGAATGTGAGTTTTCCATTAATTTGTAATTTTTCCTTTTCTTTCCATGTTATCTTTCTGTCCTTGTGATTTGAGATCTACTTGCTTTCTGTTGCAGTCACTTGTTTCTTTTTATTCGATTTTTTTGATATATTTGCCATCCTCTGTTTGAATTTTGTTGTTGTTGTTGTTGTTGTTGTTTTGGTTTATCAGAAGCGATATACAACACTTTAGACATGTGCTCCTCTGGAGATTGGATATGCTAAGAGTTTGGTTTTTGTTTTATGGAAAGGAACACTTAGCACAAATCAACTTATATTGAGGATCCCTGGAAATTGAACAGAACCTCACTTTGACAGTTAATCTGAAACTGAATACTTATTATATTCTTCTTTTGTCTACTTATTATATTCTTCTTTTGTCTACTTTCATTGTAGACCTCTAAGTTCGTAATACGGAAAAAGAATGAGCAATTCTTTTATTGTGGTTCTTATCAGTGGAAGTTGCAAATCATGTCATCTCTCTCAGTTGTTCCTTTTTTTTGTTTCCATGTTAAGTCTATGAAATGCAAGGTAAACCAGATGTTTTGCTTAGTAATTTAGGGATCACTTTTATATTTCCATTTTCTTTTATAACTTTTCTCTGAAGGTTATGGTTTTTCAAAAGATAAATATTTCTGATCTGGAGTGTGGTAAGTCTGTTTATCTGTTTTCTATCAAATGGTATTGTGGTCAAATGGAAAAATATCAGTTAAATTGGTCCCTTGAACCATCTATTTAGATCATTTTAGATTATTGAATGGCCTTACAGAAGTAAGATTCATGTAACTTGCCAAGATGTACATTTAAACCTGCTTTCTTTCAGGGTTTAGGAAATATATTGTACGTTAAGAGGTAGAAATTTATATTTATTTACTTACCAACAAAAGATAATGGATGAGTCTTAGATTACATGCTTCACATATTCTTAGAATTATTTTGATGATTGGACTTGATGAATTTATTAGTTTTCTCTGTTCAAGGGTTTGTCTCGTAGACGTGCCTTATTATTTGGATTGTTATCGAGACATTAAAAGGATTTTAATGAATGTGAACATGTGTGATAATTGCAAGTAATGGAACACCCACAAGCATAGAATGGTTTGTTATTTTGGAGGAAAAATACTAGGATTAAACCTTGTATAAGAACAACTAATTATTAGTTTTGAAGAAGATATATATAGTATTATCATTTTGGCGTCATTTTCTACTGCTGATATTCACATGCACGCCATTCTATACTAAGCTTTTATAGTTTAACCTTCTCTTTTTAGGTTTGTGCCTGTGAAAGTATGCAAGCCGGTCTGTATCGTCTGAAACATTTGGGGATTACAAGGCTAACGCTTCCTACTAATGTTTCAACTGCAATGAGTCAGCTGCCTGATGAAGCAATTGCTTTAGCTGCTGCATCACACATTGAGAGGGAGCTGCAGATAACTCCATGGAGCCTTAGTAGCAATTTTGTTGCTTGTACAAGCCAGGTAAATAAAGCAGAGAACTATGATTTTTCTTAGCTACATATATGTTGGATGATTCACGTTGTATCAAGTTTTCAATTTTTTTTAAAGGTTAATGCGATTAATTATTGTCATTCAGGTATGACTAAGATTCTAGTTCCAAATTGTTGAAGAAAAAAATTCAGTACTGTTGTGAACTCTTTGTTATTTTCTACTTTATTATCATGGAGGATGAAAGGGTATCCTTTTTGTTTGTTGGGTTGGCTAGGATTGGTTAGAAAGCAAAAGGGTAACAACTATTGTTACTAACTATGCTGTAATTTGAAAGAAAAGGGACAAAAAGGAATAGAAAGGTGAATTCGTAGTCAAATTTTCAGTCCATATGCCATTGTTCACTATGATATTCAATTCTGTGGGTGAGGTAGTTAGATTTGTTTTGTGCATGAACTGAAGTAGTATTTGAACAAGGTTCTGATTTCATTTGTCCCAATGAGAGGATGTCATATTCCTTCTAATGATAGGTATGGTCTTACAATTTATATGTTTGGGATGGTTTCTTAACAAAATTTATAGCTAAAAGGTAAACTTGTTTAAAAACAGTCCAGTAAAATTGCCTGTTAAAAGACCATCGCTTAATTTGTTTTATAAGCTATCTCATATGTGTCATTGAGGTGTTGTTTGTATGGGGTGTCACCTAAAGAGCAATCTAAGGTGAACTAAAAGATCATAAAATACAATTGCAAAAAGGCTTGTACTAGGTAGATAGGTACTGAGTAGAAGGAAGAATTCTTTTGTGGATAGGTAGGGTGCAACACAAGGATTTCCTACTCATTCCTTGGTGGTAACGCTAATCTCATTTTCTCAAATTTGTCAGAACAAAAAAAAGGGTACAGGATTTATCTTTAGACATAAATAGCAACTTATTGATATAGTTATGTTATGAACTCTTTTTCCTCAAGAAAGTAACAGTCAGTATTATGTTCAATCATAAATGAAATTCTGATTGCTTTATTCTGCTTCCTCTGCGGTTTTTATGAATTTGCTAATCCATGAATTGATTGGCTTTGACTTGTCTAACTTTTAACTTGGCCATTTCAGGATAGAGAAAATATTGAGCGTCTTGAAATTACTGGTGTAGGCGATCCATCAGGTCGAGGCCTTGGATTCAGCTATGTACGTGCTGCTCCCAAAGCACCTGTGTCTAATGCAATGGTAAAGAAAAAAGCAGCAGCAGGTCGAGGAGGTTCCACTGTTACTGGGACAGATGCTGACCTGCGGAGATTAAGCATGGAGGCTGCACGAGAGGTATGCTACTTTTGTGAAAAGGAGGGCATTATTTTGATACTATCTAAACCCCACTTGATTTGTTTTTAAGTCTGGAATTGTGAGCTTGATCCAGAATCTACTTATAACTGTTAGGTACATTTTAAAAGTAATATGCGTAGAAAATGAGGATTGGGGATTTTCGGATTGGTTTATTTAGATTCAAACTCTACTGCTGATACCCTATAGGGAATGTGTACAAGATACTCCTATATAGAGAATATAGCCTAAGTGGATCCTCTAGATTAAAAGAATAATTACATTGGAAGAACAGGAAAGCTATTTATAATTTAATATGGGTCTCTTACTGATGTCTTGATTATATGTGGACATAATGACAAAAGCTAAGCATTCTATGATGTTTTCCTGGAACTTTCCTCAAAATGAAAAATTATTAAGGGTTGTAGGGAAAAAATCTGTATAGAAAAATGAAACTGTGAATAAATTCTTCCTATACTTTGCTTTTCATAGTTTCAACTATATTCAAGAAGTAATTTTAAGGATAAATCCCTAAGATTCTATGCCAATTAATGCTTTCTGAAAAAATTCCCCATGTCTGAATTTTGCTGCAGAAGTCCTTGTATTTTGATAATTTGCAAAATGTGAATATAATATCATAATTTAAAAATGGAAGATGAGTTTTGTAATTTGTAGAACATCTTGTCCAAACTAACAATTTAAACTGTTTGATGTTGAATCTATAGATATTTCGGGCCAAGTGAGACTTCATCCTTTAAATATGAATTTTATAGTCATGAATCTTTCTGCATTGACTGTTTGGTTTGATTTAAGTCTGACATGGGCATTCTAGAAATTTGTCCCCTCATTCAAGCAGTCTTTTTCCTGTGACACATTTCCGGCTCTTCAAACTTGAAATCTTGCAGCTATAAAGTTCAGAAAGATAATAACTAAGAAGAATCCAACTTATTTGTCAACTTTTCCCTTCATTTTCAGGTGCTTCTAAAGTTTAATGTCCCTGAAGAACAAATTGCGAAACAAACACGGTGGCATCGTATTGCTATGATACGCAAGCTTTCAAGTGAACAAGCTGCATCAGGTGTGAAGGTTGATCCAACAACTATTAGCAAGTATGCACGCGGGCAGCGAATGTCCTTTCTTCAGTTACAGCAGCAGACAAGAGAAAAATGTCAAGAAATTTGGGATCGTCAAGTTCAGTCTCTTTCAGCAGTGGATGGTGATGAAATGGAGAGCGACTCTGAACCAAACAGTGATCTGGATTCCTTTGCTGGAGACCTAGAGAACCTGCTTGATGCAGAGGAATGTGAGGGCGATGAAGGTGATGATGAGTCCAGGCATGACAAGCAAGACGGCGTAAAAGGACTAAAAATGAGAAGGCGCCCATCGCAAACACAGGCAAAAGAAGACATTGAAGATGAAGAAGCAGAGGCGGCTGAGTTATGCAGGCTTCTTATGGACGGTATGGGTATATGATGTGTAGCTACTACTACAGATCAGTTCAAATGAATTAAAGGTTCAGAATGTGATTCTTGGGTATAGTTTGATCTTGCTGAATTAACACCTTGATATTTGACTTGTCACTGTGACTTGATATGGGCTTCATTCTATCTTTTTGTTTCACTGTTAAAATGTTAACTTGTTAAGGAAGTGATCCGATTGTGCATGAAAATATGTGGAAACCTTCAAGATCCTTTGCATGTTGATGGAAGTTGTGCAGGTTGGGACCTTTTTCAACATTCAAATGATGTATTTCCAAATGCCAATGCCTAGTATATGTTCCATTATATTCTGGACCTAGTGGATTATGCCTGGTGGCGTCGTGATGAAAGATTACATTTTTATGTTATTGTGAAGAAATTGTTAGAATGCGTATTGTTTTATTGATTGCATGTACGGCTTACCAAGACTGCTGTTCTGCAGATGATGAAACTGAACAGAAGAAGAAGAAAAAGGCAAAATCTGTGGGGATTAAAGCAGGATTGCTAACTGGATCAAAATCAAAGTTTGTTGGTCAGGCTGAACGGATTAAGAAAACAAACAAAGCCCAGACTAATGGATCATTTATCTTGAGCGAGACCAATATTAGAGACTCCAAGGGGGTAAAATTTTGTGCCCTTCTATTTTTTTATTTTCTTCTTGTTGAGCCTGCTTTTATTTACAGTCGTTCTATTGTGTCATTTCCTGGTTGTTAGATCATCTGTGCTTTCATGGAGGCCGATTAATCAAATACTAATCACTTGGACACCTGTCACTGTCAGGTGGAAGCTTTGCTTGGGAAAAAAATGTCTGAGAAACTGAAAGCAATTAAAAAGGATGTCACTTCAAGCATGCCCCAAATCAAAACGAAAGTGAAAATATTAGGGGATGGACTTAAGGCAAGTGAACTCATACATATGTTTCCTTTCTTCACTTGAGCCATTGTGTGCCTCAGTTGTGTGACGGCCGTTTATGGAGAAATCTAGCTTGTTTACTGGAAATACTTCTAGAATCATGAGTTTGAAGATGTTGACAATAGTTTAAATAAGTGTTTAGTTGTTTTTCATTTGTAGAAATGATACTAGACTGCTAACAATGCAAATGGGATATCATGCAAGAGCACAATAATGCAAAATAAGAGAACTGTGAAAGCAATTATCTTGGTGAAACTAGGGATGGCAACCCTGGTCTAGCCAGGCCCAGACCCTCAAAAACTTGGATGGATCCAAAATGATGTCGTTTTGGTTTAATCTCTCAAAAAGATGTCAATTTGGTCTTGAGTTTCTTAAACTTTCATATCAAAATGACTTTGTTTTGGAGACAGGGTATGGGTAGATCAGTCCAAGCCTGAACCATTGACTTCAGGCTGGGCCGGGTTGGAATTGCTAAGCCTAAATTGAACTGTCTCTTCTTCAACTTACCTTGTCATAAATGAAAAAAGTATAGCAGAAATTTCAATTCTGAAAAAATATTCCACAGATCATAGAAACTGTTCAAAAAACACTTCTTTTAGCTTTTCTAAAATCTTTGCTTACAGGGTATTTTCTGGTATAGAGATAGGAGTATGTTGCTCATATTGAGGCAAAGATATGTTTGATAACATAAGCCTAGATCAAATGATGTTTGGTTGTTTTTTATGGTTTTTATCTACCAATTTTTGTGGGTAGCTTCTTCAAATCTGATTGTTGCTGCACCATGTTGGAAAAGAAAAAAATAAAAGTTTTGTGGTATCATCTTATTTGTTTCTCCAAATTCATATCTTCTCGTATAGCTAGCCACAACGCCAATTATCCTATCTTTTGATTTTTTTGTTGATTCTGTTTTCTTCAATAATCCATTGGTTATCTATGTTGTGCAGTAGATTCAGTTAATTCAATATTTTGTATATTAGTTAACATATTTCTATGTTGGTTAGTCATTTGGATAATGACCCAGCTACTGCTAACTTGGTAACATGTTACTGGTTTATTTGTGCATTTTTTACTCAAATGCGCGGTTAAATTTCAAAGATTATGCCTCATCTTTTCAAGTTGCAAAAGTTAGTATTTCCATGAAATTTCCTCTTTTGAGCCCAACATCCTTATTTACTTCTCGCTCAAATATTCAGACCTTTAAGGAGAAGAAATCATCAAGGGAGAGTTTTGTCTGTGGAGCATGTGGCCAGGTGAGCACCCTATTAACTTGGTAACCCAGGCTTCTGATATTTCAGGACATTGTGGTAGTTATGATTGCTAATCTTTCAATTGGTCAGCTTGGGCACATGAGGACCAATAAGAACTGTCCTAAGTATGGGGAAGAGCCTGAAAGCCAGAGTGAAACCGTCGACTTAGAAAAAACTTCTGGAAAATCAGCTGTAGATCCTTCTATTAGGACCCAGCTTAAATTGCAGAAGAAAAAGACCAAAAGTTTAACAAAATCTGAGGCTTCTGAGGATGAAAAATCTACTCTGAAGACAAAAGCTCTACCAATGAAGTTCAAATGTGGTTCAATGGAGAAGTTTTCTGATAAGCCTGTTGACGTTGTCACACAAAATTCTGATGTACCTATTTCTTCTGACGTCCAGCAAAGTGGTGCAGACACCCAAAGTGGAAGCAAGTCTGTGGCTAAAATTAATAAAATAAAGTTTTCCAACAAGCCAAAACATGAAGATGCAACAGTTGAACTGAACAAGCCCTCTATAGTGATACGGCCTCCGTCAGATGCAGAAAGAGGTCAAATCGAATATCATAAACCTTCCATTGTTATAAAGCCACCGGTAAACACAGATAAAGACCATGTTGAGTCTCATAAACCCTCTATTGTTATACGCCCACCCGCAGAAAAAGAAAGAGAGCAAGCTCACAAGAAGATAGTTATCAAAAGGTCCAAAGAGATTGTTGATCTAGACCAGGTAAGTCAGGATGGGACTCCTGGTTTTGAGTATCGGAAAACTAAAAAGATAGTTGAATTATCGGGTTATGGCAATTATGATAAGCAAAAGAACGCACACTTTACTGGAGAGTCAGCTAAGCATACTAGGGATGAAAGAAGGTTTTGGGAAGAGGAGGAGAAGAGGAGAACAGTGGAGAGATCGAGAGAGAGTAGAGTGAGGAGAATTCGCGAGGAAGAAAGTAGATTAGTTGAAGAACAAGGAATAGCTGAACTTAGAAGATATGAAGAAGTCATTAGAAGGGAGAGGGAGGAAGAACAACAAAAGGCTAATAAGAAGAAGAAAAAGAAACCTGAAATTAGTGATGATTTCTCCGAAGATTACAGGGCAAGAAGAAATGATGGAAGGATGGCCAAAAGAGATCGGGCTGCCAAGAGACGGCCTGTTACTGAAATTGGGAGGTACAGTTCTGCTTATGCCCCTGTAACCAAGCGGAGAAGAGGTGGAGAGGTATTTTACCTTACTGGTTATTTTATTTGTCCTTGTGTGCTTTAACCTTTGCCTCCCTTGTATCTGCCGTATATTTTGATATCCCATTATTGACATGATGCTTGACTTCTAAGGATTCCTGAGTGGTGCAGATCAAATGCAACCTAGGTTGTCTTCCTTCTAGATGTTGCAGAAATCCAGGGGTTTTTACCAATTTGTTTTTCTGTTCCATTTTGATTTAATTTTTTCTTTTTCTAATGAAAACACTTTACTGCCTTTGACACTAATTTTATTTGGCAAGTCATTTCTCTGTTTTTTTTAGAATTTATCCTTAACAACCCTCCTACTAGTATATCTAGTCATGCTGTGTTAACCCTGTAGACCGAGTCAAGGAAGTTTTTTTTTCCCTTATAATTTTAGGTCAATTGATCTTTCTAGTTTTCGGAAGCTATAGTCTTATATAATTGATTTCTTCTGCCTTAAGAGTCAGAGCTAGGCTTTAGCTTTGAATTCCACAGATAACACCAAGCTTCATATCATTCCCTTGTCCTTGTGTACCGTGTAAAAGTAATTGTGGGCAAGGAAAAACGGTAAGGTATGTCGTTAAGTAAGTGAATAGAGGGGACTATAATCATTTTTCTAATCCGGATATCTTTGAAGTAGGTGTTTCTCTCAAAGGAAACAGTAAGGAAGATTAATCTTTCAAATTAGTCGTCAAAATATGTGGGGCTTCAATATCACATCTTGTGTCTTTGAAGCTCATTTTATGCTTGATACCATATCTGAATTGAAATATTTAACTATACTAGACTCATAAAATTCTATCTTCCTTCCAGGTCGGCTTGGCAAACATCTTGGAGAGAATTGTGGATACTCTTAGGGATAGACTGGATCTCTCTTATCTTTTCTTAAAACCGGTTTCCAAGAAGGAGGCTCCTGACTATTTGGACATCATAAAACGTCCCATGGATCTCTCCACAATCAGGGACAAGGTTAGGCACATGGAATATAAGAATCGACATGATTTCAGACACGACGTTTGGCAGATCACTTATAACGCCCATTTGTATAACGATGGCCAAAACCCTGGTATCCCGCCCCTCGCGGATCAGCTTTTGGAGCTCTGTGACTACATGCTAGAGGAGAATACACACAGCTTAGACGAAGCTGAAGCTGGTATAGATCTTTAGGAGTTTAGGAAAGCACTGTAAAGAGCAATTTTTTATTTATATAGAGGTGGTCTCCGTCAAGCTCAAGCGATTAGATTTTGTTATATCCTTATCCGGTGATGTTCTGATTTGTCATGGGATTTTCCGACACTAAGAGTTACGCATGGCCCCACCATCCTCTGCATTTTGTAAGATAGCAAGCTGTATCTGCATGTGTATATATATGTGTACATTATCATAATTTTTTGCACTTTGTATTTAATATCAATCTTTAACCTTCTGAGGTGCAAATGTCAAGCATACCATCAATAAGTTTGTTAGCTAATTGTGCAGCTGCATTACTGTTTACTGTAACTGCTATTATTTTTATCACCCCTGTATGGATATAGATCATATAAACACGTTAATCTATTCGACTGTTTGTCATCACCTGATTTTCTCAAAATCTATTCTGTGCTCATATAAGTCGAGGCGAACAAACATAATTAAATCTAAACTATTTTGTCTTATTTTATTCTTTTCCAACACAATAAGAAGGATATGAATCGTCAAACTCACATGAAAGAAAAGGATTATAAGTGATAAGATTACAGGGTTTTGATTACAAGTCTTTAGAAACATGAGTTTAATGTAGATTACCAGTTGAACTCTGACATCAGTTTGTTTCGGTTTTTTTAGTATGCAAACAAAACCAATGCGAACTTTAGCGCTTATTACGTTCTATTTCTCGACCTCTTAAAAGTCTGTTTAAATCAATGTATGTCATTTATATCAAGTTGAAGTTACATTTTTTAACCCTCTCCTGATACGTCTCCTTCACTCAAATCATCATTTCAGGTATTAATTCAATATTTTGAAAAAGCAGTGCTTCATTTCTTTCACATTAAGTTGATAACGGTTTCTTTTGTCTTCCTTTCGTATCAAGGGTTCAATGGATCTGCAGTAGTTTTTGATGCTCATGTAGCATATGCTTGATTCCCATCATTTTAATTTACCCTTAGATCAACATCTTTATCTATATATATAAAAAAAAGCCAAGAATCCATCTCTCACATCCGCCACTAATTGAGCATCCGCTATTGACAAGGCCACTAATTCTTGTTTCTTAGAACTCCAGGAAAAACATGCTGAGCCTAGAGTAAGGCAATATCCGGATTGTAAGTGCAAGTCGACTTGTACATTGTGTAAGTCGACTTACACGTAGTCAGTACCGATAAGTCGACTTGAACATAGGTAAGTCGACTTATGCAAGGACGGTACTGTTTATATTGTGCCCTAAAGACAATCCCCTTTAGCGCGTTTTGTTCAAAGTCGTGTGCAGACTTATGAATAAATAAAGAAAGGCATATTTCATTAATTTGATGTTCATGAACATTGTTTATGAATTGATATGGATCTTTAATCGAATTAATGAAGTCCATGATATATGACATAGCATGAAGGAAATTATGATGCGATCATACTACTGAGATTCCTATCATGTGCAA
>JANTPM010000245.1:39469359-39487522 GCA_025434745.1 Erythroxylum divaricatum | reverse complement strand
TATTATACCAAATTAATTATCTTATTATTATTATTATTATTATTATTATTATTATTATTATTTCAAGATAGAACCAAGGTTATGTTGATTTTTTGTAGAAAAAAACATGTCAAAATTCAGAGAAACGATGTTTTTTGGTTTCTGTAAAACTGTTGTGGTTTTTTTATTTTTGGAAACAAAAAATCGCAACAGAGTAAGCCAAACACATTTTGCTTACCTATTTTTCTTTTTACAAAGACGACAACAAAAAACGGAGAAAAAAACAGAAACAAACAGCCCTAAAGTTTCAAAGGTTTAGAGAGAAGTCACTCTTTCTCTCAGTAGCCAAACTCATCGTTTATAATGTAAGTAGATTAGATAAATTATCAAATTTATAAATTAACATAATAATACTTTAAATAAATTAAGATAAAATAATCTAAATAAAATTGGTTTCATTTTAGTGGTTAGAATTAATTTAATATTTATTAAACATAGTAAAAGATATAACGACATCAAAATAATATTATAAAAAATATATATACAAAAGTAAGCATTTTAGTTATATTTTCTATATTTTACAAATTATCCATAAAGATAATTAGGTGAGTAATTTAGTTAGAGTGCAAATACTTTTATATTTAAAATTACCAAACTATTGAAATAAAACTAAAAAATATAAATCTATAATATTTGAAAATATGTGATGTGAACATTAACATTCTATAAAATGAGGATGGTTAAATAAGGATCTTATATTTATAAACTTTCCATTTTATTAAATTAAAAGAAATATTAATAAATATTAATAATTTTTTGCAAAATATAATTTATTTAAAAATTAAAATTATAATGACGATGGATTAATAATACTAAAATTAAAACACAATAACGTAGATTGGTTGATATTACTTATTAGTTAGACGTATTTTTGGTTCAAACACCAAGAATTAAACAAAAATATTTGTTTTTAAAATTTTAGAAAAATAACATTTTATTTCGATTTGAAAATTAGTACTCTTAACTTCTTCTTTTCACACCAAATTATGGGTAGCAGTGTATTAATTAGTGTGTTTGTCTTACCCACCAAATGATTTTGTGGCTACGAATATCGATGGCATCTACCATTTACTTTTTTATGATTGACACTTACATCTTATTTGATGGCCATCAAGTTCGAATATCATAATATATATCTTAAGGTTAATTATTAAAAAAAAAGGAAACTTTTATTAATTTTTTTAATTATAATCTAAACTTTAAAAAGTAACAATAAAATATCCAAGCTTTCAATTTTTTTAATTCTAACCCATACTTCAAAAAATGGTAATAAAATATTCAAACTTTCAATTTTTTTAATTCTAGCACGATATTATCTGTTGTTCTCTCGATACCCTCAGCTCTTTACTTTCTGTTTATTCTTCTAACGCTTCAAACTACTCTCACATTACAGCGTACTACATTAATAAGATTTTTATTTTTAATTCGTTCTCTTGATGCCCTTAGTGTGAAAGCGTTGAGGCCACATAATATGAAAATCGATCGGTGAGAGAGTCAAAAAAACAAACTAAAAACGAAGGAAAAACTTAAATCAAAACGTAAAATTGTTGGGATTATGTAATATGATTTAGGTCATTTCTAAATGACATCATTTTAATTATATGATTAAACGACGTTTTATTAATCTTTATTTGTTGTGTTAATTTTGGTTGGCATATCTTAATAGTTAAGGTTTTTTAAATATATGGTAAGTCACATCAACAAACTTAACAAAAATACTAAAATCAAGTTAGAATTTAAAAAATTTAAATTTTGAGCATTTTATTGCTACTTTTTAAAATTTGAGTTATAATTGAAAATTTAACGAAAGTTTAAGCTTTTTTGATAATCAACCCTATATCTTACATGCAAGATTGTTTCTAGCATGAGAAGGACCCCAATAAATCAACAACATGAAAATATATATTATCTAATAAAAACAAAAGATTCAATTCTTTTATAGGCTTTTTTCAATTAAAATGCTCCTTATTTTATGATCAAGATTGTCTTAATTTTTAGGATCATAAATATTCAACATAAAATTTGGTTGCTCGTTATCCTTAAATTTCGAAATTAGATGGATTTGATACATGATTATACTTACTTAAATTGCTAACATTATCATAAATATAAAATCTCATCACTTAAATTTTCATTAGGTTGTTTAAAACTATCTTCAAATGATTTCTTATAATTCTCATTAGAAGAGTAACTCTTTAAAAAAGTTTATCGATAAATCCTTTTTTAGATTTCAACTATTCTGCTCATTTCTTTTTTTTCTTTTTACTTCTCGACAAATATTTTTTAAGCAACATCATGTAAATAATTATAACATAATTGAACTAACAAAAAGAACAAAAACATATGTATGGAATTAGAAGAAGTAGGAAGGCATAACATAATAACAATAACTCGATCATTTATCACAAAGATGTACCAATGGTTTTATACATCTACAACAAAGAAAAAAGAAAAAACAAAGAGCCTAATTTAATATCTTATATTAAAAATAAAAAAGCAAAGAGTAAACTTTTATGGCAAAAGCTATCATCCTCAAAACTTATTTTTGAAATTTATAGTTATTCTAAAAAATCAATAATTAACAGTGATCCAATTGTTACCAAAGAGAATGAAAATTGACAGCAATATCCATATTATAGAAATATTGAAACTAGATTTCAACAACAATTTACATAATTAAATTTATACATATAAAATCAGTTGAACTCAAAATTTAACAAATGCTAATTATAACTTAATAAATAAAAAAAGATAAATGACAATTGAAAAAGGAAACAAAGGATAAAAAGTATCAAATATGATATATGCGAAATGAAGGAGACAGAAATATACTTCAATTTGAATTGAAATTATACCAAGAATTGCAATCGACAAATGTCATATATAATCAAATTGAAAATTTTCAGCTTATCCGGATAAACTACAATTTAAATATGAAATGAAAGAAAGATAAATTATATCCAAAATTGAATATGATTTTCAATAAAAAAATATAAAATTTAACCCTAATTGGAAAAAAGCACTATTGTACTCATAATCAAATTTCAAAATTTTACCTTGTCCATGTATCATAAGAGCTGCTAAGAAAATCTTAAATTCATAATAAAAAATTTTAAAAAGTGAGACTTAAGAGAATAAATGAGATATGTTTCTTACCTAGATAGAAATGATGTTGAAGGAGGTGAGGCTAAGGCGAATTTCTTAAATTTAAGGCCTTCTCTTACTAAATTTCTATTAGAAAAATGTGAATCTTGATATTTAACATGAACTATTTTGTTTTAAAATGCTTGCTTCCATCGATACTTTACCTCCTAAAAGGAAATTTTCATATGTATGATGATGAACTAAGCTATTTTTTTATAACAAATTGAGATTGATATTTGCTTTCTAAATAAATTTCTTTAAATCTTGAAAAAGAAAATTTCTTTCACAACCGTTTCACTTAAGTAGAAAATTCTGAAATAATTTGTAACTACTAAGCCCTCAATGAGCGTGGAAATTTATACTTTTTAACTAATAATTCTATATACAATATGTAGATTGAAGGATATTTATTTTTAATAATTTCTAATAATGGAAAAAAATAATATTAGTTACAAAAGTATGAATTATAATTTGAACGGCTAATAATTTTTAAGTATATAATACTAAGGACGAACGGAATGGATGGACACAAAATTCCATCCCATTGTCCCTTTGACCTAACAACTCCTTTAACTTCTATCTCATCGCACATCACGCATGTGACTTATTACTTGCAAGAATGACTTCTTATTAATTTTTTATTAAATATAATTAAGATATAATTAATTAAAATATTATTAATTAGTCAATTAATTAAAACATAATTAATTGATTAATTAATTATTATTAATTATTAAGTATATGTACTATGAGAGCGTCACACATGTGACATTTAAGCCGTGACACCTATATATATTTATAAATTTTTTATTAAATAAAATTAATTTATTAATTAAAATATATAATTTATTAATTGATTAATTAAAAATATTTTCAACACATTTATATTGATTAATTAATTAATTAATTTCATAATTAAATATACTAAAAATATTTTTTGTCATTTTTTATTAAATATAATTAAATTAATTAATTAATTAATTAATTAAAATATAATTAGTGCATTTTTTGTCATTTTTAATTAAGTATAATTTATATATAATTAACAGACTGACTAAAATATAATTAACAGAAAGATTAATTAAAATATAATTAACTAATTAAAATAAAATAAAATGTTATTATTCATTATCTTTAAGTTAATTAAGAGTCATATCTTTATTAAATATTATTTTAAATTAACTATAATTAATTAATAATTAATTAAAATATTTTATTTTTAATCAAATATAATTTATATATAATTAATTGACTAATTAAAATATAATTTACAGTTTGATTAATTAAAATATAATTAATTGATTAATTAATTAAAATTAAATTAAATATTATTATTCATTATTAGTTATTGTTAAGTTAATTAAGTGTAGAAGCAGTAACACGGGTAAATTTTTAATTTCTTAATTAGATATATTTAAAATATAGTTAATTAATAAATTAAAATATAATTAATAGCAATTAAAATATAATTTATTAATTATTAATTATTAACAATTAATTATTACTTATGTTATTATTAATGCCTGTGACAAATTTATTTTTTCAATTTTAAATTAAATATACTTAAATTTTATTTAATTAATTAAAATATAACTAATCAATTAACTAAAATATAATTACATATAATTAAAATATAATCAATTAAAGGATGGAATGATTAGCTTAATAATAACTAATAATCAATAATATTTTATATATTATTAAGTTAATTAAATGTTATATATTACGGGATCACAGGTGTTAATTTTATTTAAATCAATTAATTATATTTTATATATGTCTTAATTATATTTTAATTATTTAATCAATTAATTATATTTTATTAAATTAATTAATTAATTATATTTAATTAAAAATCAAACAATATATATATATGTGTCGTAGACATATGACCTTATATTTTTATTTATTTATTTATTTATTTATAAAATCAATTAATTATTTTTTATTTTACTTAAAATGATAAAATATATATGTATCACAGGCCTGACACTTAAGTCATGCCTGTAACTTTATATTTTAATTATTTAATTTATTAATTATATTTTATTTAATCAATTAATTAATTATATTTAATTAAAAATGAAAAATATGTGTCACAAGCGTGACACTTAAATCAGGCGTGTGACCTTACTTGTTATTAATTAAGTGTATATATGAGAGTGTCATAGTTATGACCTACATTTTTTATAAATTTTTTAATTAAATATAATTAAGATACAATTAATCAATTAATTAATTAAAATATTATTAATTAGTTGATTAATTAAAAAATAATTGATTGATTAATTAATTATAATATATTTAATACATATAAAATAAATAATTCATTAATAAATTAAAATATAATTAATTACAATTTAATTAATTTCAATATGATTAATTGATTAAAATCTTTTATTAAATATAATTAAAATCTTCAACTTCGGTTCAGTGATAGAAAGGTAAAGTCGGGTAGTTGCACGATCGTGCTCACGATCGTGACAGAGAGCTGGTCATTTGTATTTGCACGATCGTGATATATTTTATAATTTTTTATTAAATATAATTAAGATCTAATTAATTAATTAGCTTATTAATTAAAACATAATTAATTTATTAATTAATTATAATATATTTAACACATAAAAATTTTAATTAATTAATTAATTACTTAAGTAAATGCTTAATCAATTGAAATGGAATTAATTAATTACAATCTAATTAATTTAAATATAATTAATTGATTAAAAATTTTATTAAATATAATTAAAATCTTCTACTTCCTTATTAATTAATTATTTATATGAAAGCGTCAATGGTGTGTGACAAATATATATTTTTATTAAAAAAATTATTAAATATAATTAAGATTTAATTATTCAGTTAATTAAAATATTATTTAGTTGATTAATTAAAACATCATTTCTTGATTAATTAATTATAATATATTTAACACATAAAAATATAATTAATTCATTAAAATACAATTGATTAATTAACTAAACGATTGCTTATTCAATTAAAATATAATTAATTAATTATAATAACTTGCATATATAATTAAATAAATAATAATAATAATCATTAACTAATAATCAAAATTAATAATTAATTAATATATTTAATAATTAATAATAACATGCACAGTTTTGACTTTAAAAGGAAACGTGCAACCATGCATACAGTAATATATACTTAATAATAATTAATAATTAGTTAATAATATTTAATAATAAATGATAACATGAAATAGGATATACTTATTAATCCTTCCATATTATTATTTAATTATTAATTTAGTTCTAATTGTGTTATTCTTAATTAATAATTATTATTAATTGGTTGTTAATTATCTTATTTGAAAATTTTCTTATTATAATAACTATATACTGCTATTGCATGTTCCAGTAACTTTTAAGTGGAAACAAAAATTACCTTCCATCATCTATACACCATTGGTATTAAGCATACAAGTCATACTAACAACTGTAAATTAAGTTACCTAAAGCTAATATAAAAAGTTTTGACAATGAGATCTGTAAATGATATTACTTGCAAACAACCAATTGTTGATTGATGTCAAATCTAGAATCAATTGCAAAATTTATTAGAGTACACCGCTATTTTAGAGCCTCACGCATTTTAACTTATTATTTATTATACGTGACACTTTGATGTAAATAAAAGCAAATAGTCTACATTGAAACAAGAAACACGCAAATAGCAAACTAAAATGAAGAGTAAAACAAGATATTTACTAATAGATAATCTTTAGTCTATAGTTGAGAAGTAAATTAAGAGGTTGATGTAAAACAATTATAGGATCGATTCGAGTTTGCGTACCCATATCCATATCGATTATTGTGAGATGTCGATTTGCTTGAATGAGTTTATTTCCTCTCGTCTTTTTCCGTTCTGTTTTTCTTAATGGTTAAGAATGATTATCGTTTCATAAGTTTTTACAACTTATATACCATGACCAAAGGTCATGTCCTTTGGAATTGAAAGAGAGAGGAAAAAAGTATGTGACCCATGTGAGACCCAGTCAGTAATACCCAATAACCATTATTTTGGGTGTGTTTCATAAGACTCAATACAATAAAATACATGGGACATTTAATTAGTCTAACAGTTGAAGCTTGTTACGTGCTCATGGATTCCAATAAACCAGGAACCGAAAACATTAGTCTCCGCCTGCCATGGTTACACCATGGAATGCAGCATCACCTTAAACAATTAGACTTTCTTTTGTCCCTAAAAAAAGCTGCTTTGTTTTTCTGATGACCTTATTTTTTATTTTTGGATGATTTTCTGATTCAATCAGGTACTGCGATAAGACTTGCAAAACCGGGATATACCATTCAGGGGATAGATTATGAAGGGCATGGAAAATCAGATGGGATTCAACGTTATGTCTACTGTATGGATTTTGTCATTGAGGATTGCTGCAATTATTTCAGTAGCATAATTGAGCTTATGTTTTAATTGGTAATGTACAAGAAAACGCTTGAATTTGCCAATGGGTGGCTCACGTGAATGTCATATTTGATGTGTGCTGGATCAGGATAACTCACCTTTCCAACTTATATGATGTAATGCATCATTGTCGTCAATTTGTGATGGAATTTGTGCTGCAATATTTTGAAATGTGCGTGAATATTGTACTTTAGCTTTTGATGAGTGTCAATTTGAACGAAACTTGATGGAAGTTCTTTTTCTTGATGCTAATGCAAGGTCCAATTTCAAATTTGTTTCAAGAGGATATTATTCTACTCACAGCTTCCAATGATCAAACTGTAAGTTACTTAGGTTAAGTGGTTTCCTTAGAAACGTTAAATTGTTCGACTTCTTAAACAAAACAAGAGATCAGATATTGCTTTCAATTCGAGTATAAATGTACTCTTTCTTTTATTTGGACAACTACACCAAAAACTTTGATGCCTTAATTCATTTAAGTTAATGAAATGAAATAATTGTTACCCGCCTAGATGAAATGAAATAATGATCACGAATACCTCGATGCCTTCATTCATTTAAGGGAGTCAATGAAATGAAATAATTGCCACCTTCATAAATGAAATAAAATAATGAATGGGGGTGCAGTATAGCGTGCTTGGTGAGGTACTTTTTAAAGTGTCATCCTTTTTAATTCATTTTCATTATTCATAATATATTTACAAATCATACTTTTTCAAAAAAAAAAATGATAACCTAACAACAAACTCATTTATAGTTTCAGAAAGAACTGCAATCAAATTATTACATTAAAGACATAAACGTGAATATGATGAGAAGGTTCAAGATGATAATTCAAAACGTAGGCAAAAAAGAGCAACAGTTCTACCCAAAAGATCATAAGATCTCCTTTCAATTCTTGGGGACACGTACAATGAGAAATACCCTATTTACATGACTGGTAAGGAGGACATAAATTTGAAACCTTTTCTCCATCTCAATAATGTTAAACATCTCAACCAACTTTCTAGGTCCAACACTATGCACGACAATTGAAGGAAATCCAAAATATGGAGAATATTACAATGTCTTTTCCATGTCTTCACACACCACGGGTTAATACTAAAAACAGCTTGTAATGTGAAGTCTTAAATAGGTTCATAGAGGCCCAAAATGTGGCCATCTAAACAACGCATGGCTGCGACCTGATTAAAAAAAAAAGTAATTTACATGATACGTCCAGTTTTTATGCATGAAAGATTTTAAGATCTACCTTAGATATTATTCAAAGATGATTACCTTTCCATGAATTTCATACTTAATGGGGCCATCAAGCTCGCCACCTAAGGACATTAACTTTGTCACCGTACTGTTAATATCATTCACCGTGAAGGATAGCATGGAAGAGTAGCCTTTCTGCAAAATATGTTCGCTATAAAATTGGATTAGAAACTTAAACAAATTCCAAAACTATAACAAGAGAGGTAAAAATTACTTGGGAGATTGCATTAGAGCGAGCTTAAGAGGTCCCAATTGAAGTTCAGCCCAACGAAGAGTGCACACATTAACAGTAAAATCCAATCCATGTGAGTAGAAACGAGTGGCTGTAGGGACGTCCTTGTGTAGCTGTAGTATCCACCTAAACGACGCAGCCGGCCCCATTGGCCAAGAGTAAGAAGAGTTTGTAACGACAATGGAGGAAGAATGTTGATTCAAAGGCTACAACGATGCCAATTCCTTACTGCTCGGCCTAAATCCACCCACCTTTTATATTTTCTCCATTTTCTTGGAATTAGTCTCTGTCTTGGTTTATGTAAGTTACCCTTTCTGTTTTCCTTAGAACAGTTAATTGTACAATATTAATTATTAATCAAAACATGATCACTATATAGAAAAACTCCAATGTATGCCATGCAAAGCAATGGTACAACACCGTATAGGAAGTTTGGTTTGTCTTCCTCTTGTAGAAAGCTGTCATTTTTTAGAAGGAAACCACAACCAAAGGTTTGAAACCAAAACTCTACGCTAATGATAACAATAGAATAATTTGGCACCTAAAATATAGTATAAAAACCCTTTTAAGGTAAATAACACAATTATCAAAAGGTGAAGGAAACTCTCCATTATAGAAGAGAGAAACACTCCGTAACAGAAGAAACACAAAAAATACTAACAAACTCCATATAAGAAGAAAATACCATAAAAACAATAATAAAACTATATCTATCTAAATACCTATATATGTATATAATAAATACCTAAGATGAAAAAAAAATCATGATTAGTTTATTTACTCTTTTTCTCAACTTTTTAATATTAATTTGATGTTTTTAGTTTTTTAAAATTGTTTGATTGTAAATATCTATATTTTTATCACTAAATATAATAAATAAGATAGAAAATACTTAAAGATAAGTTAATTTTATTGATAAGTAGAGTTATTAATTATATTTTATTATTATAAACTATTAATTAATAAATATGGATTACTAATTAAATATTAATATTTTTTTCATCTATCATAAAATTTATATTTATTATATCAGATCTTATATTATAATCACAATTAAAATTTTAATTAATATAAGTATCTATTAATATTTAATAAATAGGATATTTTATTTTTAATTATTAAACAACTTAGAAAACAAATTGAGAATAAAATTATTTACTAAAAAAGATAAACTAAAACTTATTAAAGTATGTATTTAAAATAAAAGTTTAGCATTTTAATGTATTAAAATTTAAATAATTAAATTTTTTGGAGATCATGTAAATTAAAAAAATTTAAGATCTAAAATATATTTATTGTGAAATAGTTTTTCTTTTAAAGATAATTTTAATTTTAGAATAGATTTTATTTTATAATAATTTAAAAAGCAAATAAACTAAAAATATTACTAAATAAATTATAGTGGTCATGTTTTGATTCATAATTAATATTGTATAAATAACTGTTATCTAAGGAAAACAGAAAGAGTAACTTACATTAACCAAGGCAAGGACTAATTCCAAAAAAATGAAAAAAAACATAAAAAACGTGTGGATTTGTCCCGAGCAATAAGGAATTGGCATCGTTGTAGCCTTTGAATCAATATTCTTCCTCTATTGTTGTTACAAACTCTTCTTACAATTGGTTGATGGGGTCGGTCGAGTCATTTAGGTGGATACTATAACTACACAAGGACATCCCGACAGCCACTCGTTTCTACTCGCAGGGATTGAATTTTACCGTTAATGTGTGCAATCTTCACTGGGCTAAACTTCAATTGGGACCTCTAAACCTTCCCTCTAATAAAATCTCCCAAGTAATCTTTACCTCTCTTTTTATAGTTTTGGAATTTGTTTGAGTTTCTAATCCAGTTTTATAATGAACATGTTTTGCAAAAAGGTGACTCTTCCATGCTATCCTTCACAGTGAATGATAGTAACAATACGGTGACAAAGTTAATGTCCTTAGGCGGCAAGCTTGATGGGCTCATCAAATATGAAATTCATGGAAAGGTAATCATCTCTTAATAATATCCAAAACAGATCTTGAAATATTTCATGCATAAAAACTAGGCATATCATGCAAATTACTTTTTTTAATTAAGTTGTGGCCATGCGTTATCTGGATAGCCACATTTTGGGTCTTTATGAGCCTATTTAAGACTACACATTCCAAGTTGTTTTCAGTATTAACCGGTATTGTATAAAGACGTGAAAAAGACATCGAATATTCTCCATTGTTTATTTGAGTTATTTGTTTTATCTGGCTTCTAGAAGGCTCTGAACCTCTTTTTATGGAAAACTTGATTTTAAAAAATATATATATGTGGAGCTCAGAGTGAAGTTTGAATTTTGGAGACAGAAGCATGAATGTTTTAAATAATACATCATAGAGAAATTGCATTATTGCGGCTGACACGCCTTCTAGCTGTCCTTTATCAATTTAAATTAATTTCAATGAGGAATGCTGAGTTTTGGCAGATCATAATCAATTGAGTGACAATGAAAGGAGGAAGGAAGAATCTAAAGAAGGCAGCTGAGAAAGG
Source organism: Erythroxylum divaricatum (assembly GCA_025434745.1). Classification (NCBI taxonomy): domain Eukaryota; kingdom Viridiplantae; phylum Streptophyta; class Magnoliopsida; order Malpighiales; family Erythroxylaceae; genus Erythroxylum; species Erythroxylum divaricatum. The sequence continues at coordinate 39,475,865 of JANTPM010000245.1, read as the reverse complement.
TAATTTGATACTAGAAGATGGTCAAAGTATCATGCAAGTTGTCTCTCTCAGAGGTAGCAATCTCATTGAGGTACATTTTCTCACGATATTTAGTCCTTGTTCTTTTCATGCATAATCTTTCAAACCTTGATGTTTCCCATTTTTGTCACAAAATGTGGTTATGATTACATTTTTTAGTGTATATTGCCTACAGGTTTGATTGATTTGAACTCTGCAATTAGGATTAGGAAGAATACACGTTCTTTATTAGCTCGCTTCCATTTTACTCATTCACTCTTTTAACCTTCAATTGCCTATGTAGGGAGATTTAGTGATTGTAATTATTTGTCTGTTAATACCATGTTAACGAGACTCTATTCAAGGTAATGGATCGAAGAGGTGAGAAATCATTAGCATTGTTTCCAGCTAAGTTTCAGAAGAGCATGTGGATTAAACGAGGTTTAGCCAAATTGAGATTTAACATCTTTTCTTGCTATACATTGGTCATTGTGGTGAATTGGCTTCTTTATCAGATGGCTCTTAAGTGTAACCCATCTAATTTTGGTCGCTTCATTCCTACTATGCTTGAATGCATTGGAAGAGTATTAGGTTGTTGACATTAAATTGTCAAAATGTGCAGGCAGTTTTGTTGTGGTTTATCAAAGTGGAAAGGAAAAGGCTTTAGAATGAGGATGATAACGATGAGGATGATAATGGGCTCTCTCCATTGGAAGTCAATATGAATTGAACTAGGCCAACGGACTCGCTAATGGATGAAGATTCAAACTCAGGATGAAGATTCAAAAGAAAGAAAGCTCGTGTTTACCTATTCGGGATGTGTGCGAAATAGGTAAAGACAGGGGGTTAGCTTCTTTGGCTATTCCCCATTTTCAGGAATCATTAATGCTCAGGAGTGTGATTATTCTGTAAGTCTTTTTCCAACCAAACAAAGAATACTTAACAAATAGAAATAGATAGGTAATAGAATACTAATTAACCTCAACCAAACAGGCTGTAAGTTTTCTACTTATTTTGGTTTCCTATTTTGTTTAAGTTTCTTACTTGTTCTAAGGTTCCTCCTTTCCTTTGCATTTGGTTTGCCTTGTCAAGCCTATAAATAGGCCTCTGAAACATTGTGTTATTCATTATATCAATAATACTCTCGTATTTAGTTAGCTTTAAGCTTTCTTTATAAGTGGGATCTTATGCTTCTTCAAATTAAGTGCGTTAGTTTTCTTCGTTTCTCACCTCATCAGTTGGTATTAGACACAACCATCATCATCAAACATAAAGTATAGTTCAAAAGCAGTTCAGCAAAAGACAGTAACAGATTTAACAGAACTAAGAGTCAACAGAAAACTTTCAAAAACTATCAAATCGTGAAACCGTGAAACGTCCGTTTAACATATCAAACATGCAATTTCATATCTGAAAGACTATATTGAAAGAAAATTGAGCAAATGATGAGCGGATCTAGCAGAACAGAAAAGAGATTTGACAAAGTTAAAACGTAAGAAGATGCAAATCCAAGATCTGAATCTATTAAGCAAGCGTTGATACATGTACCTAATGTGCGGCAGCGATGTTAGGGGACTCCGACTTTTGAAAGAGAGAGAGAGGCTTCGAAGGAAATGAAAGAATGCGCCCCGAATTGTGTGAAAACTCCACCTTTTATTGGCGCTAATGTGGGGTTACGGCTTTGCTATAGCGCCCACCTCCTGACAATCATCAAACTTTTACTAACCACCGTTGATTATGGCAAATCTATGAAATAAATTTTATTTTATTCCATCCCTCTAAGGCATTATTCGATTAGTGTAATAAATATTATTAAATTAGGAGATATAGATACTTTTGGTAATTTAAACTATTTTCAATTAAATTTTTTTAAAATTCTTTTTCTTAAATTTTGATTAAAATAATAAAAATACTATAGTTCATCTCAACTTTTAAATTTAACTTAAATTAATTAAATTTTTCTTAAATTAATAAATTTAAAATTATTATAATATATTGTTAATTTAACTCGAATTTAATAAATTTAAAATTATTATAATATATTGTTAATTTAACTCGAATTTAAGAATTGATTCAAATTCTTACATAACTAACATTTTATTTGTTCTTATTTTATTCGTACTATATTTACTTTATCTTATTTTTAACCAAAATTTCAAAAGTTAAAAATTATAAAGAGTACTTTCAAAAATTTTAAAATTAGCATTTTTATTTATTCGTCTGTAATGTTTATATTAGTTTTTTAAAATTACAAAGAATACACTTAAGAACTTTAAATATAGTATGAATATCACATAAAGTCATTAATAAACTAATGAAATATATGTGTTATTAAGTATATAATACTAAGGACGAACGGGATAGTCGAATACAAAATTTCATCCCGCCATCCCTTTGATCCAAAGGCTTCCTTAACATCTATCTCATCGTCGCGCCACACCTATGACTTAAGGTAGTGTTTAGTTGCTATCTCCAGGAGGAAGAGACAGAACAAGACAGAAAAGAGGAGACAGAACAGAACAAAAACTGAAGACAATAAGGTGTTTGATTATGGTAGACGGAACAGAAAAATTTGTCCCTGTCCTAAGGACATAAATGTGTTTGATTGTAGTGGACAGAAAAAAAACAGTATGAATGACAAAATTGCCCCTGTAGTGTAATATGAGTAGATAAATGTAATTAAGTGATTATTATATAATTGTATCAATATTTATTTTAAGTTTATTTGTAATTTTATAATTACAATGAAATAAAATGAGATACCAAAATAATTATTGAAATGTTAAACCTTAAAAATTAAAAGAAATGAGTTATTTAATAAAAAATGCCTACAAAGTAAAATATTTCATTATAGGTTTCAAAAAATCCTATGATTTAGAAATTGTAATACATAATAATTTAATAAAACATCTAAGCATTCATTCAATTAATGACACATCGACATGCAAATGAAAAGCATTTATAAGTTTATTGGATGTACATCCTTCAAAAAAAGAGTAGATATAGTAAGCAACAAACCCAAATAAGAAATAAAGCAAATAAGTTTTAGGAGCTTTATAAGAGTTTACAGCTTGGGCAAAGGAGTTTGTGGGCAAGGTGCTCTTGGAATGTTTACTTGCAACTTTTGCTGATGGAAGAAAAGCAATACATATTGGCAGGTCATATAGATATAAGTACGTATAAAACGAATGTCAATTTTTGCCTTGGTTCTGGTACTTCTTGAATGCATCTGTAAATGTTATGAAGGATAAAGGGGAGTGGTTCATATCAATTTGGACGCTTGCATTGTTACATTCTATGAAATTTCCTAAGTTATGTACTTCATTGCTTGACTACGAAGTGTTATACTGCTTACTTCATTTTGGAATGATATACATATATGTACATATATATGTGTATATGTACATGTATATACGCACACACATATGTGTACAAATATGTGTATGTGTATATGTACATATACATGTACATATACACATACACATACACATGTGTGTATATATATATGTATATATGTACATATACATATTATATATATGTACATATATATACATCTTTAAGTATCATTTCTGATAAGCTTTATAGACCAAGGTACATCATTTATGCAATTTCTTATGCTAGATAGAAGATTAGAACCGAATAGTGCACTGCATAATTTTCTATGTACATATATATGTGTAGATGTACATGTATATACGCACACACATATGTGTATATGTACATATACATGTACATATACACATACACATATATGTACACATATGTGTATATATATATGTACATATACATATTATATATGTACATATATATACATCTTTAAGTATCATTTCTCATAAGCTCTATAGACCAAGGTACATCATTTATGCAATTTCTTATGTTAGATAGAAGATTGGAACCGAATAGTGCACTGCATAATTTTCTATCGTAAAAGTTGCACAACTAATATCAAGATCATAAAATTAGTCTCTAATTGCTCTATTTACGTGATCTAGAGGTTTAGAAATGAAAGAATCTTTCAAAATACAAGGAAGGGTACGATAAAGATTCTTTATTGGTAAAAGAATCTTGCAGAAGGTGGAGTATAAGTTTCTTTATTGGTAAATTTCTGTTGTCTAATAATATAATCGTGCATCTACTACGCCAGATATGTTTATTCCCTTGATTATTGAAAAATTACGATACAGATTAGAGCAGAAAATTGTAGGAATGTCTCAAGTTATTGGTTGAAGTGTAAGTAAGTCTGCAAAAAGAATAGTAATGAAAGAAAATCATTGTGAGTTGTTCTGCATATAGTTGCAATATGCAACTGCTCAGCAAAAGAATGAAAGGCGTTTGAAGACTAGAATCAGAATAAGTTGGATGGGCTGCAAGTAAACATGTCAAAAGTTCTATATTTGAATCTTCTCAAAGTTTTGTTACTTGTACCAAGCAATATTTCCTGAAGGCAAGGTTTAACTTCAACAAAGACCAGTATGCTGTTATAATGCTAATTGGTGGTGTTACAGCAATGGTAATGCAGGTATTCATCATCAAACCATGTTGTTATATTCCTTATTCAATTTCTAACCCACGTTCCACTTCAAATTCTGGTCCTTGATTTAGTATTCCAAAAATAGACGTTTATTAAATTTCCAGTTCTTGATAATACATTATACACTATAGAGAGCTTTAAGGAAAGATGATGCACCAAGTGGAGTTTTCCAGACAATTATACAAATATTATCCAAACGCAAAAACATTGAGGCCTAACATATACACCATCTTAGACAACAATGAAACCAAATATCAAACAGTCACAACACATTGATAACAGAGCATATACACAAATGAAGGCAAAAGATAACATAGCATATCGTTGGACCATTCCATTGCATGGCTTACCTGATATGCTATCCTTTTGAACCTTTGCTTTTGTAGTTATCTCTTGACCCACCTGAGAAGAAAGTAAACAACCATTAGAAAGGAAATTCATGTCCTACCCATCAGATAACACTCGTTAGCAATTTCAGATACACTCCACTCCACAAGCACCATTATTATCATAGTATAATGGGAAATTGCAGAACAGCATCAACACAAGCACGGCAAATGGCACTGTGAACCAAAGATACACAACTATCATCTTCTATTATGAAAACATAAGGAAAAAAATTAACAAATTTTTAGTCACAGAACGCACAGATTTTAGAGGGCAGCTAAAACAGAGACAGACAGACAGATGTAGAGCTCTAAACGGAGCGGAATCCCAGGAGCAGAAAAGGGAAAGAAGATATTTGAAATTAATCAACGCAAGGATGAGATGGTAAAGTAAAGAGGATATATTACATCAGTAATCCAAAACCACGTTCATAACCATAAATGATGTAGGAAGCGAACAGAGAAAGGAAAAGACAGAGAGGTAATGAAGAAGTTAAGGATCCGGTGGAGTGCAGAACAGTGAAATGATGGAGTGAGCAGTAAGCTCTAGAATCTGTTTGTGTTTCTAGTCTAAGAAAAGAACCTGACCTTACTCGATCAATCACCGCCTGCCAATTTTGGCTCCTTGACGCATTGTGCCATTTATGTTTTAACACTAACATAGCGATGAATAAAGTGGGCAGGAAAGAGTTGACGTGTCAGCAGCAGAAAAATGAACCAGAAGACGAGATCAACATTCACGCAAAGAAGGACACCGAACCCAGAGGCAACGACGGAAGAAAAAATGAACAGAAAATTTACCTTTTTCAGCCGCCGCGAACCACAGACTAGTGCGAGAGATAGCTGGGAGAAACGGTAAACAGCGGAGAAGTGGCGATAGGGTTTTGATGGGTGCATTGTAACAGGAGGCTAAAGTAGTAATTTTCTTTTAAGTTTTGTTTCCGTCCACAGAGTACGGGACTTCCGAAGACAGTAGCAGATACTCTTCCTCTTCAAAGCTTGTCCGTCTCGTAAGTCTTCTTTATCTCTCTTTTTATTGATAAGTCAACTGGTAGTGTCAATGATAAGTCAACTTCAGGTGAAAGAAGTTCGATGGTTTACATATTGTATCATCCTTGTTTTACGACAATGGCTTTAACCCTTTGTTTGATTGCTGTCTCAATTAGTGAAGCGGTAGATAAAATAGAAAAATCCTATCTCTCTGATATGTTTGGTTGCTATCTCTGAATTTTTGTCCACCGTCTTTGATAGATAAAGATAGACTTTTTTGTCTCTCCCTTCAACCAACCATTATTTATGTTTTGTTTTATTATTATTATTTATAATTAGTTATAACATATTTATTATTATTATTATTATTATTATTGTTATTATTATTAGTATTATAACATTTTAATTATTATTATTATTAATATTATTATTATTAATTTTGTATTAATTATTATTGTTCTGAATAATATTATTATTGCCCTCAAAAAAATATTATTATTATTGTTATCATACATTTTTATTATTATAATAAATATATTATAATTATAATTATTATTAGTATTATAACATTATTATTATTATTATTATTATTATTAATTTTG
>JANTPM010000245.1:39421849-39448357 GCA_025434745.1 Erythroxylum divaricatum | reverse complement strand
AAATTGAACCTTTTTAAGAAAATACACATTTAAAAATTTATAATTTTATTACAAAAATTTAAATTATCTGATATTCATTTATACATTAAATAATATAATAATATAACATATTTAAAATAAATAATCGTAAATTTAAATTATGTGGGCATTAAATATAATGCGGTTTTTCGCAGTATCTATCTGCTAGATTTTATATAAGTTTGATGGAGATACGTCTGTTAGAGTAATTATCTCCATTGCACGTGTCTCAATCGCAACGGTGGCTTATGTTTTTATGACACTGAGCAGTTGAGTCGCCCATTTCACACTCATCTGAAAGGGAAAAATGGGAGTCGAGAAGCAGCTTATTCGCCCTGGAACTGGTCCCAAGCCCGCCGCTGGCCAGACCGTCACCGTTCACTGCACAGGATACGGTCAATCTTCCTTTAAGATCTAAACTTTCACCTTTTTATCACTACCCATTTTTTTAGTCATATCTTATTCAAGAGAATTTGAGAGAAATGATTCATGTCCGAGCTCTTCACAACTTGTAGCTGTTGAATTTTCATCGTAGCTTCTGATTAGTTTGAATTCCCTTTTCCTTTATTTGGATTTTTTGTTTATTGTTGAAAGAAGCTTTGGAGACCCGAATCTTAGGATTTCTAGTGGTTCCTAAAAGATTGAACGATTGATTGAATTGTTTGACGGGTAGGGAAAAGATTTAGTGCTTTTGAGTGGGGGTTATTGGTGAAAATGCATTTTTTTAATGACTGTGTGCCCAGTGGCTGAAGAATTTGGAACTTTGGAGGACCGTGTGATGTGTAATTCTGAGGGTTTTCTTAGATAGAATGATGATTTTTTTTTTCGTGCCTTCAGGGAAAAATGGTGATTTGGCTCAGAAGTTCTGGAGGTGATTATTATGATATTTAAATATTTCCCTGTTTTGTTGATTCTCGGGTTGAGAAATATATTCCTGTCTTGATGGGTTTTACTTAAAATGTTGTACTTCCGGTTGATCTTATTTCAGCACGAAGGATCCTGGACAGAAGCCATTCACTTTTAAAATTGGCCAAGGAAATGTTATAAAAGGTAGAACCTTATACCACAGGGGTCTTTTTTGGGCACGGTAATCTAATAATCCCTTAGTTTTATCCAGGCAAGAAATTTTTTTTCTTGTTGATGCAGTACTGATGATTTATGCCACAACTTTGATTCATGTATCTCCGCATCACATTTGAATTAGCAGGTTTTAAAACTTTTACTCTTGACACGGAAAGAGAATAGCTTTTGAACATTTTATGAGGATTGAACCCAAAATGTAATTGATTTAGATATACTCTTACCTTGATAAACCGTAGCCCGGGTTAGCCCATTGTTCCTTACCAATTTAGTTATTTGTGGATTTAACAGGACTTGTGAAGGAATCTCTATTTTTGTTATGCTCTCTAATAGTGGGATTGGATTGGGTAGCCAAGGGTATGTTACTTTTCTTATATTTGAAGAACTTATTTTTAACATTTTCAGGATGGGATGAAGGTGTTCTGGGAATGCAAGTGGGAGAAGCTGCTCGCCTACGGGTACTGCTATTTGGTTTTTAGTTAGTTTTGTTGTCATTCTTAGAAATCCATAAATTGCATTTGCTTCAATAGGAATTTTCCTTTTAATGAGTCGTAACTTCTCTTTGTCAGTTCAACAAGCATTGTAACAGGATTTTGGAGTGTTTTATCTTTTACCTTCTCTTTCCTCTGTTTTCCTTTTCCAATTTACCTTTCGTTATTCAATTAGATTGCATTTAGTTTCTTGGGCTTTTATTTCAAGTGGCTAGAGAAATTGTCTTCATCAATCAAACACCTTGTTTATTGGAGATTATGCCTCTCATATTGCCACATTACCATGTTTTTCTCGTTTTGTCCACCCTTAGAAGCTCTCTTTCGTCAAAAGCATTAACCTGACAAGCCAAATTTTTCTTGAGCTTTAAGTACTAACGTTTCTATGTGAACTTGATATTTCCATTTTATTTTATCAATCCCGTGTTTCTCCTTTTCTTCTTTCTCTTTTTAAGTCTAATACTGGCAAAATAAAACAATTAGTTCTTTCTCAACTACTCAAGTTTATATTTGGCAGACATTAGATAAAAGGTGATTATCTGTGATTAACACAACAGCCAGAATAAGTATAGAAACTTCGTTTTGTTTCAACAGTGTATTGGGAAACTACTATAGGCTTTGAGAATTTACACGGTAGGCTTGTAAAAACTGTAGCTCATGTCTTTGCAGGCAGCAGAAATATGTTTACATAATTACATTGTCTTGAAATCTCCAAGGTCATTCTGATGATCACATGCGTATAAGTACTGAAGATCTTGTTGATTTGAATTGCAGTGCTCTCCAGACTATGCATATGGACCCGATGGTTTTCCAGCATGGGGAATACAACCTAATTCTGTTCTGGATTTCGAGATTGAAGTCTTAAGTGTTGAGTGACTGCCTGCCTAGTTACTGTCAACTCCCCAGAGAACCATGAACTAATAATTTTGCGTTTGTCATGGACTTGTATGAATGATATCGGGTTCTTGGTGGCATCTATGCATTACTATTACTTAGGGAAGCCTTTTACTTTTGTTCAGTGGCATGTTGCATCGATCAGTGTTTGTGCTCGTACATGATGTCTATGTAGGCTTTGTGCTGGCTGCGCACATATGAAAAATTCTACAATTCTCGTCTAGGGGATCAAAGCATTCCTTTTACTTTTCCAGTTACTTGGAACACTGGCCATTGCACGTTTCTGCCCAGGGTCATAAGAGTTTGTAAAACTTGCACTGCCAAAAGGAAGGCCGGATGCCTGACATGACGTTGCCTTAGCTTTCTTCACATTTCTAGATTGGAAAATGTTACCGTCTGAGAATTTGCAGTGCAGGGTACTGAGTAACGTGAGGACTTGCGCCATAGTCGATACCTGGGAAAGATTCTTTAGTGCTAGTTTTAACTCATATTTACTAGCCAGCACACTTTGAGAGGCTCAAAGCCTCAGGCAAATGGTAATATCTCCCTTTTTACCAACTTGAAGGGTGTTACATATGCGCTTAGTCATATAAGTTTCGAAACAAGGTGAAGTAGTTGGCCTGTAGAGGGGCTTTAGGTGTCATGGCGAGATGATTAGAGTCGGATCTTCTGTTTTCATTAACGTGTTTTAATCCTGAACTATTTAATTATGTTCATACATTTGTGTAAATTGAAATGTAATAAAATAGGATAAAAATTGATTAATTGGAACAGATAATCTGGTTTCGAGATGATGTTGGGAGCGTTGCAGCTTCCTGAGTATGGTCAATTCAAGGAAATGATACTGGAAAACGGTTTGACCTCAAACATGACGGTGGAGCTGTCGTACGAGATAAGATTAATGAACATGACGGCGGAGCTGTCGTACGAGTGCCCGCTGTTTTGTGCCGTGAAGAAAACCGGAGTTGAAGGACCGTCAACCATGAGAGGCTTTATTCCAATGGTTTCAAGTTAATACAAAACTAATCTCTCCTAGACCCTAGTCCTGTTACTATTCTTTCCACAAACACGCCTTTTTTTTTTCTTCTTTGCCAGGAGTCATTATATTCTCTAATATTTATTGCAAATCCTTTAAAATTAGCAATGATTTAAAAACCTAATTAGAGATTGAACTCTTTAAAGAAAAGATTTAATCGATATTAGACTGTTATAAAAGAGTTTCCTCTGTTCTCTTCTACCCTATTCCCCCTGTTTCAAAGTTTTCTTATCTATCCTTTTTTTTAATTATTACAATCAAGGGATGAAAACATGTTGGAAACAGGGGAAATAGAGAATATAGAACAGGAGATCCAAAGTGGACAAGGAAAAGGACGTGTGAAGCGAGTGAAGATCGTCTGATCCTTTTATCCAAGACCAATCTTGTTCTGATACCATCTAACCACAAGTTTTGCTAGGACCTATTGAAATTTGTGGCTATAATGGGATGACATAAGGTTGGTCTCGAATAAAAGGAACAGAAAATTGATCCCGTGTGAAATTGGGCCTACATGCTCGATATGACTCAAAAGGATTGGTGTGCAGTGAAATTAGGCCCACTTGTCCAAGATGACCGAGAGGGTAGTCTGACAAATCCTCGTTTTGTTAGTTAGTAGTCGACTTTGTAAGAAAATTAGGCAATTTTTCATTAAAACTAGTCATTTATTACTTAATTAGACTGTTTTTCTCCATTATAAATATAAATCGGACTAAAAATTAAATTGATTAATATTTATTATAATTGAACCGATCAATTCAATCCGATTTCAAAATCATTGAAAATTAGTTCTATTTATAGTAAAACAATTGAAATTTCAGTATGATTTTAAAAAGTGAATTTGACTTTAAACATATTTTAGATATTAATTAATATTTATTTTAAAGTTATTAAACATCTTCACAAATTTCAAGTCTCAATTATAATATTCATATATACAATGTTCAAACAAATATATTTGTTTCTATGCATGATTCCATATATATAATCAATTTAATATCTTGATTTATCCTAATATATTTACATTTCTTCATTTGTATGCCTACACAATATGCACTAATATGCATATATTTATTTAATATAAAAGAATATATCAATGTTCAAAAGTATAAAAGTAATTCTTATTATAGATATAAGCATTTATAGTACATTATGATAAAGTCAATCATCATTTCATTATAAATTAACATATGGTAACAAAATTAAGTATGACATAAAAAATTATTAATATGTGTTCACAAAAAATTATTATATTTATTTCAAGATACTTGTAGTTATTCTTCAAATATGATGAGAATCATTTTAGAACTAGAAAAATATTAAAATTTTATTATAACAAATAAAGCATCACATAAAATTTTAAAAAATTAATATCCATTTTTAAAAAATGAATTGATTTTAAATACCGCATTCCCATATTTTAAAGATTATTATAGTTATTATCAATTTTATATACCATGACACGTGTATTAAACATTTTTACAAAATAATGCTTTGAAACTTAAGTAGTTCTCAAAATTATACATTGTAGGCAACTGGATTCTTGCCTCAAATCGGGCTCAGGCTTAGGCTACTCAAGTTGGCCTAGTTTGAGGCCTGATTCTTATAAACAAAATAACATCGTTTAACTTAAAACGATGTCATTTTTATTGTTTTCAAATTTAAAAATAATTTGGGTCTGACCAAGTCGTCCTTAAGCTTAGGCTAGCAACCTCTAACCTAATTGGATCTCGGGCAGAGCTTGGGCCCTAGTAGCCCATGCTCGAGCCATCGCCATCCCTAATTTTAATATGTAAGTATAGATCTAATTTTTTGTCATTTTTGAAAATTTCTTATACTTATAAATACCACTTGTATATCTATTTATATATAAAAAGTGAAATTCTTTATATTATTTTATAATATTTTGCATCAAATCTATTATTGAATAATTGTTGATGTTTTTATATTTTATTAATAGTATAATATGAGAAGATAATTGATATTGATTTAATTTCTTATAATTTTATTGGAGTGCTAAAAAAGAGATTAATAATAAAATTGAAATAAATTAGTTAGAACACACAACTTATCAAGCATTTTGAAAAAGAAAAATTTCTGAGAAGAGAAAGGGTCTAACCTCTCCTTAGAAAATTCATCACCTGATTTCTTCTCTCCTTTAGACATAAGACTTCCCTCTCTAGTCTATAGACTGAGGAAACTAACTCTCCTTCCCCAACTCTTACCTCACTCCTTTACCTTCCAACCTCCCCATACATACACCTATTTTTGCACATACCCTCCCCACAATCAGCTGGTTTTAATATTTAAATCAAGCCTCTAACTTCTGTTTTTTGTCATCCCCAGATCTTTGATGTCCAAGCTCCTCCTGCTTTCTACTCAACAGGTTTCTTTCCACCTTTTACCCCCAAACCTAACCTCCTAGGCAATGTTGTCCCCTCTCATAACCAAACCTACTCATTCACTACTCATTGAGTTATCGCTAGCCTACCTTCTGTATCCCCTAAACAAATTATCTCTCCTTCTATCAATATTTTACCAAAGGCTTGGATTTGGAACCATCATCCCTACAGTCTTCAACAACCCCTCTTCACTCATCTTACGACATATTAAGATGCTCCAAGTAGGAGCAGCCAATTGGAACACAACTTTGGTTGGATTTTTCATGAAAAAGTGTCATCTTTTACCCTTTATCAAAGCCTAGACAGAAGCATTATGGTCTAAATTTGGATTGGATCAAGCCATCGTCACAAAAGAAGATTAATTTCTATTTAAATTTAAAAACAATATAGGTATATCACAAGTCATGAAGCAAGGCCCTTAGCATTGAAGAGGTAAGCCTTTGTTTCTAAGAAAATGGAGAATAGGAATGACCCTAGACAAAGCCTCTCTTAAAACAATTCTACTATAATAATATGTTTTTACAATATCCCACTAGAATATTAGACAACAATGTGACTAAGTTATTTAGCTAGTGCAATTGGAAAACTGCTACAATTAGATAAACAAACTGCAGTATAAGAAGGGTAAGATTAGCAAAAATATGTGTGGAAGTAGACAAAACTTGTAGCTTCCTGACTCACTTAAGATTCTCAACCTAAGTGAGGGTGGAGAGCTTCGATTGATAGATATTCTACCATATCAACGACTCTAATACAAAATATGGATACTAAAACCAAAATCACCAAACCCCACCCTCAACCAACAAAAGCACCATCTATGCCTCAATCCTCCAACGTCCCCTTGGAAATGAACAGACAAGATTCATCACTTAATCTTACTCTCATAGCTAACCAAAATTCTTATATTCCCCATACCAATCTAATAGAAACTCCAGCTTTATCTTAAAATTCATCAATTCCTTTACAACTTCCTAACATCATATCTACCCCAAACAGATCAGTTGAACCACCAAGATTAAGTTAGGACTTAGGACTATACCATAACCAAACCTCATAATCCACCTTGCGAGATGGGTAAGGTAAATAGTACTGACAGTGCGGGGGGATCATGCTTTTTTATAGAGTACTAGAAGAAAATCCTTTAGAAAATAGAAGGCAAGGCTGTAATTGGCCCTTCTAAACCGTGATCTTATCCTGGAACATTAAGGCCTTAACCTGCCCCCAAAAAATGACAAGCCATTAATAGTATGTGAAAAGGGGAAAATGTCTCACTAATAGGTCTATTGGAAACCAAAATCAAGGAAAGCACTCTTAATAAAAGATTATGATTCTTAGATAATAATTAGAATATATTTTCCAACCACTGGATAGCTGATAACTCTGGGTTTGTTTAGCGTCAATACTTGTGAGACCATGTTGCAAAAGGACCAAAATTCAAGAGTAGACTGGGCAAAGCTGGTCTGGGATTCAGACATCAGACCAGCTCATGCATTTATTTGTTTGTTGGGCATGAATCGGGGGTTGCTCATAGAAGATAAACTGAAGTTCCCAATCAACTCAGCGAGCTGTGAACTTTGCATAGCAGATCTGGAAAGTCAGGAGCATCTTCTATTCAGATGCAGTTTCACCAAGGAGATCTAGGCACAACTGCAGGCCTTACTATGCATCACCAATTCTGCCTCTTCTTGGAAGGAAACTATCAGCTGGTTAGGGAGTCTGAAACTGTTGAATCAAGTAGATTACAAGGCAATCAAGATCAAATGGAGCACTTTGATTTGCAACATCTGGAAAGACCAAATCGCCTTTGTGTATGCCTCAAATTTTGCCTTTCAAAGAAGGTATTTATGGAATGACATTCAAGAGCTAACTAGGAGCATAGAGGTCTCTGGATAGTGTTAGGTGATTTTATCTGCATCTTATACTCACATGAACTTAAGCAATAAAGATGGAAGAACCTATGAGGAATTCAGGGAATGACTAGCTAAATTTGGCTTGGTAGACCTCACTTATAGATGTAATTTCTTCATGTGGTATAACAAACATGAGAGGCAACATCGTGTAGTGAAGAAACTTGACATATGATTCATAAACATATAATGGATGGCAAATCCTCCAATAGCTTAAGAATCATTAACCCACCAGGCTCAGATCAGTCATCTCTTAGAAGCAGAATGGTCCCCTATGTCAAGCAGCTGAGAATCCTAATCAGATTTTTTAGCTTCCTCACTAAGCTAGATGGACATGAGAATGTGATTGAAAGGGGACTAGATCATCCAATTGAAGGATATATGGCTTACAAACTAAGTTCCAGACTAAAGAGGATCAAGGAAGAATTAAAAAAACTTCACAAACAGCACTTAAAAAATGACCTGTCAAAAGAGATAGAGAGAACTAGAAGAGAATTAATGTCAGCCAGGAATACAATTTATGCAGATCCCTTGAATAGAGGAATGCAGTAGGAGGAGAGAATCAAGCTCAAATCTTACCTTTCTACTTTAGATGCTTACAATTTGCTGCAAAACAAAAAGAAGAATTTTCTGGTTCAAACAAGGGAATTCCAATATATAGCCTACTTCTATAGATCTATCATACATAGAATAAAAGTTAATAGGATATCAGGCATTCTTTGTCTGGATTCCAATTCTAATCCATGTTTTGATTAAGATCAACTACAGGTCTTAGCCTTAAATCACTTCAAATCCTTGCTTAGAACTGAGTCAGACATGACAAGTACACCATATTCAATCTCTATGCAAACCCATTACCAATTAGGATATTAATAATGCTCCCTTTAACCTGAATCCACAAAAAGCCTTAGGACCTAACGATTTTGACGCCTTTTCTTTCAAAATTCCTAGAACATGATGGGAAACCGTATTTGTAAATCTATTGAAGAATTTTTTCACTCAAACTCACTCCTCAAAGATTTAAACAAAACCTTTCTCTATTTCATTCCTAAAATTCCTAACCTCACCTCCTTTTACGATTTCATACTTATATCTTATTGCAATTTCATATACAAAATTATTAAAAAATTTTGGCCTTGAGATTGAAGCTACTTATGAATTTACTAATACAATTTTCTCAGTCTGCTTATATTGTAAGTCACAACATTAGAGACAATATCTTGATTGTTCGGGAGATTTTAAAGGAATATCACTCCACAAATTCCATCAAAAGTTGTTCAATGAAGATTGACATCTCAAAGGCCTTTAAAACTCTCAATTGGAGGTTTATTCTACACATATTAAAAGCCTTTGTTTTCATTTAGATTTCCACTACTAGGTGTTAGTTTATGCCCTTGCAGCCATTAATTGGATGCAGAATAATGTATAACATTATATTTGAATTAATGAAAATGAGTAAGTTATCTTTGCGTATTAATTTCATTAATATTTTATGTTTTAATACTACATATAAAATCCTTGGAATAATTACTATTTAATTAAAATTATGATGAGATCATAATTATGAGATTCAATTTTTACTTACAGTTATTCCTAAATATTCCTAGTTGTAGTTTCATCAAGACTGGCTATTGTTGAAATGGTAAAACTAGCACATATTATGTTTCTTTCTTATGAAGAAAGTAATTGATTTCATAAATTAGAGATACTTAAACTAATGTATGAGTGATTATTAGAGAATAAGTCACTGAACTGACCCAATTATGAGAATTTTGAATGGAATATCACTTATGTGTCTATGGACTATCTTATAACAATGGTTGTATAATTGATTCTTAGACTTGATTACCAAAGTATCTAATATAAGAATTACTGTATTTTGATGTTGTTTATAGATCGTCCTAGGATAGTTCAGTCGGTAGTTATTGGATACAGTATAAACCATATGTAAATAGTTGAGTAAGCCAATATAGGATTTGTCACTCTAAAGTAATTAGAGAGAATATTTTGTTGTTTTTCATTAGTAATGATTTATAAAATTCTTTGGTTAGAATGAATTGATATTTGAAAAGAAGTTTTTAAATTTTAATTATAAATCAATTACTAATTAGCAAGAACGAACATGATTGGATGATAAGTAGACACTATATCCATACTCTATCCAATTAGAATATTAAATAATGAAAGAATTAAATTATACATTATGGTCATACATGAATAGGTTAGGTCAATCACTTTGACATTTCTGATATTTGGGTAATCATAACATATTGTTAGATTTCAATCATGATTTATGATTATGAATTATTAATTGGAGAATTAAAGACTAATTCTAATTGTGAATTATAATTATAATTTATAATCATTGCCAATTTATTAGGAACCTAATAGGTCATACATCAAAGATCAATTTATAAAAAATCAATTTAATTAAGTTGGACTTAATTATAAAGTTTGAGAAACTTTGGGAATCAAGTATGGGATATTTGATTTTATTAAAATTAAATTAAATAAATTAGAATTAGAATTTGATTCTAATTATAATTAAAGAGATTTAATTTTAATGAAAGACTGTCTTGAATTTTCTATTTAAAGGAAAGAGCTTTCTAAAAGCTAGCATTTTTGCCTTCTTCCTCTCAAAACAATTTGAGAATTGCTCTGTGGATACTATTAGAGGATGGATAATTGGACAGCTTGTGATTGATAGCTCAGATAAAGGATTCAAAATTTTTCTTTAGAAAGCAAACAAGTTACGATTTCTAAATCGAATTTTGTTTTATTCAAGTTTAATTAATTATTGGGATCCGCTCAGAATCTATAAATTTTTTTTGTTTTCTGTTACATCCGTGATTCGATCACGGTTGGATTCCAACATTAAGAACACCAATGCATATCTATGGTATTTTATAGTGTACTCATTCATGGAGAGGCCACTCACTTATTTAAGGAGTTTAAATGTATCAAACAAGGAGATCCACTATCCCCTTATATATTTGCTCTTGCTATAGAGGTCTTCACAAGAATGATCTATCATAACCTCTCTCTACAAAACCCTTCAGATATCTCCATAAATGTAAGAGAATCAAACACTTTAACTTATCATTTACAGATGACCTACTCTTTCCAATAGCTAATAAGGAATCAATGCAAATTCTATTTGACTGCTTACAGAATTTTTATGAAATGTTAGGTCTCCCTATGCATAATAAAGCCAAATTTTCATCTCGTCGCTACCAAAATTCTTAGAACAAGGCTTAGAATAAATCTTAGGGCTTCAATTGTGTAAAACACCATTCAAATACCCGATATTACCTATTTCCTCAAGCAGGTTAACCTATGATGACTGTAGACGCATATTTGATTCCATTTTAAAAAGAGCCAGTATCTAGTTAAATAGAAGCTTGTCCTATTTAAGGAGAATTCAATTGATAGATTCAGTGCTCAATAGTAAGCACATCTATTAGAGTTCTCATGTGACCTTCTCTATGAAAATAATAAAAGATATAGAATGAGAATAAGGAAATTCCTATGGAGCGGATCAAGAAACAATAAGGGGACCCCCAAAGTTAAGTGGAAAGATATATTCCTTTCTAGGTCTCAAGGGAGACTTGGAATTAAATCAATTAAAGTCTCCAATAAGGCACTAATGGTAAAAATAATTTGGAGTCTATTCAATAATAAAGAAGCATTTTGGATGAAATAGATGCACGAGGAGTACATCAAAGACTTAATCTTTTGGTCCTTAAAAGCCAAAGTCAGCTCATTTAATGCTATAAATTTCCTCTTGAATATGAGGAAGACAAAGGGTTGAAATACATAATAGGCAATAGTCAAATAATGAGTTTTTGGTGTGATAATTGGTTAGAGGCTAGTCCTTTATACCGACATCCTTCATTTCACTCTCTCCAACATTTTCTCCCATTTAATGCTCAGATCAAAGCTATAATCAGTGGCCATCTATGGACTAGCTTGCCTAGGGGAATGAGACAGCTTATTGCTCTCCTCTTTAACTAATCTCCCATCTCTTCAAAGACAAAGTGATTTGGCCTAAATGTACAACTAAGCAATTCACAACAACCTCATATGCCTCCCTATTTGTCCTTATTAATCAAGAATGAAATAGCATAAATTGGTACGATTCAGTTACCTAAATTGTTCTTTATTATGAGGATGACAATAAAGAATAAGCTTATGACTATAGACATGATCACATGGATAGCCTTTTCACTTTATAGTTTATGTCAAACACATCCAAAAAATAGGGATCATATATTATTCACATGTCCCTACTCACCTAGGACATGGAGGAGCACTATGGCTAGGTGCAACTTATCACACATGCCTCAGTTAATAGAAGGCATAATTAACTAGGTTGTAGGGATGCAATTCTTAAAAATAAGGGATAGTCAAAATTTTAAAATGTCTCTAAGTGGGGTGATCTATGAAATATGGAAAGAAAGGGACCAAAGGCAATTCCTAAACTCCAAATAAGAAGCATAAGTTTTAATGAAATACATTTTCAATAAATTGAGGGAATTAATATTGCTAGAAACATCCATCAAGACAGTGACACAACAATAAAGGAAAACCGGTGCATCTGATTACAAAATAATACATGCGATTGCATATATCCATTCTATAGCGAATAGAAAAATTGGAATACCAAATTACATAAAGAGCATTAGATGGGTGAGAATAAAATCATACTAAGAAGCATATAGAGCTTGAATTATAAGATTTTACATCACCAACTTTGCTATATATACAACATCCCATTAGCCAGTTAATACAAAGAGAAAAGGCTAATTCACTTTATATTGTTGAAGGAATATACAGTGATTGGGATATTAAGTAAATAACAATTCAATTGAAAACATTATGGAGGATAGGAAAGCAGCGAAAAGGAACACAACTAATCAACCACATCAAGAATCAAATGGAAATAGGATATAGGTCAAAGGAACTAATGACTTATATACACCCATGAATGGTATTATAGTCAATGTTCTTGAAATAACTACCAAAGGTAGTTAAGTTTATTGGTTGTATATGAAACCAATAATGAACGAAACGTTTAAGAAGATATACATTTGCGTGTATTTGATTCTTCTGATTCTTCCATCAAGTTCACCCAACAAAAGAAGATCTCTGCAATAAAAAGTAACAAAATTTCTTTAACTGGTAGAACTACAATAAGAATCCAAGTACGTGATTCTTTGTTTTATATACGCATGAAATAATCTTGATTAACATAATCTATGTGATAATGTGTTATATTCTATATTGACTAACATTGGTATCAGAGGTAAAAGGTTGTTTTGTTTTTGCATGCTAATATCAAGATATAAGAATCTGTGTTAAACTTTGGCTATTTTTATATTGCATAATTATATGAATTTGTCATCAAGTTTTGCACTGTTATTGGAAGTTATCTTCTACAATTGTCTTCTTGTAATATACAAGATTTGTGTTTGTTTTGTTATTTTTTTGTTCCTCTCGGTACTTCTCTCTTTAAAATAATTTTTTTTTACATTCAAAAATATCAAAAAGATACTCTGCTATTTGCGAAACCAATGTGGGTTACATATTTTTTGTAAACAAGAGACATAAGTAACGAGAGAAGGATAGAACAAAAGAAGAAAGAAGTAACGGAAAAAAAAACCAACAACAACATTGCAAGAAGAAGAGGAAGAATACTCTTCTTCCTTCTTAACAACCTAGAGGCAAGTGGCTTTTTTCAGAAGAGTTGCATTACGTGGCCTTTCTTAAAAGTTGCATTGAGAAAAGTTGAATGGCTACTGCTTATGAAACTTAAATAACTCTTTTGTCTTATTATGCTTATATGTTTAATGATGTAATATATGTATAATAAGACAAAAGACTTAACAAATATTTTTGGATATAATGCATGATGAAGATTATACATTGTGTATCATGTGATTCATGAATATATGTGTTTTTGCATAAATATATTTTGGGATGAATCACATGTATGTAAGACATATTATAGATTGACCCTCTCACATGAAAAGTCACCTCTGGTGTTTATGTTCGCTAGAGATTAGGCATGTTTAAAGTTTATTATCTAGGTGATACTTGAGAGCGAGAAACTTAAACTATAAATGCTGCAAAGAAAATGGTTCAAAATGATTTATTAATCACTATATCTATCTTACGTCGCCAGTTGTGAGTTTTGAACAATTACATTGAGTATGTTTGAACTATCATTTGTACAATATTTTTTGAATGAAAGATGTTCAAGTTAAATGAAGTGGGTAAATAACGTAGCACATGACTCGTACCATGTCTGCATAATTGACCACAAAAAGGGATTAATGTAAGTCTCCAAATCTCATCTTACATTATGTGAGACCCTTGAGGTTAAGAAGAACCTCATCATATACCCTTCTGACTCTTATTTCATTATTGAGAATTGAATTTAAGGTTTGCTACTTTAGATTATTGTCAAAAGATCATGCAAGATGCGATCCTATGGAATAGTTCTAGGAAAGCAAATTTAATTTAATTTAAAAGAGAATTAATAATAGAGGAAGGTCATTTATTTTTTGAGACCAATTACTCGCATGTAAAGTATTCAAAGATGACCAACATCTCTTTAGTAGAGAACTTGAATACAGTCATGACATAAGAAACTAAATGAGATAAAAGAAAAGTGCAAATGTTGGATATGACCTAGGGTATAGCATATAATGTCTACTCAAGAACTCATAAGTCCTAAGATCAATTTGTTAATCAAGATGTCATATGCTCCTAATAGATTTATGACAATGTGTTCTCGTCGTATGCTGGTCACACCTGTTATTGAACAAGTAAGAACACTGCAAAGATTGTTTGTTTTTAATGAGATTAAACCCATCATACGTGAGTTGGTGATAATGACTCAAATACACCCATGAAGGGTATTATGGTCAATGTTCTTGAAAAAACTACCAAAGGTAGTTATGTTTATTGTTGTATATGAAACCAATAATAAGTGAAATGTTTAAGAAGATATACATCGAACAAAAGAAGATCTCTGCAGTAAAACTGTTGACAAAAATTCTTTAACCGGTAGAACTACAACAAGAATCTAAGTATGTGATTCTTTGTTTTATATGTATATAAAATAATCTTGATTAACATAATCTATGTGATAATGTGTTATATTATTTACTGAATAATAGGAACCAACGTCCCCAAAACTTGGATTGAGTAAAATTTAAGGACAACGATCATGAGAGGTTAAAGATTGAAGACTAGGATGTGAATTGTTGATTTGGATAATATACAAGGATAAATATAATTTTTTAGACTGGATAAACAATATACAAGGATAAATACAATCTGTTAGACTAGATAAGCATATAAGTTTGTCAAAGCATAATTTTACCTCTATATATTGCCTCCATATAAAAGAAGAATGTACTACAATTTCTAAAAAGTCATTATTTTATATGGTATCAGAGTAGTATAAAATTTTTAGTTTATTTTTGAAGAGCATGTTCTTTGTTTACTTAAAATTGTAAAACAACGTAACGTCAAATGAACCAGGAGAGCTCCACATAAAATGTAAAGTCAAAGCATATTATTACTCAAACTCAACGTATCCAGTATCACGTAATCTCAAACTAGAAACTAGCAAACCAGGTTGTCGCCACTGCCTGTTCAAGGTGTTCCAGTCACTGTCCAATCTATACCACAGACATCGTCTGTTCATCTATCAACTAACAACCAAGCAAGTTCATGCTGCCAATTTCTCCAGTCGCATCAACAAAATAGCTAAACAGTGGCTACCATGCAACTTCATGCTGTCAATTTCTATAGTTGAGCAACACAATAGCCAAGTCGTGGCTACCACTGTCTGCTTGTATTTGCATATGCTTTCCCATCAAGCTTCAGCGTCCCAGTTCGTTTCACGGGATTAACGTATCAACAGTCCTTCAAACCAACGTAATGTGTGTCAATGACCAGACCTTCTTCACAGTAGTACTGAAACACACAAATTGCACTCCACTAACATTGCAATAGTCCTGCACTCACCATCATTGTACTACACCAACACGCATCTTAACCCCTTATTGTTAGCCCTCCTATTGTATATGCACCAAAGCCTTTTAAACCTATACTCAAAAAAACCAAATGGACTCTATGGGATCTCTTTTCTTAACAACAACAAATAACCTACCAACACAACCAATGGTCATCCAATAAGACCATTATGTTTTTCTATCAAGTATTATACTCAGATAAAACTAATTACTCATTATCGTCTCAAATTATGAAGATGTGAATAGGAGCACGCAATAAGGTGGATTTCTCACTGAGGCAATAGAAAAACATGCACCTGAAGACCAAAATTTCAAGACAGATTACTGAAAATCAAAGAATGAAAACTTGACATAATGATTCAATGATTCTATCACTCATGCAATGATTTATTCATCTTCTTAATGCCTGAGAATATGTGAGGCAATGTCAAAAACTTTTTATGATGGATAAAATGAAACTCTTCTCTTTGAATTGAATTAAAAATCTTTTTCAACTAGACAAGACAGTAGACCATTATCAACATACTACAATGAACTTGTGACTATTTTTCAGGAAATTGATCATAGGTCAACTTCTCAAAAAGGAACTACTGAAGGAATTGTCTAATTACATTCAACAATGGTTAGGCTCAACTTTATATTTCACTAAGTAAACTTGACTTTGAATTTAATCAAGTTCGGGAAGAGATATTATGTAAAGACCCAAAACTTGACTTGGAAAGTACATAAGAATATGTAAGGAGACAGTATTATCAAAGAAAATTAGAGGATCTCGTTCAATATCTGAACACTCAGTATTGTCAGCTCAAGAAAGAATCAGAAAAAGTCAACCCATTGGAAAGTCTAATAATTTTGTGTGTGATTATTATGGTGAAACAGGTCATTTGAAACGACGTTGTTGCAAAATTATTGGCTATCCTGATTGGTGGGATTTAAAAAAACACAAAATACTATTAGAAAGTCTATGGTGACAACTATAGACGAAGTTGAATCTAGAGGAGAGGAAACATTAGACCATGGAAAATATTACTCATTCAGGTATTGTAAGTAAGACAAATGCTTCCTCTATAATTGATTAATTTCTACGAAAGATATATGGATTATTGGTACATGTGCATTTTATTACATGATTAGAGATTCTAGCTCATTATAGTCCATCCCATCAATCCATTATTTCTTCAGCTGATGGTAGTACATGCTCTATTATTAGGAAAGGATCTATTGCTTTGTCTAATTATCTTATACTAAATTTAGTTTTAGTCGTGCCATCCCTTGAGCATAATCTCTTATCTGTTGGATATATTATTTCCGTTCTAAAATGTACTATAACTTTTTGGTCTTCATTATGTGTTTTTCAAGATATTCTAAACTAGAAGACTCTTGGTTATGGTGTTAAACGAGACAAACTATATTAGTTGGAATTAATGGAGAATGGAGGACAAATTTTCATTTATGCATGTTAGACTAATAATCAAGAAAAGGCCCAAGCAATTGTCTGGTTATGACATTAACGGTTGAGTCATCTTTTTTAGACATCTTAAAGAAAATTATAGCCATGCCTTTTTTCAAACTTAAGTGATTTACAATTTTATTATGATGTCTGTGAACTTGCAAAAAGTCATCATATTCCTTTTTTGCCTAGTTTAAATGCAAGTTCTGAGCCATTTGCAGTTATACATTTAGATATATGGGGACCTACAAAATTTTCTTCATTGTCTAAGGTTAAATATTTTGTTACGTTAATTGATCAATGTACACGTATGACTTGGATGTCACTACTTACAAAAAAAGATGTTTGTATCGTATTTGTAGAATTTCGTAACATGGTGAGCACTCAGAATCATAAACCAATTCAAGTGTGGCAAACTGATAATGCCATGGAATTTGTGGATACCATTCTTGGAATTTTTTTGAATCAGCTTCGAATTTGACATCATACTTCATGTACTTATACTCTATAACAAAATAGCTTAGTGGAAAGGAGAAATAGAAAAATATTAAAGGTGGTCCATGCTTCTCTCTTTGGAATGAACATGCCACGTTTTTTTTGGTGAGAGGAAGTAAAACCTATGATTTATCTCATCAATAAATCACCATCTCAGGTTTTAGATTTTCAAATTCCTCAATAGAAAATGCAATCCTTACTTTCAATTCCTCATCTCCCTAACCTTGAACCTAGAATTTTTGGCTATACAGTGTACTTTCATATCCCTAAGATCTTGAGAACTAATCTAAATCCTTGAGTAAAAAGATGTGTGTTTTTTGGATATTCAGATTTTCAAAAGGGAAATCAGTATTATGATCCTTAAACTCAAAAATTGCATGCAACCTTAGATGTCTCTTTTTGTAGTTAGAGTCATATTATTTAGGGGGAGTTTCAACTTCTTCCCTTTAGGGAGAAAATACTGGTGGAGGGAATATGTTACAAGGCATATTAAGAAATTCAGATGAGTGCTTGGAATTGGAAAAAGTTGTCGATATTTCAAACAATGTAGATGAGTGTTTAGAACTAGAAGAAGTTGGTAACGATGACATTCATGAAGAAGATCCTAGTAATACAAACTTGCCTACTCTAACACCATTAATCAAAGGGTCAATCAAGAATATCCAAAATGGCAACTCTCAGGTAATCTTAATTCCAGTATTTAATAATTCTAGTAATAAGTTTCTTGATCCTCTGTTGAGATACCCATAAAGATCAAATAAAGGTGTACCAAAGAAACAATATGAACCTAATCTTAACACTGATGTCAAATTCCCTATCAACAATTATGTTTTCACTCAAAAATTTTCTGAGTCATATGAACTTGTTATCAATCAATTATCTAGTGTTTCTGTTCCTAGTAATGCGCAGGAAGCTTTGAATGATCCAAAGTGGACTAAAACAATGAATGAAGAGATGAAAACCATGCAAAGGAACTCTACTGGGGACCTTATTTCATTACCCAAAGGAAGGAAAACAATTGGGTGTAGATGGGTATATACTGTGTAACTCAAGGTTGATGGGAGCATATACAAATATAAAGCAAGGCTAGTTGCAAAGGTTTATATACAAAAGTATGAAGTAGATTACCGAGAGACCTTTACACCGATAGTCCAGTTAGATACAATCTGCATTCTCATCTTTATTATAGCAAGTCAAGAATGGCCCCCAAAACAATTTGATGCTAAAAATGCGTTTCTCAATGGGCATATAAAAGAAGATGTATATATGGAGTTTCCACCAGGTGTGAAGCTTGGTTCATCAAATAGAAACAAAGTTTGCAAGTTGAAAAAATCATTGTATGGGCTCAAGCAATCAACTAGAGCTTGGTTTTAGAGATTTTCAATGACAATGAAAGCTTTTGGTTATAAACAAAGTGGTGCATATCATACCTTGTTTATAAAACACAAAGAAGGTAAAGTAATGGCTTTAATTGTGTATATTGATGATATGATATTGACATGAGATGATTGTTAAGAGATGAAGCTCCTACAAGGACATTTAGCCATTGAATTTAAAATGAAGGACCTAGGATAGCTTAAATACTTCTTAGGCATTGAGGTAGTAAGGATAAATCATGGAATTTTTCTTTTACAAAGAAAATACGTACTTGGCCTCTTGACTGAAATTGGAATGCTTGCCTGTAAACTAGTTAAAATGCCTATGGAAATGAATCATAAGCTTGGAATTTTTCCAAATAAAATTCCAATAGATATAGGGCACTATCAATAGTTAGTTGGGAGTTAATTTATCTATCTCATACTAAGAAGGATATAACATATGTAGTGAGCGTTGCTGGTCAATTTATGCATCAACCGAGTGAAGAGCACATGGATACAGTATACCTAATCTTGAGGTACTTAAAGACTCTCAAGGAAAATGTTTATTCTTCTCAAAGAATGGTATTTCCGACATTGAAGGATACAAGGATGCAGATTGGGCAGGTGATCAATAATCAAAAAATCTACATCTAGTTATTTTACTTTTGAGGAAGGAAATCTTGTAATTTGTAAAAGCAAGAAACAAAATATTATTGTAAGGTAAAGTGAAAAAGCTGAGTTTCGAGGTAAGGCTCATAAAATATGTGGATTATTATGGAGTAAGCATTTTCTATCAAATTTGGAGATTGGGCATACAAAACCTATGATTCTTTATTGTGATAATAAGGCTATTACTAAGATTCACATAATCCTATACAACATGATTGTACCGAACATGATGAAATTAAGAGACATTTCATTAAGGAAAAGTTAGATTAAAAGATTATTTAGTTTTCATATGTAAAGTTTAAAGATCAATTTACTGATGTACTTACAAAAGTATTTTTAAAAAAGGGTGTTTCATAATGAGATTGGCAAGTTGGACATGTTAGATATTTGTGCTCTAACTTGAGGGAGAGTGTGGATGTGGTATGTTGATTTGTATAATATACAAGGATACATATAATCTATCAGATTTGATAAATATATACGAATAAATATAATTTGTTAGACTAGATAAACATAGAAATTTGTTACTTAAAATAAAATTCTATTCAAAGTGTAATTATATCTCTATATATTGTCTCCATATGAGAGAAGAATGTATTGCAATTTTTATTTACCCTAAAACATCATTGTTGTACAAAGACTAACCATCTGAATGAATCATTGAGAGGTGTATTGATTAAGAATGTAATGGAAAAAGACAATATATGTCCCCTTCATACCGAGATTTCTTGTAAACCAAATGAGATGAACTCTTATTTGTTTAACCTAAACATTTTGTTTTAGGCTTAAGCTTAAAGTCATTTGATTTTGTTGTTTTAACATTTTTGTTTCCATTTTGGTATTTCTAACATATTTGGTGATCTCAACAATATTGGTGATTATACCGATAATTCTTGAAAATAAATTCATTTAATATAGAATTAATCTCTTTTCACAATTATTATGGGACTACAAAATATCTAAATTGTCATTTAATATTACAACTTTATATCTAATAATTTAATATAAATGTTGTACAATAATAGATGATTAATTACTATAAAAAATATAAATAAAGAAACATAAATTAGATAAAAAATAATTAACTTAGAAAAATTTTAATGACAATATACTAACTTAAATAGAGTTAAAAGGAGAAAGTCTTGGAATTATATTATTTTAGTAGTTTTCACAATTATTAGTGTGTGTATGTTGTGTGTAAGTGTGTTGTGTGTTGTGTGTGTGGATGTTAATTATGATGGATACAAACAATCATTAAAATAATAATTATGTAATTGAACCCAAATAAAAATTGTGCAAAGTGCTCAATTTGATCTTAATATACTACGAACTTGTTTATTTTTATTTTCTATTTTTTAAATTTAGTACAAAAATTTGTTTGTTTAACTTTTTGATTTCTGTTTCTTCTTTTTTTATGTTTATCTTTTTCATAATTTGATTTACTATCAACTAAATATGCATTATTTAATTATTTAATATTAATTGTTAATAAATTTATGAAAATATCTTCACAATATATAAATTTTAAATAAAATTTGATTTAATAATAAAAGTAAATAAAAATATTAAAAACAACTATTAATTTATAAATAAAATTTAATTATTTATTTTAATAAAATATAATAAAATTTTACTGATAATTTTTCAATAAATATATTACCTACGAGATCAAAATAAATTTACTTAATTAATTTATTTATAAAATAATTTACCTTTAAACTTTATCTATTATATAACTATTATAAATAATAAAAATACAACTAAATTTAAAATTAACAATTAAATAAGATTTATTTTTATTTAAAATTAAAAAAGTTAAATAGAAATGAAACCACACACCCCCTACATATTTAAGTTTGAGCTTAATCATCTATTTGTTAGTCGATTCGAGCAACAAGATGTGTGTTTTTTCAAATGACAAATCCTAGAGGAAAAAAAAGGAAAAGAAAAGATAACAAGAAAACCCTATTCTTAAATAAAATCCTTTTTTTTTTAAAAAACTGTGGTAATTCATGAAGATCTCTATCCTCCTCTATCCGATGAGCTGCTTGGATTAGCTAGCGTGGTTGAACTTTGGTTGTAGTTTATGTTAATATATGTTTTCAATCTTTTACGGGAATTCATTTACGGGGGAGTAGAGTAAAAGAACCGTTCAATGTTCTGCCTCTTATGGGGTCGGGGTAATTTTATGTTCACTCCACTTCACGTGAAGGTGGAGATAAATAAGTGTCAGGCCAACTTGAAGTAAACACAATTCTGTCTTGGTACAGCATTTCTACACCTGGGCTAGCATTTCCACAAGCAGTAAGAAAAGGCAATCTCAGAGGCTCAGTTAAATATATCTCAAGTTTTGGCAGAAAACTTGCTTTAGTCAAATCTAGAACCTAGATTAAAACATAGGAACGTGGCAAACGGAACTCAAACTAGAAGCACTGGCCTTAATTTAGGAAACAAGCATAGCGGTGCGTTCGTCATTAAGTTGATTATTTGACCAAATACATCCAGTCTTACATTTAACCACATGCCTATTGTCCATCTCCACAGTCCGCTAACCATAATTTCATAGAACAGTAGGCCCGTAACAGCAGCACTAAGCCAAACATCTGATGCAAGGCACAAACTATACAAGAAGCATTCTCATCACATTCTCTACCTCATGTTTTCCCTCCTACGCACATAACGAGTTCGATCATTGTATCTTGGTCTGTCGTTAGCCCTCTGTGGCTGTGGTTCTACCCTCCTCTGCCTTTCAGGAGGTCTCTGAACTATCTCCCCATTCACAAACAACTCAGCTGCAAAATCAAGAAAGGTAAGCAAAGTTTAACTCAAATCATAATGGACGTCAGCTCTCAAGATTACAACACTTAAAAAGTTCTTCAATTGCATAATGCATTTAAGTTGTAAGAAATCAGCGCCACTGAACTGTTGGCATAGGTCAATAAAATTAACATAATTTATTTTCCTCCCCTCCCCCATCAAATGAACCACAAGACATGCAATTAACTTCAACTAACATAACCACACAGAAGACAAAAGTAGCTGCAAAAGACCATGGAATATCATCAGCACCATAAGAAAAGTTTAAGAAGAGATTCAAATAAAACTCGCAATCAAATTCAAATCTCAGCATAGTCACTATGCCAAATGTACTAATTAGCAATAACGCCAATCAGAAATTTCAAATATAAGCAGTCACTGAAAATTCCAGCTTACCAAATGTGCTAATTAACAATAATGACACTTCTGTAAATTTCACATCTAAACATAGTCATTGAAATTTCAGCTTGTCAAGATGAGCTACTTAAGTAGTCACTGAAAAATTCAGTTTGGCAAGATGTACTGTTTAATAAGAAGACAATAATAAAAGTAGACTTTGGGGCCTTAAAAGGTAAGGTTGAAATATACAGTGCAAAAATTAACAAACTCTACACAAATATGAACCAAATGATATATGAAATAATTTGTCCAATGTAACTCGTTTTATGATAGAAATAGAGCAACATTCGATTCACAATTGAAAAAGCTGCACCAATCACATAATCTCTATGATGTAAAAAGACACAACAAGAATCATATGTCATCTCCACTGATATTCAGCTACATAACATGTATGTATACGTAAGAATTACATGGAGAAAAGCTTCAGTGTCAGTCCATTAGCATTCAAAGCTAAACATTGCCTATCAGACTTTTTAGCTTTGCCAAGATGGACTATCAGTTGAATTAAAGTTGAAATTGCAAAACTTCTCATGACATACTACTGCACCAAACTTTAATTTTCGACAAAGCATACATAACATTTCGTTGCAATGCACAAATACATGCATTCAGTAGCACTAGACTACTAAAACATGGAACATCAAAAATTGCAATGACCAGCACAGAAACATACCACCATAATCCTTGTACTCAGCGTCAACATAAGAATCCGGAAGAACAAACAGAACACCAGGTAGCCCTGTAAGCATAGAACCCCCAAAAAAGAAATAAATTCACAAAAAATAAGAAACAAAAAGAACACTTAATAACCCGACGAAAGAACAACACAAGTAACTGAAAATCATACCTTCAAGTTTGTTAGAGGTCTCCTCATCAATCTCACATCCAAATCCGAAGTACCTCTCACAAGAAACATTGTAAATCTTTTTCTTCGCTTCCTCCTCGCTAATATACACACAATCACAAACAAATCACACAAGATAAACCAGTAAACCTAAAAGCTTCAAACTTTGTTGAAACCCAAAAGAAAATGTCTGATTTATAAGAGACTCATTTACCTGCCAACAACTTTAGCGAGAGTTTGAATGTAACAATCAATCATCTGTTGTTTGGTTGCTCCCTCACCACCAGGCTTGTCCATGACTATGAGCCAGTGCTCGTAATCGCATCCAGGGAAAAGCGGCGCCATTTCATTGGGCGGCCGGTCGCTGAAGTTCGACCCTGAGTTCAACGGCGAGTAGGATGAGTTGCCACTCCGATTGACTCGGCAACGAATAGAACTAAGTCTACTGGGGGCGATTAATTGAGCAGTAGGGAGCAAAGATCGCCGGAGAAAAAGAAGAGACGGCAGTGAAGGAGGACGGATCACACAGACGGAGGTGGAGGAGGAAACAAGCCTTTTTGGGAGGAGGAGGAGGAGGTGGCGAGACGTTGTGGAAACTAGGGTTCGAGTTAGTGCTTGGGCCATTGCAAAGATTTGATGTTTGGGATAGCTGAGTAAGCTGACAGGTTTACGATAGGGTTTTTCCGGGTTTCATTAATATAGTAAAGATTGGGGGTGTTTTCGTCCTTTGATTTGTTTTTCTTTCAATCATTCATTCACTTGCATAGATGGTTTAAATCTTGCAAGTTTTTGTTTTCCAAATTTGTTATAAAGTGAAATTTGAGCAAAATTTTTAATTATATATCAAAACTTTTATGCCAACCAAAATTCAATTTTTTAAAGTAAATTTTCGAAGTTAACATGATTTTTTTATATTTTAAGAAAGCTGATATAACAATAACAATATTCAATAAGAATTTCGTTGGTATGCAAAATTTAGGAAGATCCAGTAGTATATAACTTTATTCTAATTATTAAAGAGGTTGTCTCTAAATTTTATTTTTATTTAAATATAATATAATTTTTATATTAAAGGAAATGTTTTAATTTGTTTTAGTTACTTATAATTTTGTAAGAATTTAAAATATATAATTACTTTTAGTTCTTCAAAAAATTTAAGAGTCACGGTCTCATTGTTAAGTGGTAGCTTATCATAAGTCTAATAAATGAATTTGAGCTTCAAACATGATACATATTATTTAATAATTAAAAATTTATCATTATTGAAACTAACACTTAATTTTGTTTCATATATTTTCTTATAGTTTTATTTGTTTGTAAAATTAATAAAAATAGAAAAACTACATTTTATTAATTGTTTTGTGTTTGTGCTAGCTCAATTTTATTTTCCTAATCTTTATATTATGTTTGATATTTTCTTCATGTTGTCAATTTTAATCACTTTAGTTTTTGTTTAACTTTTTAATTAAATATGTAACAATTAATTGATATTAATTTCTCATAGACTAATTTGACTTATTAGAGATTTAATTTTGTATTTTAAGAAAACATGGGTTAAATTGAAAATAAAAAACATTGGGAAACAAATTTGAAAATTGAAAAACACTTGCACTGAAAAATTAAAAGAAATGTAAGGGACTAAATTGCAATTAAGGACTAAAGTGCAAGACAAATAAAAAGACAAGGTTGCTTTAGAGAAAACAAAGGAATAAAACGACAAGGACCAAGGACCAAACCATGAAATGGTGGTAAAGAAGGGCAGAAAGCTCAAATTGGGGCTTAACCTTTTTTAATTTGATCAATTTAAGACTTAAACTTATAACTTGCTCAAAGAAAGTCTCAATTTTCATGAGTTTGCTCAATTTAAGGTTTTTTTGGACAAAAATTAGGGTGTATTTTATGTGCACCATTACATGCAAGATGTCAAGAACACATAAGTTATTGTCTAGGCTAAGTGGAATTTAATTTTAATTTCATTTAAAATTCTACTCTTCAATCATAAAGCAATAATTTTTTTCAACATGTGTTTTCACCCTGTTTCTCTTCTCTTGGTTGTGCCTTCACTCTAATCCCTGCATGTATCATCACTTCACGCATATGCCTCCACTTTAATCTCATTTCTACCTTCTACGTAGTGTGAGCTCTCTCTTTTGGCATTGGAGGTGAATGGGTGGTTAGGTATTGGAGATTTGAAACATACATGTTCTCATATTGAAGACCCAAGTAGGTAATGACTCATGCTCCTTTCTAATTTTTGTATATAATTTATGGTGTTTGAATCTTCACTTTATTCATTTGCCCTTTTTCCATTTTTATGGAAAGTTTCATTAATAATGTTACATTTAGGTAAGTTACTTTATCTTTTTTAAATGGGTTTGATTATATGGCTGAATAGCATGTAGAATATAATTGTTTTCATGTGCAATTCTATTACATTTGTGTGTAGGATATAATCAAGTTTTTTTTCCCCATCCACTTGACATTGTACGTAGGATGTGATTTATGTCACTTGATTTAGCTTCATTGGTGGTTATCCATATTTTATTTATCTCTATCCGCTGGGTTTAAGATAAAGTATGACTTTCATATAAGAGATGCAGATT
>JANTPM010000245.1:39401821-39420107 GCA_025434745.1 Erythroxylum divaricatum | reverse complement strand
TATGCACAATTTAAGCAAATAGTTAATAAGCAAATAACAAACATAATTCGTACTAAATTCCTTTAATATTCTAACCCTTAATGTGGGGCGTTACATTGTTCTCACCGATTCTCTTCTCACACTAATTCCTCCCTAAATCAAACAAGTAGTAATTTTCCCCATTCAACGATCCTCTAACCATAGCTATGATATGACTTGTTGGGAAAAATTACTACAACTTCCTCAATAATAATAGCAAGAGAAATAAAGTGCAAAAAACTAAATTAACGCAAACGTAATTTACATGAAAAACTCCTCTTAACTAGGAAAAAATCACAGTCTGAATCTCCACAGACTAAAATCAATCCACTATAATAAGTAAGAGTATAATCGGCAACTAACAACAATGGTCTCAATAATAAGTACAATGATCTCTATATTCTAGTACAAATTGAAAAACCTAATCAATTAGTAGTCTCTACAAACCCAAGAGATACCAACACTAGATACTTGTTGATAATGATTCACTTCCTCTTGATTATCTTACTAAACAGTTATCATCCCACATGCCAGAACAATGGAGTAGACCTCTCTTTTTCTCCTCTTCTATTCTAGTTTTTACGACAACACTCCTAAATAGAAAAAAGGGGTTAAAACTATTTATCTTATCATAAATTGGCTTCTCCAACAAGCCACCAAACCTACTACCTATGAGTCAGTCAAAGTACTTTTTAATTAGTGGGCCACCACTTGTAAGTAAAACAAAGTCCACCCATACAAAACTCACAGAGCTAGTATTTGAGATTTAGGGAGATACCCAACATTATATAGTTCATCTTATGTTCAATGACTACCGATTAAGCTACCATTGACTAGGATAGTAATAATTAGTATTAAAACATAGTAATCCTTGTATAAGATACTTTGAAGATCTTAACGAAAAAATATCACTTATACAATCATGACAATAAGAATTTCTATAGATGTATAGGTAATATTCTAGATAGAATTTTCATATCAAGTTAGTTTAGTGAACTTATTCTCTAATAATTATCTACACGTTTGTTTACATATCTACATATTTTAGATTATGACTTCGATTACTTCTTTTATAGGAAATAAACATAATATCTATTAGTCTTTTTCCTCTATTAATGTTCAGTCTCAATAGAGTAATGTTAAAATAGTTTAATGATAATATATAGATGCAATACAAATTGTATAATTATAAACTTATCATAATTTTATTTGTTATATACAATTATCCTATAAAAATTTTCTTACACGTCAATTAATTAGATGAATATGCATTAGACAAAGAATGTTTATAAATAATTATATTACAAAAATTACAATCAACTAGTTTTTGGTTTATATCTCATAGTCAATCAATTAATGTTGTTGACTAATTGTAAAGATAATCGAAACTTATATTTGGTAGCTATAAAAGTATGCATCTAATATGTTTACTTACTTTGGTCTAAACCAATCTGAAAGACCATTATATCAAAAAGTAAAGAATAAAAGATAATAATGGCTTATTTATAAGAGAATGAAAAGTTTTTCATTTAAAGGAGATTGGCAAGGCAACGTGATCATGAAAATAAATTGTTTTTTTTTGTTATTGGGTTCCTAATTTTGTTATACTTTCTTTATCACAACCTAAAAGTTAAACATTGAAAAGAAAATTCTTTATGTACTTTATTTATTATTTTCTTTACCTAATTTAAAAGAAGATAGAGATGGAAAAATAAGATCCAAATAATTTGACTATGAGATAAAGAATGTTAAATTAATTTTGGAATATATCTTATTGCTATTTGCAGTTTGCATTGTATGATTTATTTATCATTGTAATGGATTGAATGTTAATATTTGAACATTAATATATTACAAATCAAATATTTATTTACATACATATAAATAATTTGTAAATTAAATGACTAAAGCAGTAGATAGTTTGAGTAACTTTTTGTTTAGGGGTGATAATGGGCCAGCCCACGGGCTAAGACGCTTGTGGCTCAACATGGTTGAGGTTGCCGAGCCCATGGTTTGACTTCCAGTCAGATAGGTCATGGGAAGGTTGGGTAAGGCCAGCCTAATGTTATTATTTTTTTTAAAAAAAGGTACAAAATGACCAATCAGATAGGTCTTGGGACGATTGGGATTGGGTGGGACTAGCTTGATTTTATTATTATTTTTAAAAAAGATACAAAATGATATCGTTTTGTACCTTCCATCGAACCACGAGCAGAGACCGGGTTAAACCAAGCGATCTTGACCCATGTTGACCATACCTCGTTTGCCATCCTTGCTTTCATTCCCAAATTTTTTCTCTTCTAGATTGCTTTATTGATTATTTTCTTACCATATTCTAAACTACACAACTTTATCCCTCTCCCCGTGCATTAATTTATCTTTTTACCCGTTTTCTCCATCTAAAACTCGAAGGTGATTTTGTTTTAATAATATGACACGATTCCACTATAGACTTAAAACACTCCTCTCTTTGATTTAGGCGCAAAAAGAAGGCAGGTATCATATATACTTTGGTGTTAATGATTTTGAATGTAAATTCCGAAAAGAAAAAACAAATGATTGTTGAATGCACATTCTACGCAAACCAATTAACTTAACACGTGTCATTAATGACGGTTTGGGTTAACTGATAATTTTACTACTAAAGCATGGTTGTTAACAATAACGTGTAGTTTGACATTTTCGAAAGTTGAATTAAAAGAAACACTGTGAAATGTTCTAGAGTTCTATTTATCCTTCTATCAATTAAAAGAAAATTGTTTTATAATTTTATATGAAATATTTAAATATCATGTGTTATATCAATTAACTTTAAATTTTTCAATAAAATAATAATTGAAAAAATGAATAATTTTTTAAAATATTTAACATATATAATTTATAATTTCTTAAAATTGTTAATTAAATCATTAATCTTCCTGTATCATACTCATTTACTATTTTGTTGATAATTATCTCTAAATTAAAAAATTTATTAAAATTTTAAGTACTTCTAAAAAGGAAGACCTAATCATGTTAGAACCAATATCTTAAAATTCGAACCCATTCGGTTAATTTTACAGTAAAAATTTTAAATTGAGTAATTTTTGGTTTGATTTAATTTATTAATCTTTGTTGTTAAAAACTGACTAATTAATTAATTAAATGTTGTAAACTAATTAATTTTTTATTTAAAAGTCTTCTTTTTTAAATAAGCTTTAAATTTTTAAATAGATAAAGATAATATTCTTCAATTATTTTTAAAATTTATTTAATTTCTAACTAATTTTATTAAAATTTAATGCCGATTAAATTTTTTAAATTTTACTTTGTTGATATAATTTCTGGCCTAATTTTTAAAATATTGATTAGAGTTATATAAAAATTGGGTGTACAGTTCTTTGTTCCCTGGACACGAGGCAACAAAAGCACGAAAACAAGGGTGTTGTTACTCGTGTATTCAACAAAATAATCTGGGATACCGATTTCTAATTGATACACGTAATTGAAAAAAAAAAAAAAGTAGCTTTTATTACACGGGTGTATGCGTATCGGATATTGACAAATATATGATTGTGAATAGAGGGCAGACATTGGGGACCGGCAATTGATGACATTTCATTATCAATCACAATACATTACTCCCATTTGAATACTTGTAAGGTCAATTAAACCTGCAGGCCTCTCTCCCTTTTCTTTTCCTTTTTGTCTGTTACATTCTCTTTTTTTTTTTTTCTCACTTTTCCTTTTGGGTGAAATTTCTTTTTAATGATCAATCATGCCATTAGGTGATCAATGAGTAGTGTATATGCTTATGAGTGAATGACACATGCTTATGTCTGAATTATTGTTATAACTTAGAAAAATGGCTAACTCGTGCTTAGTTAGCAGTTAGGAATTCACGTTGTACTATGATGACAAACATTATTACTGTTATCATTCATTGTTTGTTCCAACCCAGGTTTTGGACAACTGCCTATGCATTTTGCTGCTTAGAACTTTGAAGACTTTCAGTCGCCATCTACTATCTATCTTGATGTTTTATTAAGGCTAATATCCTAACACCTTATAACCAAAAAAGAGTATAGTCATCCATTTCAAAGGTTTGATCTTGATTCATGTTTCAAATAAATTGAAGATAATCCTAGGCAATGAGTTTAACCATCTGCTTTTCTACAAGCTGACGTAAGAAATAATATCCGAAATGAGTATTGATAATCTAATATTAGTTTTCCTCATTTCAAAACTTGCATTTTTAGCTCTTTTAAGGTTTCACTGTACGCTTACTGGTAGTTCATCTGCAATGATTTCACTTTTCACATTCAATAAGGTGACATGTGAAAAAGAAGGGAAAAAAAAAAAAGAAATTGGTCCCCATAATTTAATAATTTATATTAGTCATGAGTAGAATAATTTTTGCTCGTATGAAGTTCCTAAATCAGCGGTAGACAAATAACTGATGTATGGTTAAAGTAACTGCCACCAAAGTCGAGTACTGTTGTCTAACAGGTACATTACCAGCCACCAACAATAGTGAAGAGTTTTCTATATAATCCAGCCTTTCGTTTATTCACTTACTAGTTTAAACACAAAGCTCCTCTGTTTTTTAGCTATAGCAGCTTTTTATCAGCGCCCTTTTGTGACCTCTTGAGGATTTGCTCTCAATCAAGTTACTGTTCAGGGTGGATCTGAGCAAAGATACCAGCTTTATTGTTAACTGCAAGTGATTGAAGTGAAGGTTTGTCTTGTTCTTCTTTTTTTTTTTTTCTCCTGATATATTTGAACGTTCAAGAGTATATTTTTTTTTTCATTCTCCTGTGTATCTTCTATCTGCTTTTGGGAAATTATTTTTTTTGGTTTAATGTTGGGCAGTTTTGTATTTTAGTAAAAGATAAAGTTTGGTTTCTGGGTTCCTCAAGATTCTGTTAAATGGTTGATTTTCTTGGTATGGTGAGAATTATGAAGTTTAAGGGCCTTATCTACCAAGTCAGCTAAGGTTTTTTGATATTTTGAAAGCTGGAAGGTGCAATTAGCGAACGTTTTTGGTGTAAATAATTAGGGGAAGATTAAAAGTGCTTGCGTGCCTTTTGCTTGATCGGTTTCTCAAATCAATTAAAAATACATAGAAGGTGGAGAAAGACACAGTGATAAGCTTCCAGTTAACTCGAGAAAAAAGGACTTCTACTAATCTTGTTCCTTTGGTATTTTGCTTAATAAGAGTGTGGAAATCGTTATATTAATTCTTTTACTTGTGTTTTCTATTAATTTTGGAAGTCTGGTTGGAACGTTTACATTGATATTTTTCCATTATGTAATTGCATTTTTGTGTTGATTATATCTGGGACACTTCTAGCTCTTATGTCTTTTCTTGTTTACTACCTTGCAGCAAATTTTGGTTGCACCAGCTAGTACCATTACTGATTTAGAAGTGAAGCTTAAAAGTGGGTTAAACAGAACAAAATGCCTTGGTTGACTCGGTCAGTTGATGTCTTCCGCAAAGTAGTGCCCTTGAACTTGTATTGCAGGGTTATCCTGTAGATCTTCAGCCACTGCAACCTTATCCTCAGGAGTAAAGACTTGCCCCTTTTTCTTTTCTTTTTTTTTTCCCTCCTGCTACCAGGAATTTCCGTGTCATAAGTTGTATCTAGATAGACTGAGATTTGAGGTGTTGAAAGAAGTGATGGTGTGCCAAGCTGCAAGTCAAACAAGATTTCGGGCATTAAAATATGAGAATGGAATTGCTGGGAGACATACTATTATAGTTAGAGTTATTGCATGCTATCAACCATTGCAGGATTGCCAGGTTAGTACCGTGAAAATTTATGCCTGTTTTACTGACTGTTTGCATGATGCAGTTGATTACTTTTTTCATTTACATGACTTATACTATAATTAAACGCTTAATTCCTGAGTAGATTACTCGCTATTATGTTCTTAACTGCATAGTTTTCAGCACAACTTCTTAGTAATCAGACTGGAATTTTTGTTGCTTTTTTACAGGCTGAATATTTCCGTCATTTGCTAAAGCCGGTTACGTAGGTGGATTCTCCGTTTGCGTTGTGATACTAAGCTGGAAGTTTTAGTTTGCCTTTTTTCATTTTTTGTTGTTCTGGAGAGAAGCAGCAATTTCTTAGCATCAAGTATTGAAGCAGTAAACTTGGTAAGTTTAGGAATATCCTTCTGTTCTGACCCCAAGATAAGCAGATGTTCTTTGTCAGATATTTATTTGGTCCATCTTTTGTTTTGCTAATTTCAGGTAAATACATTGGTTGCTTAGTTAAGGCCAGCAATATTTGGCTTTGTCCACCGCATTATACTTGGCAATCGATAAACTTCAATCGCATGAGCTCATCACTGGAGCCCCAGCAAAAGGGATATTTGCCAACATATACAAAGCCTGGCACTTGCATGCCATCTGAAGATGTGGCCATGTTTGGTTTTCCAGTCCCAAGCTTCCCAAGTCTGTTTCCACAACAAAGCGATCAAGTCCATGCTATGCATGGCCCTTTACCCCCTCACTTTCAGAATTTGGCTCCTGCTAAGAACTTTTCTGTTAAAGAAAAGTTATCTTATTGTCCTGGGGTGGAGGCTTTGCCTAGTTCTATTCCTGCATGTTATAGGGGATATGTTATATTCGATCAGTCTGGGAATGGAACAAGGGTCATGTATAGTCCCTTTTGTTCAATTATCAATAAACCAACTATAGCTGGTGCAAAACTGGAGTCTGGTTATGATCAAGAGGCTGAAGAATGTGCAGCTAAAATGGATCAAATGAATCCAGAAAAGCTGAAGGATAAAGAATCAAATGAGAATCATTCAAAAGATGAGGAAAGTGAGATGCATGAAGACACTGAAGAAATCAATGCGTTGCTTTATTCTAGCAGTGATGGTTGTGATAGTTACAGTGATGATGATGATGAGGTAACCAGCACTGGTCACTCTCCAGTTGTGATCGGGCCATGTTATGGGATGCAACAACAAGAGGAGGAAATGAAAGAGGAAGTTGCTAGTTCTGCTGTGCCAAAAAAAAGGCAGAAATTGCTTGATGGTGGGTACAAAAAGTCTTCTCTTGGGGACACAAGCTCACTGAAATCAAAAGTTCCACGCACATTTTCTGATTTGAGCTATATTATAAGCCGAATTGAAGAAGAGGAGGTTGTTTCCAATATGGGAAACAAGGAATCGAGAAGGGATAAGAATCGTGCAACATTGAAAATCCTCAAGACCATAGTTCCAGGTGCAGAGCATAAGGACCCATTGTTGGTACTTGATGAAGCTGTAGCTTACTTGAAGTCATTGAAGCTCAAAGTAAAAAATCTAGGAGCGAATCAAAGTTAAGTTTCGCTCACTCCTACAATTGACCAAGGGGTGGAGGGAAGAATGAATTAAAAAACTAGCAGCCTAGCACATTTTTCTTTGCTTGAATGATTGATGAGTTTGAAGTCACTACATAGGCTTTTTACAGGTGGGGCTCCTTTTTCCCTGAAGATTTATATAATGGGCCAATGAAAGGGAGTGGTAGTGTGAATGATACGATTTTAACAGGACTTGGGATTAAATGGGTTGTGTTTGTTGACCAGACATGATTATCTTTTAGCTTTGTTATGGATTAAAGGTTAACAGAAGTCACAAAAGAAGATACGAACGCATGGGATGGCAGAAGTGGTGGGCTATGGTCTAAATAAGGACTTGTGTAATCCCTACAAATTTAGTGCATGCGCGTTAGGTATCTAGGGACCCACTGTCCTTTTGCATAAATCTTGCTTGTATTAAACTAAACTAGAAGTCCATAATAAGTTTTCTGATTGCCGTGGATAAAAGCAGGCAGCCCTTTATTGCTGACTGCTTGGGGTCGAGTGCACCTGTATTCAGAAGTAATGGCTTGCTTGTTTCGGGACTATGACTGTTCTATTTGTTGTTTCAGTTGACATGCCGATGATGTTTGTGTTTGTAGTTGTCGATTTGTTTTTCTCGATGTCCCAAGTCTGGATGTATGTATTTGTATTTCGATGGCAATGGTGTGTAGATGTGTCCTTGTGCATGTAATAAATAATGTGAGATGGATGCTCTTATGCACAATTGCACCTGCTTATGCTTTAATAATAATGCTGGAAGGTCCAAAAGTTGGAGTTAAAACACTTGGCACAATGTCAAATCTTTTCTATTAGACTCTTAATCTGCTGTAGAATATGCAGACGTGTATCGATCTAAGCTTTCTTGTTTCTCAGGCATTCGGATTCTTTTCTTTCATGATAAGGATCTCGTCAGACTGGCATGGATAGTGGGATAATTATTTAATAGAATCGGAATGATGACAAGGGTTGATGCAGCATACTCAATTAGGATGTTGAATTTCCTCAACACTACGAGCCTTTTGTACTCTTTCTTTGGTTCCATCATTAATTCTCATATGATCAAAAATTTTTATGCATGTGGGAAGCAGCAGCTCTTGAACAAAGGGCCTCATAAAGAACCAGCAAAAACCTACCCCTACTTATCCCTCCTTGCGCTTGCTTTTACAAAGTCGTAAATGGGCCATTTACTCACCAAAATCCGCTTTCTTCCTTTGTCTTTTGTTTAAATTGTAAATGCACTTATTGTTATCTATGAGCTAGATGGAAAGTGGCCTGTGTTGGTACCGTTTGATGCAATATATCAAAAATCAATATTCACTGACGATTCAGAACTTTGCATATAAAGTACTCAAGAATCCTTTCTATTTAGCACATAAAAGAAACAAGACACCTTCTGGGAATGAAAGAGAAAGCACTCTGATTTGCAAAGTGTGAAAAGTTCTCAGCAGCCGAAGAAGAACGCACCTTTTAAAGTGTGCATGCAAGTGTTGAAAACTAAGTCCATTATAAATAGTATGGTGCTGTCCTATGCACGACCTTGGCGGGATTAGGAAAAGTACTCAATAGGACTTTGGTCTCTTCTTTATTGCCTACCAGCACTTTTCTACTTTGTGGCCTAAATTGTTTGGTCACCAACCCAAGGGAACTTCAGATACAAAATTTGCTCTCCTGAAATGGTTGAAGTGCCGCAATTAGGAACAGTAATGCCACTGAAAACAAGCTGTAAGCTACTTTCAAGTCTTTTCTGATGCTTCAATAAGAGGAAACTCTTGCCCTACTTCACTGCCGTATGTGATGAAAAGTTGTTTGAAATTCGGATCACCACATACATACGGCATGCCTTTTGGGTTGGTGCATATTCCTATTGAGGCAAGTGGTTGCGTAAAGCGACATTGAAGGAAATCAAGTCCTGTCCCCTAAAATCTAACTAGATAAGCATTTGAAGGTGCCCCACTCCCGAAACCAGCGAATTTTCCTCACTGTTGCAATTCAAACTTTGAACATGCAGGAGACTTGAGGGAACTGGGTTCCACTTGAAGTGCATTCACTGACATCATCTATAGAAATTGTTTTGTGGTGGAAAATTCACGAGTTTGAATGTTGCATACCAACACTCAGCATATTAGTTAACATTGCATACAATGAAACAGAACCCAGGGAAATATGAGCATAAAAACACTACTCATCAATCGTTCGGATTTACGTTGACTATAATTTCACGGCAAAGCCTCTCAAGGGTGTGGCTCGATGGTTGAGAGCGGAGCTTGATTTTGGTTAGGTCCCAGGTTCGATTTCATGCTAGCCCCTCTTGTAAGAGCGTGGGGCAGCCGGAGTTTTACCTGTAGATGGAGAATTAGTTGGGCCCTCAATGATGAGGTGTGCTTGCTTGGCCGGCCTGTATGGTGGTGCGCCAGTTGGATCCTTAGAGAGGTTTGCCCTCTTGGCCCGCCTACGAGATTTCCTCGAATAAAAAAAAATAAAAATAAAAATTTCACGGCAAGTATATTTCGCATTAATGCTAAGTGGAAAAAAAGAAATCAAGAAATATATTTATTATCATAACATATATATTTATTATCATAACATATATGCCACCTTAGGGATACTAGTATCACTTTAGGGATACTATATTTCAAAAATCAAGAAATGCTTTTTATTTTAATTTTATCTCCAAAAATATGTTAGTTATAATATTATTTAGTTTAAAATAAGGTTGATATATAACATAAATTTTGTTTGGCAATGTAATTATTGGAACCAATATTTATGATCATGTTGAAGGCCCTTAGGTTTCCAACGGAGTGGCCAAATCCTGAGACA
The DNA here is from genome assembly GCA_025434745.1 of Erythroxylum divaricatum. Classification (NCBI taxonomy): domain Eukaryota; kingdom Viridiplantae; phylum Streptophyta; class Magnoliopsida; order Malpighiales; family Erythroxylaceae; genus Erythroxylum; species Erythroxylum divaricatum. Next base: position 39,409,935 of record JANTPM010000245.1, on the reverse strand, counting down.
ATGTTTTCAACGTTAATCATAATCAAGTTATTTTAATTGTCCTTGACCTTAATTAGATTAGAATCACCGTAGCCTAACCAAAGACTATGTTTGCTTTCATATTCACTAGTACTTGTCCACCCAAGTTATCAGTCTTTTATTTTGGCAGGAGCCATAGGAATCCTTCAATGCTTCAATGGATGGTAAATAATTTGCTATTTATTTGATGTAAACGTTTCAGAAAAATAAAGAGTATGCATTTCCAAATTTATTACCAATTAACATATGTGATAACACATTGTTGAATAAGCATATAATAAGATTTCGAGTTCAATTTTATAAATGTTACATAATTTATGTAGTCTATTTCTCATTTTTAAAGCAATAAGTGAATAAAGAGGGATGATAAGGATAAATGATAAAGTAGCTCATGCTACAATGTGTACTCACAACTCAAAAAGGCTAATTTTATTAAAATGTTGTTTGAGAAACGAGCTAAGAAGATAACTTTAACCTTTATGATATGGTCACACATAAATTAAATTTCATGCCTCAACATAACCATCCTTTCCATTCTACCTCACAAAATAATACGACCAATTGAGGTCACTAGGTAATAATCTGGTGCATCTACAAAGTTAGGGAGAATGTTTGGGCTAACAATATTGTAATTTTCATCAATGCATTTAATCAAGATGCTGCATCCTTTCTAATATCCAACTTTGGAACCCACTGGGGGACTCATTTTATTTATAGAATTTTACATTTCTCCTCTCCATTTAATGTGTGTAGCAACCTACCCTCATCCTCAAGTGGCTAAAATCCTTTCTGTCTATTATTTGCTTCTTTTTTAAATTAAAAATTGTCACTCAAAGTTGTAAAGAATAGGGCACCAAACTTTGCTATGATATAATACATAGGGTGATAATATGGAAATTTCCCTCACCAAAATAAACAACCAAGGAATAAGCAGAACTCATCATTTCAGGGACCAACTGTCGCATTAATAATAAGGGAATAGAAGACTTCAACAAAGTTTTTAGGTCCTCAAAATTTCCAAATTAGGGTTGATGCTTTAGAGTAATTTCAAAGGATACCATCGCACTGCATCACATATTCTTGTCTAAAAGCGTAAAGAGACCCAAGTAAGAGTGTCCTAACTCTCCAATCTTCATAGTAGTACTACTTTAATTCCTCTTTTTGGTTGACGTAGGATGAAGCAGACACCACTTGACCATCTCATCCTTTATGTGTCAGATTCCACCTTACAATGAATTTTATAGTTTCTAGTTTGTTATTTTCTATCGCGTGCACTAGTCTTTACCAAAATCTTGTTTAAGTTCTCACGAGTCCATAATCGCCTAAGAATAGTCTACTCATTTAGAAGGGCATTGCAAGGATATAAAGAGTTGTTCTCTAATCTTCTCTTCTTCTGGAATCTTCTGAGGTTGTATTCTTTCTATATCTCATACATGAGTGTTCCAACTCCTAAAAGGTAGACCTTCTTAGAATCCTTAGGAATCCTAGGATTATCTAAGAACCACTCAAATACCTTTTGCAGTCTTTGGGAAGTAATGTTCCAATGACAGTTGCTTTTGATAGTGTTCCAAATAGTGGCAAATAAAGAAAAACGGTTCCCTACTTTCTTCCCCTTGGTTACAGGGTATGTAGTTGGGGTTGAGGTTTAGGTAATGCAATATATCCAATGTATTAAGCTTATTTTTAATTGCCAATTACATTAAAAAGGAAACCCTAAGGAGTAAGATTTTGTCCCACTCAATTATTGGAGCAGATAAGTGAAAAGCTTCCCTCCATTTCATAACAGAGAGCATATTGATAGGAATATTGTTCTAGAGATAACATTTCGAGTTATTCAAATTGGGAGTGTAAAAGGGGCCTAAATGATTAATTTATGTAGGTAGGTTCCAATCCCCTTCCTCAATCACAGTTTGCACTTTAGATTGCCTAGGGAAATCTAGTAAATAGATCATAGCCAATTGATTTTGTATTAAGGGACCATTTCCAATCAAGTTATCAAACCAAAGGTTAGCTAGCTTTCCATTTCCAATTTTGCAATTAACATCCTTCTCTATTTTACCCTTCAACTTTATCAATTAGTTTAATAATATAAGAGTTTATAATTTAAAGACCATATGCTTCTTCCTTTCAGAAAATAATTGAAGCTAAATGGAGTTTTTCTCCAGGAGAATTGACCACAATCTCTATAACATTAAAATTTTATTAGTAGTCCTTAAATAATGAATCCCCAAACCTCCTTTTTTCGTAGGCAAACATACTTAAGCCTATTTTACCTTGGCTTGATTTTCATTTCTTGTTTGACCCCTTATAAGAATTTCCTAAAAAATTCTTTTAATGACTTTTGTAAGACTTTTAGAGAAAAAAATGTGTGAGCTCCAATAATATGAAGGGAGTTTAGGACTCATTTAATAAGTTGCACCCCTACCAATATAAGAGAGTACTCTATTCATCCATAAGCTAACCCTTTTGTGGATCTTCTCCATTAGAGGTATACATTGAGAGAAGTTTAATATTTTTGTAGATATGGGAAGACCCAAATATAGCATAAGGGGAGCTTCTTTGTCATACCAATTATTACTCCAATGTACGATTACAGAATGCTTATCCTATGAGATAAAAAGAAATGATTTTTTCTTAGGTTAATTCCCACAAAAAGAGAGACTTAAATTGGAAATTAGAATCCATTAGAAGCTAGATAGCCTTTAAATGTGCTTTATATAATAAAAACAAGTCATCGGTAAAGCATAGGTTAGTTAGAAGAAGCTTTCTGCATTTGAAGTGGAATTTAAACTTGGGAGCTTTTCCTAAATTATAACTGATTCCCTAAGACAAAGCCTCCATGCAAAGGATGAAAAGGTAAGGGGATAGGGTGTCCCCTTTGCCTTATTGCCCTCTTCCTTCTAAAATTTTTTGAGGGAGTGCCATTCACTATAACACTAAATGAGGCAGAGGGTAGACAAGCTTTGATCCAACCAATGAAAATATTAAGGAAACCCAAGATACTCATTAGTTTAAACAAGAAATCCCAATTAACACAATCAAAAGCTTTGTGAAAATCCACTTTTATAAGGCAATTAGGTGAGGAATTCTTCCTAGAATAGCCTTTTAATAGTTCCAAAACAATCAAGATATTATCTCTAAATTTATACACTTCATAAAGGCCCCCTAATTTTCATTAATAATATAGTTGAGTACTTTTAATTTTATTAGCAATGATTTTTTTAGTGACCTTATAAATAAGTTGGTACATACTATCAACCTGAAATCACCTAAATGTGATGGGTTAGAGCATTTAGGAACTAGGCATAAAAAAGTCTTATTTATTTCTTTGAAGAGAGATCATTTAGCCAAGAATTCTAATACATCTTTTTTTACACAAAAACAACCTCATTCCAACCTTTTTGGTAAAAAAAAACCATTTAATCCATCTGAACCAGGTGTTTTATTGCCATTAAGCTAAAAATTTGTTTTCACAATTTCTCTATCATCAATAGTCCTAATTAGTTATAGGCAATCCATATGTGAGATTCTCTTCTTGATGAATGGGCTTAAATTCTTCAGCGATGGAGATGCATCTAAACCAGTACCAATCAATTTGTTGAAGTTATTTGCAGCGTTCCTTTGTAAGTCATTTTGCTATATTAGGATTCTTCCATCTTTAGTATGACTAGAAAATATTATGTTATGTTTTCTCCTTGCAACTAGAGAGCTAAGAAAAAAATTGGTGCATTTGTCTCTATTTTTAATCCAGTTAACTATGGATCTTTCTTAGACTAGAGAAGAGTGGCACTTGACAACTCTTAAGAAATTCTCTAAGTCATTTTCTCTTTTTTTAACAACTTATGTTCACCAAGATGAGAAATAAGTGATGTTTAGGTAGTAGTTAAGACCTCTCCAACTTTATTCATGGTTTCCTTTATGTTAAGGCCTACTTTAGCATTGAGTTTTTTCAGTTCCCCTTTAATTACCTTTAATTTTTGTACACAAATGTATTGTCTAGTATTAATAACAAATAATTCTAAGCCTTTTAGAATGACTTCCTAAAACCCTTTAACCTCATTTAGATAGTTATTAAACTTGAATGAAGCATGCCTAGTAATCTTCTTTAGAAGGCCTTCTATTTTGATAAGGGTGTGATCAGACAAAAAATGATCCATAAAATAGCTTTAATCTAAGGGAAAATGTATAGACAATCATAGTTCACCAAAGCACTATCTGATTTCTTCCTTATAAACCAGCTGCAAGACTGTTTACTAGGCCATGTAAATAGATTACCCTCTTGTTTTAGATTAGTCGCCCCTATACTTTCAACACAATTCTTGTAAGTTATTAGAAAAGTTTCTTAAGCCAAAATTTCCTTCAGCTTTGGTTCTATACATAGTGGAATTAAAGTCTCTACATATCAACCATGCTCTCGAGGATGTTACACTCATAGTATTAAAGTTATTACACAAAGAGGACATTTGAAAATTTAGGTTAAAACCATAAACAATAGATGCAAAGAAGGATAAATTCTCATTAATACAAGATAACTACAAATGTATAACCTATTCATTTGAATCCAATAGCTCCAACTTAACAAAGCTAGTGTTATAGCATGCAATAATTCTTTTATACACATGATGTTGATGGTTAGTAACAAAATCACAGTAGGGCCTCAATCTTTTCAATTTATTTAGATTCTCCAGTCTAATCTTAGAACCCGAAATACCCAAAACATAAGCTTCTCCTAAGAAACAAAATCTCTAAAAACATTTAGCTTATTGGGGAAATTTAGCCCTCAAACATTCTAGATGATTAATGACAATAAAATAGTTTACATATGGATATTTTCTTCTTGCTCCTTTAGGATTTCCTTACTGTAACTCTATGAAACTGCTTTATATTAGATATGTTCACTTCATCCTTTTGCATTGATTCTATACCAATAGGTGTAAGAGATTCCAATGTAGTTTCTCAAACTTTTATAGGTCGTTCCTTGGTTTGGTCTTTAGGCATTACATTAGCCTTAAAAGCCCTAATGTTGCTATCATTTGTTAGAGGGATTTGTTTAAAGGTTAATTACGGTGCCCATTTTTAAACAACTTTCCTATAGGTCTTCACATCTTCCCTTGGGCTTTAACAGAGGGCCTCCACTAGTATGAAACTGTAACAATATCCTACACTAAGTTGTTGTCCTCCCCTAGTCTCATAATTGGAATTTGGTAAGGAAGCTCATTAGAAATGTCCACTTCTATACACATTTTAGCATAACTAGTTCTTTTTCTCTTAGCTGTCTTCTCATCCATACATCTTGGTTTTCCAAGAATGTTAACAGTAAACTCAACCCCTTATTTGTCTAATATTTCAGTGGGATGTTGTAAATTTTTATCTATAAAGGAATGCTACTAGCTTTATTATTTTCTAGATTAGTTCTAAATTTCCAAATTTGGAGAAATAAGGGGATCTGAGTGATATGACATGACCCTTCTTCAACTTTCTTCAGTGCTATAGGATTTCAGGAAAAAGTTAATTGAAGGACATTATCCTTAAAGAGGAGAATTTGAGTGAGACCCCTTCCTTTCTAGAGGTTCAAAGAATATCTCTAGATAAGGAGAAAAGTAGGTCTACAATATAAGAAGAATCCTAAACCTCATAACTACAAACTCCTTCCTTCAAGATAGTTAGGTCTATTACCACAATACTTTAACCATTCAACTCCTTTGGTGGGGAATAATGTAGGGTGATGTAAGGAAGGTCTCCTACAACCTATTTCCAACTCTTGGGTTGATTATTTCCAAAAGAAGTTATAAATTAATAGGAAGATGGGAGTAAAATGGGAGGGGGAGGTATAGGTATATGAGGGAGATGGATCCAGGGGAGTGAGTCCTTTGGACAAGGTAGTTGGAGGGTTATTTAGGAGGTAGATAGGTGATTAGTAGAAGGAGGGGATCGAAGGCTTAACATCAGGTAGGATGTATCAGGTTTTGGATGAATAAGATGATGAGATATGTTGGGCATTTGGTTGTGTTGGAAAGTGTTGGGGGTAAAGAGGGAAATTTAGGTCTACAATCTATATCATCAGAAAAGTTACTAGTTTAGGGGTAAAAAGCCAGAGAACTAGTGAAAGTTAAGGGCACAATTACTAAAAGGGGGAGTAAGGCTCACGCAAGAAAATTGCTTTTCTAAGATTTCCAAGAATACCCTTACCGTGAAACAAGCCAAGCAAAAGCTTTTAGGAAGGACAAAAAATAATAGGGTAAAAAAGACCCTATTCAACTTTTCATAATCTGCTACATTGTACTTTGTTACTTTTTTTTTCAAATTTACTTATAAAAAATATAACTTATTTAAGATAAGTTTAAATTATCAAAATTTTTATTAAATATTTTAATATAAAAATATATGTCTGTTACATATATTTAAATAAGTAATAAATTTAATAAAAAGAAAAAACAAGATAATTTAATATAACATAAAATTTTTAAAATAAAAAATATAAATTAGATTGAATTTTAACAAAATAATTCATAGATGGCTAATTAAATGTTGACAAGTTATGTAAATTTTGAAATCACGTTAAGAAGTTTCAAATACATATCTACTATTCCTCATTTCTATTCTAGCTTAGCATTTAAAACGAACAACACATTGTATCATCTTATTAAGAATATCCAAATGTTTCGACTTACTATATAAAAGATAGCAAGTTATTTGTTCTTATTCATGAATCGAGTTATGGTTATTTAGTGTTACTAATTTTATTGGAAGATATTAGTCAAACTACCATGATCATGACATGTGGGCTACTAATAATCAGAGAGAAGAATGTAAAGTTGGTAAATTGTGTGGCACTTTTGTAAAGTTAATGTAATTAATTTGCCTAATTAGTTTTGGTTAGTTCTTAAATCTAAAAAGTTAGTTAGTTATTTATGTGTAGTAGTAACTGGATATATAGCTGTGAATATATACTCTGTAAAAAGTGTTCTGGAAGTTAAGTGGCTATATGAGAACATTATTCCTCCATTTCTATTATGGTATCAGAGCATTAAGGAGAGATCTAGAGTTTTTTTATTCCAGTTCCTCTTCATGATTCCAAATTTTTCCCTATTGTAATGCTTCAAACTTCCTTTATTGAATGATAGATTCATTCACTTTTCTTGTAGCTACATCTTCCATAATTTCAGTAGTATCTCCAATGGAAGATCCTCATTCTCCTCATTTTCTTTCATATTCTAATAAATATAGCTTATTAACAATCTCAACTGAGTTATAACCTACGAGCTATGCTTCATGGAGTAGATCGTCCATGCTAGCACTCTCAATTTCCAATAAAACTAGTTTTTGGATGGATTTATCAAAGAACATTCAAAGGATGATCCTCTTTATTATAACATCCCGTCATCGATGGGATGGGCAAATTGGTAATTTGGAATGGGTTAGGCTTGTGCATTCATATTTTGGCATGTTCATGCATTATTTAGCCTCTGTATTTATTGATAAATGACCAATGTTGCACAAGCATATGAGTGTACATGTATGTATGACATACTCCCGGTATAATTGTGTATATTGGAATTTTGTGATAATTGTGTATATTGTGTTTTGAATATTGAATTTGAGTGAAATGAGTTCTAGGGGTTTGAAGCATGGAATTGGAGTGTATGATCATGTGTTTTATATTTTTGAGGATTTTCTGTTAGGCCCCGAATTTTTTTATGATGTCATTAAGTATGAATTGCGTTAATTATGTGTTTATGCCTTAGTTTGATTTAATGTGGTTTTAATGGGAATTAAGGGATAAAAATGTGTAAGGGCATTTTAGGAAGATTGCTTAGGTTGGAATGGGTTTAGGCTTGTAAGGAGGGGTAACTTGGTCTTTGTATCCATTTAGAATCAAGAGAAAGAGTTAGAAGAAAGGGAAAGTGAAAAGAAGGAGAAAAAGGAAGAAGAGTCGCCGTAGGTGGAGAAGAAGAAAAGAGAAAAGAGATTTTCGACCTTTGACATTTTTCAACCGATCTAAGACGTTTACGGGTAAGTTTTGCTTTGTTTGAACTTGGTTTGGTTAGATTTAAACCTAGAGAATGTTGAATGTAGCAGAATCGAAGGTTTTAGGG
>JANTPM010000245.1:39385800-39397901 GCA_025434745.1 Erythroxylum divaricatum | reverse complement strand
AATATACTATATGCATGCTCACGTACAAATACGAATGCAATGAACTGTATCCATCCCATCAGTGACGGGATGTTACAGTAGTGACCCGATCATTCCCCTATATTTTGTGTCATCCATAGCCTTACCTTCTTAATCCTTATTAAGTTTAGTTCTAGTGTACATAAGAAGGTTTGACATTTTCAAAGTGGTATTTCTTGATGAGTTCCTTTGTGTATTTGTCTTCCTAATGAAGATTCCTTTTTCTATTTTTCTAATTTATAATCAGAGGAAGAAAGATAATTCTCCCATCATGTTCATTTCAAATTCCCACTGTATTAATGCTGAGAATTCTTCACAGAAAGATTGATTAGTAGCACCAAATGTTTTTCATCAACATATATTTACACTATGAGTAAATCATTCTTCTTTTTCTTAATAAATAAGGTTCTATCTACCTTTCCTCTTTAGAAGTTATTCTTAAGGAGAAAATTACTTAACCTCTCATACCATGCTCAAGAGGCCTATTTTAGACCATACAGGGCTTTAGTCAATTTCATCACATAATCAGGATGATTTTCATCTTCAAAACCTAGGGGTTGCTTAACAAACAATTCTTCATTAATATATTCATTTAAGAAAGCACTTTTGACATTGATTTGGAATAGTTTGAAGTTTCTATATAATACGAAGGCAAGTAAAATTCTAATTGATTCTAGTCTAGTAATAGGCGTGTAAGTTTTATCAAAATCAATACCTTCCTATTAGTTATAACCTTGAGCTACAATTATAGCTTTGTTTCTTACCACCTTACCATTTTCATCAAGTTTGTTTCGAAAAACCCAACGAGTTCCAATGACTAACTTATTTTGCAGACAAGAGTACTAGATTACAATTTTTGTTTTTGTCAAACTGATTCAGTTCAACTTTTATGGTTGAAACCCAATTTTCATTAGTAAGAGCCTCTTTAACAACCTTTTATTCTAATTGTAAGATGAGGGCAACAAAGTTATTCTTGAAAGATGACCTGGTTCTTAGACTTTTAGAGGGTTCTCCTAGAATGTATTGATGTATATCAAGACCCCTCCATTCTCTTGATGTTCTCCATTATATAGGCTCCTGCTGAGAGGAAGGAGCCTTCTCTATCTAGGCTTCAGAAAGACATTCTTGATCTTGTAATTTCAAAGGTACTATAGGTGTTGTTTGAGTCTGTAGTGTATTTTTAGGAGCCAAGGGATGCTTTTCATCATCTGAATTAGTTGTTGTTATCGAGGGTAGTGCTTCATCAAATACTGCATGTATTGATTCTTCTATCTTCTTTATTCTTTTGCTGTAAACTCTAAATCCTTTACTAGAGGTACTGTAGCCCAAAAAGATGGCTTCATCTAATCTCACATTAAACTTTCCAAGATTGTGTTTTCCATTATTTAGATCGAAACACTTACAACCAAATGCTTGGAAGTAAGCAACATTTGATTTGCTTCCTTCCTATAACTCAAAGGGGGTCTTTTTCATAATGGGTATTATAAGGCACCTATTAAGAATGTAACATGCAGTTGACACGACTTCTGCCCAGTAACCATGAGGTTGGTCATTTTTGCGCATTGTTTTAGCCATATCAACAAGAGTCATGTTCTTTATTTTAACCACTCCATTTTGCTGGGGAGTCTTTAGACATAAAAAATTGTGAGTCATACTATTATTATCACAGAAATCTTCAAACTTTATGTTATCAAATTCTCCTCCATGATCACTTCGAATTGAAGTAATGCAGTATCTTTTTTTATCTGAATTTTTTTGCAAAACTTCTTAAAAACTTTAAAAACACCATCCTTATTTGATGGGAAGTGAACACATGTAAATCTAAAATTATCATCTACTAAAACAAAATCGTAATGTTTACAATCAAAACTTTGAGTCTTAGTGGAACCAAATAGATCCATATGCACAAATTCAAACAGTTGGTCAATAGACACAATATTTTTGGGAGGAAACCTACTTTTAACTTTTTACTTTTTAAACAAGCGTCACAAACCTGATTTCTTTCAAACTTCAAAGCCGATAGTCCTCTACTAACTCATTTTTGGACAATTTTGATATAATGCTCATGCTAGCATGTCAAAATCTTCTGTGTCAGATAAAAGAATCCTTTTCTATAGAAACAAAACTCTTGATATTTTATGAAGACATATCTACAATTGAGCACAATATATGTTTTGATTTCTAGGACCAAAAAAATACAATATTGTCATTAAGATTATCAATAATTTCGTAATGTGATGCATAGAAAGCAACTCTATAACCTTTATCATATAATTGACTTATGCTCAATAAGTTATGTTTCAATCCATTAACTTAAAGAAAATTATCAATAAAAGCAGAGTTAGAGTCACCAATTTTATAAATTTCAGTGACTTTTGCCTTTTTTTGATCGACAAAGACAGCATTACCTCCGTATTTTCATTCAATGTTGTTGAAATGTGATATTTTACCTGTCATATGTCTCGAACAACCACTATCAACTATCCATTAATTTTCTCTGGTCTTCATTTTGAACAATATCTCATCATCTCTAGATTCAGCCATGAAGCAAACATTGTTGACTTGTTGTAGCTTTTCTTCTTTAAAGTTTTCAAAATCTTCATCTGACTAAGATGCAGTCATCGTTTGCTTCCTAGGTTTTCTTTTTTCTATGTTGTCCTTTTCAAGAAGGGGATATTCTAGTCTTGTATGTCTAGGCTTCTTGCAGTGATAACATATGATTTGATTGCTTTCAGTATTGCTATTACTGCTACTACCTTTTGGTGGGGATTTGTCACTTGGGATTTTCCTATTCCCTTATCTTTTCTCCATCAACTTCTTTTTTGTAGAAGTGGACATATTTCCTGAACATGAAATTGAATTCGTCATTTCCATCTATTTGTAACTTAGGGTCATCACTGATTGATTCATAAGTTGTTTTTTATGCCATTCCTCTTTTGTATGAGGATCCTTCATCTTGCCTAAACTCGGCTTCATAGATCATCAAGTTTCCTCTTAGCCAATCAAGTGAGATGGTATCGAGATCCTTTGTAGTTTCCAGAGCTATCACCTTTGGGCTCCATTCCTATGGTAGTGATCTTAGAATCTTTATTACGAGTTCATCATTTAGATATATCTTTTCCAAGTTCTTTAAAGTTGTGATGATGTTGTTGAACTATCCTAAGAAGTTATCTATGGTTTCTTCCAATTTCATGCCAATAGTTTTGTATTGATGCACTAAAAGGTTTATTTTTTGTTTCTTTACCTCATTCGTTCTTTCAAAGGTGACTTGTAGTTTATCTTACATTTCCTTTGATGTAGAGCCGTAGGATATCTTCTCATATTCTTCTGGAGACAGTGCATAGATTAGATGATGTTTTTCTTTAACGTTCAACTGAGTATTTATTCTGTCAATATTAGACCACACTTCTACATTTTCTGTAGCAGGAAGTGTAGCTCCAACTCTGATGTTTTGTCAAACTTCAATATCTACAGATTGTAGATAGATTTTCATTCTCTCTTTCTAGTATGAGTAGTTGTTTCTATTGAAGAAAAGAGGCTTTGAGATAGATTGTCCTTTAAGGCTTCCCAATTTGTTTTCCATGATCTATCACGTGCTGTAACACACAATAAATGTGAAAACTTGATTTGATACCAAATGATAAAGAAAACACATGCAAAAGGGGGTGTGTAAAAAAGTTTCAAGGTACTTTCAAATTGACAAGATCTTGTTAAACAAAATAAATTTATAAATAGATGGGTCCTAGAAACTTTTGAAATGATCCTGATAACGTTAAAAATGATAGGAGCCTATTAATTGAAAGGAGTCTGCTAAAGCTCAAAATGAAAGGAGCATGTTTAATCGATAGGAGCCTGTTAGTACTCAAAAAGAAAGGAGCCTTTTAGATTATAGAAGCCTGTTAAATGACAGGATTCTGTTAAATGATAGGAGCCTTCTAAATGATAAATCCTTTTATAACATTTTAAAACAAAAAACGCCTGTTAAAACTAAAAAGAACCTATCGCAAGTTAATAGTAGAAGGAGTCTATTATAAAAGTGAGGGAACTTCTTGCAAATATAAAACACAAACACTATAATGTGAAAATTTAAAATTAAGAAGAGAGAAAGAATGACAAAATCAATTTATACTAGTTTATCTTATAACCCAAGCCTACATCTAGTCCCTAAGTATCCGACTTGAGTGTTTCACAAAAATTTCAAGTAGTAATTTGATGAGCCTTTTCAAGCTCACAAGTATATATTTTTCAAGGTTCTTCAACCTTCTACACTAGCAGTACTTAACTAGCCTCTACCAGCTCTCAAAAAATGAAAAAGGGATTTGCTCGATATGAGCTTCAATGATTTCTCTCAAGAAAAATTTTCACTTTCTAAGGCATAAGAAATCTGATAAAGGTATGACTTTCAAGAGTATTGGTGTCTTTGATGTATTTTAAAAATCTTCTTGTTCGCAACTACAGTAACTCTTTCTTAAATATACATTTTCTTCAACTAGCCGTTGCTTCATTTTGATTCTAAGTTGACTTTATGTCTAATGAATCTTTGATATTATCTCTGCTGAAATCTTCCAATATTCAAATGTTAAGACATACATATGGCAACATCTTAGAGATGATTGACGAAATATATGATTAGTAAGATCATTTTAGATATTGTAGAATCATTTCTAATAAGGTAAGATCATTAAGAAGGTTCTTGCAAGAAAGGAAGCATTATTCCTATGATTTTGTTTCCTTTTAAGAATTATATCATTGCCTATATAAGGAACGAAATCCAATTTGAATTTAGAATTATTATATAGTTATCATCAAAATCATTAATAATAAACCTTGAGCTAACACTAATCATATATTTGAGTCTTGACATTTGATTTCATCTTATTCACCCATTAAAAACATTTTAGTTCAGTTACCTAATGGTACTAAAGTTGCAGCATATAGTATAGGCACTATTAAAATTCATTATGATATTTTATGCAAAATGTTCTTCATGTACCTTCATTTGCTTACAATTTACAATATAATAGTCTAGGACCTGTCTACCTAGACAATGACTAGCAGTGTTGATTTGCATGGAGGTTTATTCTTGTTTGATCATCCTTATAATTCATTTTCTCATAAACTTCATTTCTTACCATCACTATTTTTTGACTATAGTTGATGATTTCATTAGAGTTACATGGTTAGATTTGATGAAACAAAATCAGAAGTATCTTCAATTGTTCCTTCTTTTTATCACTTTATTCAAACTTAATATGAGGGGTTAAATCAAACAAGTTAGGTCTGATAATGGAATAGAATTCAATTTGTCTCAGATCTATTTGAAAAAATGGATTATTCATCATTTAGCCTATATTAGCACTCTATATCAAAATATGGTTGTTGAATGTAAACACTAACATTTGTTTGTGGTTATTAGGTCGCTTTTCTTTCAAGACTCTTTTCCCAAAAATTTTTAAGGATGTGCTATTCTTATGGCAACTTATCTCATCAATAGAATTCCTACTCTAGTCCTTAATAATCTTACTCCTTATGGGATCTTATTTCACAAACCGCTAAAATATGATACCGTGTGAATTTTTAGTTCCTTGTGTTTTTCTTCTACCCTTGCTTATAACAGAAAGAAAAGTTCCCCTAAATACAAACTTTATGTCTTTGTTAGATATCATCATAGAGTTAAAGGTTATTGACTATATGATTTGGAATCTCGTTATGTTTTTTTCCTCATGATGTTATTTTTCATAAGAGCATCTTTTCCTATTCCATTTCTTCATCATATAAAATTTCAATTTATAATTCCTCTTCCTTATATCCATCTCCGGCTCTTATTTTATTTTCTTACCTTAATCCAACTTCTATTTTTCCTTCTAATTCTAATGTTTTACATGATGATAGTGCACATATTATATTTAATCATAAATCTACTTCTTCTTCTTTGCGTACTTATTCATCAACGATAATACATGCACCTTCTTCTTTATACCCATATGTTCCACCTATGTTAGATAAAGTATTAGAGTTAAGTCTTTTCACCTATCTTTATGATTACTAATATACTTCACCTCCTTCCCTTATTTCCTCTATTTCTAAAACCCCTTATCCTATTCACAATTTTGCCGCTAATACCCATCTTTCTCTTAGTTATAAATCATTATCTACTTCTTTGTCTTAAATTTCTAAACCTAATATATATTTTCAAGTTGTTTAGTTTTCTCATTGACAAAATTCCATACAATCTAAATTTGATTTTTAAAAGGAAAATAATACTTGAATATATGTCCCTCTTTTTCTCTGATTGATCCTAATCATAAGTTGTTGATAGCTTCAGAGAATGATGACCTTACATATGGTAAATAATACAAACAAATTGTTGGGAAGATGATATATCTAATTTTCAATAGGCCAGATATGTAATACAGGTCCTATCACAATTTATGGATAAATCTGCAAAAACATATAGACAGGCTAATGTTTGAGTTCTCAAATACATATAAGGAGCATCAAGGCAATGTATTTGTTGTCTGCTATAACAAAACCTGAGCTGATTAAGTACACTAATAATGACTGGGAAGGGTGTACAAATTTTAAAACATTAGTATTAGGCTATTGTCTATTTTTTGGAAGACTCATTAACTAGTTGGAGATTAAATAAATGCTCTACTGTTACAAGAAGTTTGACTGAAGCTAAATATAAAGCTATAGCATTTGGAACACGTGAAGTTGTTTGGCTTCTTTCCTTGATGAAGGAATTTTGGATTGAACATGAGAAGCTTGTAATGGCGTACTGTGATAATCAATCAACATTGCATATCTAAAAAATTCCCACTTATCACCATAGAACAAAGTATAGAAATAGATTATCACTTTATAATAAAGAAAGTTCTAGCTAGAATTATCAAGCCTGCATATTATCTACTTTCTTACAAATAACAAACATATTTATAAAGGCCTTGGAACCAATTCTATTTCAAAAGGTATTAGCCAAAATCAACAATATAAATAAACATGCTCCTCTTGAAGGGGAGTATTAGAAGATATTAGTTCAACCACCATAATCATAACATATGGGCTACTTATTATCACAAAGAAGAATGCTGGGTTGGTAAATTGTGTGGTACTTCTTGTCTAGTCAATGTAATTAATTCTCCTAATTAGTTTTGGTTATTTATTAAATCTAATTAGTTAATTAGATATTTGTGTAATAGTAACTGGATAGATATTTGTGTATATATATAATTTATAAACATTTTTTTAGAAGTTAAGTGAATATACGAGAACATTCTATTAGTTTGTGCCCTATAGCCAATCCATTGGTTGTAGTTTATTGACTAAATAATTTAATGACATTCTTTATCTTGTACATATTTAGATGTCTATGATAAAGTCCAAGAGATAATGCAAATGAGATTATAATTATGAGATTTATATTGCATTTATGTATTATTCCTAAATTATTCTTAGTTATTTTTCTATTAAGATTAGACACTAATAGAATATTAAAAGACTAATACACGTTATGTTTTTCCTTATAAAGGTCGATATTATAGATTAAAGTATGGAGATTCTTAAACAAATGTATAAGTGCTTGTTAGAGAATAAGTTTATTGAACTAACCGCATATGAGAAATTTATTTTAAACATTATTTATATGTCTATAAAAATTCTCATTGTGATGATTGTATAAGTGATAATTTGACTTAAGATTTCCAAAGTTATTTTATATAGAGATTACTCTATTTTGATACTACTTATATCATGTTCTTGTTAAGGATAGCTCATTTATTAGTCATTAGAACTAACATGAATTATATGAAGGTGGTTAAGTGATTAATACAAGATCCATCATCCCAATTAGGAGAATGTTGCATTATTCTCAATTAGTATTGATTTTAAAAATCCTTGTCCAAGATGAAATGATACTTTATAAAATATTTTACAAATGTAATTAATTAAATCAATTACTAATGGCGGAGAACTAAAATAATTGGACTCAAAATATAATATACATTAATTCTATACTCTATGTGTAGTGAGAACATTTATGATAAAATAATTGAATTATACGTAAAAATTGTGCACCAAAAGTTAGTTAAAACCACATTAACATTTCTAAATATTGGGTGGTCATATTGTGTTAGTAGACGTTGATCTATAAATATACATTGTTTAATTAAAGAATTAAAATATATCCATTACGAAAATATTTGAGAACTTAATGGGTTGGGTCACATACAAAAAATGAGTTTAATAAAAAAAAGATATTTTAATCAAGTTGAACTTGATTGTAAAGTTTGAAAAATTTTATAATTAAATATGAAATACTTAATAAATAAGGATCAATATAAGATATTGAATTTTACTTGAGTATAGTTAGTATTTAATTAAAATTATGTAAAATTTTAATTAAAGTTTAATTGTAATTAGAAATTAATTTCAATTAAAGTACTATAATATCCAAAACATATTATAAATAAACTTAAGCTCTACGAAAGTTGTTACTCCTTGCCTATCTTCTCTACAATAGTCATAAAGTTTTCTTAAAACGTTCTGTGGATATTATTAGAGATTAGACATTTGTACGGCTACAGTAGTTAAAAAGTGCTAGTTTTAAAAATGGTTCGAGGAATACGATAAGAATATGATCAATCTTTAGAATAAAGTACGAATTAGGATTATTACTTTATTATGATTTTTATGTTAATCATGTTATAAAATTATAAGTGATGTTAACTTTTGAAAAACTAAATACAAAAAATTTTCGTAATTATTCCGTTACAGGCGAGATTGGATCCCACCGTGATTTCCCAACAAATTATTCCTTCATTTCTAATAAATTTACTAATGCATGTTTCATTATGAAATGGTAGTAAAGTTGATTCCATCAGACAAGGTGTCGTAGTTTCAGAAGCGCAAGAAGAGGTCAAATTCGAAGCCTATCCAAGCAGGTTTTGCCCTCAAGCTTGTTGCTCTGTTGAAATTGAAGGTAATCCTGATACTTCATTCCGGTGTATGCTGGTCGATTGCTGTGATTCTGAAGCAAGTGAGGTGAAGGGCTAACTACTGACTCTAGAGAAGGTCCATGAGCCATTGCTATGGATATCCGAGTAGCTTTGTTGTTCACAACTGCTCGGTGCAGGACACTCTTGTACATTCCATTTGTCAGAATCTGCATATATAAGATGGTCTTCAGTTTTAGGAATGCATATATAGCTCATGATATAGTCATAAACTTGAGCTTTAAGTTCTCAAATAATATCCAAAATTAAACTGCAAGTCCATAACAAATGTAGCATAGAGAAGAGAAGTATATATATATATAATAAGAGTGACCTCAAGATGGTCTCCAGTGTTGACCAGAAAGGAATTGGGGATGGCATTGACATTGACCCACTTTCCTTGGTGTTGAATTTGAAGGCCACCAATTCCATTTTGGATGAGCAGGGTCAAGAGTCCATGATCTGAGTGAGGTGGCATTCCTATTGCTAGTTCTGGCTGTGGACATGGTGGATACAAATTGGCTGCAATAACTTGTAAACCCTCTTCCAAATCCAATGCCTTGTCTATGTAGTTCTCTTCCAATCCCAAGCTCTTTGATATTCCTTCAAGTAACTCTCTCGCTACTTCTCTGACCCTTTTGGAGTACTCTAGTGAGATCTCCCTACATTAACAGGATTACAGAAAATTCATTTAGACTTGTTTAATCTCCCGTTTAGGAAAGTTCCAACACTCAAATAAATGGTAGTTTGTACTGTCTTCTATGAGTTTCCATTAAATTAATTTGTGATGCCCTGCAGTCCTGTAATTTCCAACCCTGCTTTCGAATCATACGAGATAGGAGAGACGCTTGGTTTATGAATAGTGTAACATCAACTCTTTATCATCATATCCTAAACGAAGCAATCAGTCACCAAGAAGAGCCCAAACTACCTCAGAAGGCAACAAAACAAAGTGGCCCACTTTATCATGGAACCTATGAACAGTTCTTAACAACCGATAAGGGAAATGGAGACAGTATTATGGTTTTGTTAAATCAAACATTATTTGACTTTCAAGTATCAATCTTCAATAATATTCTTGAATCGTCTATTGATTTTGAAAGTATCTCAACTTTCAATTATAAACAAGCTAAAAGAAGTAGCACAGTTACCTGAACATTTCAGGTTTTGTTGGTGAATGAAACACAGGATTTACAAGAATCTTGAGAAAATCCTTCCAGAAGAAAACCTTCTCAGCAGAGGCATTGAAGCTAGTACCACATCTTATAGGATCCAACACATTCTTCCCTTCGTATTGCTGTTTCTCCGCCTCCGTCAGATCGAAGAACCCTTTACAGGCATCAACAATTGACCTCATCAAACCCTCTGGAACCCCGTGATTAATCACCTGATATGCACCAAAGTTCCGTGGGGCCGTTCATAAGTTGAACATAGAGAAAAACATGAAGATAGAAAAAGAAGCAGCAGTACGTAGTACTTAACCATAAAGAAGCCCCAGTCTTGACAGGCTTTGCCAAGGTCATGGATTGCATTAGACCTTTGATCAGGAGTACCTGAAACAAGAAGAGAGTAATCGATAACTGGAAGTGAAACCAGTTCACTTGAAATCACTTGTTCTTGAGGATCAGGTCTGATTATATAAGTTGAAGGGATAGAGATAAGGTCAGGTGATTCAGACAGTGTTTTTACTGTTTTCATGTGGGAAGGATGTGATCGAGATTGTTGAGAAGGAAGTGATGGAGCTGTTTCGGCCATTAATGAAAGAGAGGTGTGAGTGGCTGAGAGACGGACGTAGAACTGATTTTGGCACCACCGAGTTGAATATGATTCATTCAGGTGTGTCGTAAGGGCAAGTTACTTTTTATGGAAAATGTTAGAATTAAATGGTTAATTTAAAGAAATAAATAAATTAGACAAGCTAGTAATAATAAAGTAGAAAATATGTCTATGTCAAGGAGACTGGAAAACCTTTATTTTAGTAGAATACATAACTCAATAATTGACATGCACTAAAAAAAGACATAAAATGATACCAATAAACAAAATGAACGTAAACGTAGTCATCTTGAAGTTCGCTTCGGCGGCCAAGAAGTTAACCTCATCCAATTACGTTTAATAAGTTTTCATTTCCTGCACTGAATATATACAGATTTGAAATCATGCATTTTGGACTAGAGAGTGTAATTATAGTCTACAAAATTGATTTCTAATTGTCTTCATTATTAACACTTAATTACTTTAATAATTTAAGTCAACATAATCAATGGTGAATACATGCATTTATGAGCATCTCATAATGTTCTTTATAGCACGTCAATCCTCCTTTTTAGGATTACACATATATCTATTAACAATATCTAAAATCATACTAAGATATGTCAAATTCCATAAAAAAGTTTAGTAGTAGTACCAAAGATTTATATAATTCTATCTCTAATACCCATACAGCTCTTAACATCAATTATTAGATTAAACTACAATTAGGTTTTCAATTATTGTATACAAAATAAGATTTGATTTAATTACTAACTTTTTTAAAATCAACTTTACAAGTATCGAAGATATTTCATAAGTTCAAAACACTTTTATAAAATAATTGAAATCAAAATTTCTTTTTGGTCAGAAAATTGAAATCAATTCATTCAGGACAATACTACGATTTCTTCTATATATTTAAACATCAAAGGGTTAATTATACATCATCCTTGAAATAAAACATAAAAATGCAAAAATCACAAATTGGTTTTCTATTGTAATTCTCAATCTTTCGATATTGCCCACTTCAATAGAATGATTGTACATCTCTTTTCTCATTAAAGACGGCTTGAAGTGCCCACGGGACGTAGCTCAGTTGGTTCCAGAGGGGCAGATTTGCTCCAAGGTGCAAGGTTCGAATCTCACAGTCTGCAGTGTGGGAGCAACATTCTTGAGCCCCTTGTCAGCTTTGATGTTGGGACCCGATCCGGAGACCGGCGCCCCAACTCGAAAACGAGAGACAGAACGAATCGCGAAAAGGCGGAACGAATAAAACGGTTGATCACAAAGCGAAACAAATCATTAACGAATCGAAAGCCAACTTGGAAGCAAAGC
>JANTPM010000245.1:39366003-39382786 GCA_025434745.1 Erythroxylum divaricatum | reverse complement strand
GTGTACACCCATTGGGCCTATATTGTTTCCTTATCTATTAGAATTCTCCAAATTTTCTTGACCATTATTAACTTATTTATAAAACTTAATGAAGTTATTCTGAGCCCTTGCTCCTTTCTTAGTTTACATGCCTCTTGCCATTTAACTTTTGAGCTTTGATAATTATCTATTCCTATTTTGATCACCCTTTCAATTTCCTTAATAATCTTCTTTGATGTTAGACATATGGTATATATCTTTTTTTTTTTGTTTTGACATCTTATTTATTAATTGAACATATAAGATATTAATTAGACTTGGATTTAAAAAGATGTGGTTGTTACACTTATAGCTGTGAAAGAATCCTACACAAAATTGAAGTCTGTTCTCTGAAAATTTTGTGGTATATCATGTTGGTAATTGATATGTGTACTGCCAGATTTTGTGGATAGAATATAAGGGGAATTTGTTTTGCGTTTTGGTGAAGGGCTCTTACTGGTGAGTATCGTGTATGTCTCCATCGATGGCAGAGGTGAATCTTGTTTGTGTTGCATTAACTGTGTAGTGGATATTAATTGAATCCTGGAAAAATATAGCTATAGTCGCGCATGTGTTCTAGGTTGGTAATACACGGTGTTTAAAATTTTGATTTTCCAAACTTGTCCTTTTTTGATTGTGCATGAAATATACATGGGTAACTTTTGATTTTGAGTGGATGGTTGAAATATACATGGGTAACTTTTGATTTTGAGTGGATGGTGTGTGCAGTATCCCATATGGTTTAATTGGAGTTGTTGAAGTTGGACAATTTACGTGAGTAAAGAACCTTGGGATTCTTGTTTTGATGTGTAATCCTTTACCTTTGCTTATATATATATGGACCTAGGTTGTTTCCATTGTCATGCCAAAAAAGGTTTTATCTCTATTCCCTATCGTGTCTCTTATGTTCCCCATGATGCTACAATAGTTGGTTCATTGTTTGAGAAAAGTTAGCTATTGGGGATTTAAACAGAAAGCTCTTATCTTTCAAAAAGTGGGTGTGTACCCATTGGAGCTACATTGTTTCCTTATCTATTAGAATTCTCCATATTTTCTTAACCATTATTACCTTATTTATAAAACATAATGATGTTATTTTGAGCTCTCGCTCCTTTCTTAGTTTACATGCCTCTTGCCATTTAATTTTTGAGCTTTAATAATTATCCATTCCTATTTTGATCACCTTTTCGATTTCCTTAATAATCTTCCTGGGTGTTAAGATATATGGTATATATCTTTTTATTTAGTTTTGGCATCTTATTTATTAATTGAACATATAATATATTAATTGGACTTAGATTTAAAGAGATGTGGCTGTTACACTTATAGCTGTGAAAGAATCCTACACATAATTGAAGTCCATTCTCTGAAAAATTTGTGGTATATCACGTTAGTAATTGATATGTGTACTGCCGAATTTTGTGGATAGAATATAAGGGGAATTTGTTTTGTGTGTTGGTAAAGGGCTCTTACTGGTGAGTATTACGTATGTCTCCATCGATGG
Source organism: Erythroxylum divaricatum (assembly GCA_025434745.1). Lineage (NCBI taxonomy): Eukaryota > Viridiplantae > Streptophyta > Magnoliopsida > Malpighiales > Erythroxylaceae > Erythroxylum > Erythroxylum divaricatum. Next base: position 39,381,264 of record JANTPM010000245.1, on the reverse strand, counting down.
CAGAGGTGAATCCTATGTGTGTTGCATTAACTATGTAGTGGACATTAATTAAATTCTGCAAAAACATAACTAAAGTCGTGCATATGTTCTAGGTTGATAATACACGATGGTTTAACTTTTGATTTTCCAGACTTATCCTTCTTGGATTGTGAGTGAAATATACATGGGTGACTTTTGATTTTTGAGTGTATGGTGTGTATAGTATCCTATATGGTTTAATTGGAGTTGTTGAAGCTGGACAATTTTAGTGAGTAAAGAACCTTGAGATTCTTGTTTTGATATTAAATCATTTGAATAGCATACTTTTGGGAGTCACTTACACTGAACCTTCATCTATCAGAGTGGCTTTTGGCTGGAAGATATTGAGCACTGCATGCACATTCTGTTGTGTGTTGTTTGTTAACTGAGTAGTTATGGTTTGATTTTGAAGCTGGCATGAATCAGTTTAACAGGTGGATAATTATTCAGATGTATTTCGGGAAGCCGAAACTATAATGAAGTCATTTTATCTCAAGTATATCATTGTTATGTTCTTAGTTGATTGATTACTTAAGTTATTTTTTTAATTATCTTTTATTAAAATTTGTTTAGAAAAATCCTCTAACGAGTTTAACACGAGTCAGTTGTGTTATTGGGTGTGAAAATCTTTCACAGGAAGTGAGGTTGAGAGATAGTTACAAGGATTGAGTGTTGTTGACTTAGTGTGATCTTGTGTAAATCTATTGCACTTTTGTAAAATTGATTAAGCTAGGTGAGGGCCTCACAAAAGTAGGCAAGGTGTGTCGAACTGTGTTAACAAATCTCGGTATTGTTTAATTTGGTGCTTTTAATTTTTCTGTTATTTGTGTTTGTCAGAAATAGAACATAAAGTTTGCGAAACAACCACATATATGGTTTAATCAATTAGTATAAAAAAAGATCACCAGTTCAGAACTTGGTAGCAAGTTGGTACAGATCTGAGTTTCGCAAATATGGCTACAAGAGAGGGTATATCGATCACCAGATCACCACTGTTGGATGACTCTAACTATCCTGCATGAAAATCATAGATGAGAGTCTTCATCCAAGCTTAGGATACAAAAGCTTGGCATTCGGTAGTATATGGGTGGACTCATTTGATTATTACTGATGATAAAGGAGGCAGTTCAAAAAGATCCATCTGAATGGATAAAAGCCGAAGAAGAAAGTGCACTTAGAAACTCACAACCAATGTATGCAGTTTTGATCCAAGTTTCGCAAATATGGCTACAAAAGAGGGTACTTCTATCACCAGACCACCACTGTTGGATGACTCTAACTATCTTATATGGAAATCACGGATGAGAGTCTTCATCCAAGCTTAGGGTACAAAAGCTTGGCATTCGGTAGTATATGCGCAGACGCATCCAATTATTACTGATAATAAAGGAGAGAAAGTTGAAAAAGATCCATCTGAATGGACAAGAGTCAAAGAAGAAAGTGCCCTTAGAAACTCACAAGCAATGCGTGCAATTTTTAGTGCTATTGATGAAAGACATTTCTCAATTATATTAGCCTATGAATCAGCTAAAGAAACATGGAATGCTTTGAAGACTATTCATGAATGATCCAAATTTGCGATAGTGTCAAATCTACAGATGTTAGCTGTGAGGTTAGAAGAACTGAAGAGGGATGAAAATGAGACTATTAGCGACTTTCATGAAAGATTGCGCGATATAACGAATTAGGCACATCAACTCGAAAAGAAATATTCCAATATGAAACTATTCAAGAAGACATTGAGATCACTACCTTCGAGATTTATTACGAAAATTGTAGCAATAGAGAAGGCCCAAGACATTAATGATCTGACATTGAAGAAAGTAATTGAAATTCTTACAAATTTTGAAATGAATCTTTCAATGGGTAGGCTTTTTAAAAGCAAAGGATTGGCACTACAGATTGAAACTAAAAAATATTTGAATGATGCAGAAGATGAATATGATGAGAATGAGAATGAGAATTTGGTACTACTCATACAAAATTTTGGTAAATAGCTGAAAAGGATGAAAAAGGACATACCCAAGTTTAGGCAAAACAACGGGAATTCATCTAATAACAACTTCAAACAACAAGCCAAAACTAAAAAAGGTGAAAGGGAGGTGAAGAGAATCCAATGCCATAAGTGTCAAGGCTTCAGGCACATTCACGTAAAATGTGTTAATACTTGGAGTGAGAATGAATCCGAGAGTGAATATGGTAGTCAAGAAAAAATCGCTAATGGTGTTGTGTTAGTTGCTTTATACAGCAAAAGTCCAGTTACTTGCTTAACAGTAACTGAGAAGGAAGTAAATGAAGACGAAAAAGGGAAAAATTGGAAAATTTTGAGAAAAATGTAGACAATTTAGCTCAAGACCTAATATCAGATTATGATAGTGATGAAAGTGGCTTAGATGATAAAAAGGAGAATATTTACAAGGCTTACAAAGTGATGCATGAAAAATGGGTAAAAACATATAGAAAGAATGAAAGTTTGAAAGAAGAGAATCTCTCCATGAAGAATACCATCCAAGATTAGAAAAGAAATCGATTTTAGCATTAGATGATACTGGTGAAGCTATAATGAGATTAATAAGTATCGAAAATGGACTGAGAATGTTTAATGGAAGCACAGAAAAGCTATAAAAGTTAATGGAAATCGGTAAGGTTAAAAGGGATCTTCAAGGTATTGGCTATAAAGGTGAGTACTCTAAGGTGAATGAGGAGAAAAATGATATGTCCAGATCTATCCAAGAAGAAGAAACATCGAGAAAGAATCAAAGATTTGAACTCACATGTCATTTTGTGGATTTATTAGACATAAAAGGCCAAGATGTTACTAGTTACTGTGGATGTTGTTTCAAAGAAGTCAAAGTTGAAGAATTCTACGTCCTTTATAAAAATCTCAATATCAACCCTGAACACCGGAATCTACGTGGATTAAAAAGAGTGAATTACAATCTCTCGTATTTCTTAAATCAATGAAAGCAACTTTGCAAAATGGTAGGTATTTTGATAGTGGATGTTCATGCCACATGATAAGGAAAAAGAATTACTTAATCGATTATCAGAGTTGTATAGATGGTCATGTGACCTTCGGAGATAGAAAGAAGGTTTGGTAATTGGTAGAGGGACATTATGCATGGATGGATTGCCTCCCCTTAAGAATGTGCTCCATGTCGATGGACGAAAAGCCAATTTGGTGAGTATAAGCCAACTTTGTGACGATGGTTTGTTAGTTAAATTTAAAAGTGAAGAATGCAAGGTGCTAACTGAACAAGGAGAATGTCTAGTGAGCAACAAGCGATCAGTCGTCAATTGTTATATGTTACAGGTCATGACCACCTATAAATTAGTTATAAACGAAAATAACATTGATTTATGGCATTAAAAGCTTAGTCTTGTAAAATTTGATCTCATTAGCAAGTTGACAAAATTGAAAGTTGTCAGCGTCTACCCACAATAAACAAAGAAGGGAAATCAATTTGTAGTGTATACCAAATGGGTAAACAGATAAGAGTGTCACACAAAAAGGTTAGACATGTTACCTCATCACACATACTTGAATTAATTTACCTGGATTTGGTTGGTCCAATACAACATGATAGCATTGGTGGAATGAGATTTTTTAACTTGTGGTGATGATTATTCGAGATATATTTGGGTATCATTTTTAAAAGAAAAATTAGATGCTTTCAAGGCTTTTAGAAGCCTATATGTACAAGTTATGAATATGAAAAATATGACTATATTGAGAATTCGATTAGATCACGGAAGAGAATTTGAGAATACAAGCTTTAATGACTTTTATGATAAGTATGGTATCATACAAGAATTTTCAGCACCTAAAACTCCACAACAAAATGTAGTTGTCGAAAGGAAAAATAGAACAATTTAAGAAATGACCAGATCTATGTTAAATGGAAGAAAATTGCCTATGCAATTTTAGGCTGAATTAGTTAATATATCATGCTACATATGTAACAGAGTTTATCTTCGAAGCATCTTGAACAACATCCTATGAACTCTAAAAGGGAAAGAAATCAAATGTGAATTACTTTCATATTTTTAGCAGTAAGTGCACATTCTTAGAGATCAGGAATAGCTTGAAAAATTGTAGAGCAAAAGTGATGAAGGAATCTTCATTAGTTATTCAACTCATAGTGAAGCTTATAAAGTGTATAATGAAAGAACCAAGAAAGAGCTATAGTCCATAAATGTTGTGATAGATGATGTATCTCTATTGAATGATCAAGTGGCAGAAGAAAATCTACATAACCAATCCGCATAACCAACTCAAACAAGCAACGAGACAAGATTGAAGAATTGCCTAGATCTGCAGTTAGTTGCTACTGGGGAAGTAACTGCGTGAATTGAAAAACTGTCAGTTACTTCAGATGATGAATCAACCAAAACACTCGATGCAAAAATTGTTCCAGTAAATGTTCAAAACTTAAGAGAAGCTAACTTGAACAGAGATCCTCCATCCTGAATCAGAAGAAGTCATCCTATAGAGAACGTTATTGGAGATGTTAATGAAAGAAGAAAAATAAGAGATGGTAGAAGGGTTGATTATCGAGAACTTGCGGGCTATTTATGCTACACTTCTTCTTTCGAGCCAAAGAACGTTAAAGAATCTCTACAAATTAAGTTTTGGACCACAACTATGCAAGATGAATTGATTCAATTTGCACATAATGATGTATAGGAATTGGTGCCAAGACCATCAAATGATAATGTGATTAGAATAAAATGGGTGTTTTGAAATAAAACAAATGAAAAGGGTAATGTAACAAGAAATAAATCAAGGTTAGTAGCTCAGGGATATTCTCAGGTTGAAGGAATAGACTTTGATGAAACTTTTTCACTGGTGACACGACTTGAGTCTATCAGACTATTATTAGGTATAGCATGCATTAAAGGGTTTAAGCTTTATCAAATGGATGTAAAAAGTGCTTTTCTGAATGGGTTCTTACAACAAGACAAGTATGTCTAGCAATTAAAGGATTTATTGATTCAGCTCATGCAAACTATGTCTTTAAACTAAAGAAAGCTCTTTATAGTCTCAAACAAGCACCAAAAGCTTGGTGCGAAAGGCTCACACAATATCTTATTAAGCAAGGATATGAATGAGGTAGTGTTGACAAAGCTTTGTTTATTAAAAAGTTAGATCTAACTTGGTAATTGCTCAAATCTATGTTGATGACATTTTGTTTAGTTATACTCATTCCAAGATAGTAGATGAATTTGTTGAATAAATGACATCTGAATTTAAGATGAGCATGGTAGGTGAACTAAATTTCTTTTTGGGCTTGCAAATTAAACAAGTAAAGGATCGAATTTTGGTTTCACAAACTGAATATGACAAGAGCTTAATAAATAAGTTCAGTCTTGACAATGCAAGATAAGCGAGAACACCTATAAGTGTCTCAATAAAGCTAAACAGAGACGGGAATGGTAAAAGCGTTGATATTAGTTTATATTGAAGCATGATCAGAAGTTTATTGTATTTGACTGCAAGTAGGCCAAATATTTATTATAGTATTGGTGTATGTGCTCGCTATCAAGCCAATCTGAAAGAAACACATCTAACAGTAGTTAAGAGAATTATCAGATATGTAAGTGGAACATCTGATTTTGGGATATGGTATGCATCTGACTCGACATCTTATCTACCTCAGTATAGTGATGCAAATTGGGATGGAAACTTAGATGATCGGAAAAGCACTTTAAGTGGTTATTTCTTCTTAGAAAATAATTTGATCTCTTGGTATAACAAAAAACATAATTCAATCTCATTGTCGATTGCAGGGCAAAATATATCGCTGCAGTTAGTTATTGTTTATAACTTCTTTGGATGAAACAAATGCTAGAAGAATATGAGATTGATCAGAATGTGTTAACAATCTTTTGCGATAACAAGAGTGCCATAGACATCTCTAAGAATTCGATTCAGGATTTAAGAAGAAAACACATTGATCTTAGGTACCACTTTATTCGTGAGCTTGTGGAGAGTAAAATAGTCACCTTGTCACATGTATCTACAAAAAAGTAGTTGGTGGATATCTTGACGAAACCTCTTGATGCAATTAGGTTTAAACTTCTTCGAGGGGCTTTGGGACTTTATGCTTTACATTATCGATGTATTATTTTTATTTATTTAAAAATTTGAAAAAGAAAAGGAAAACGATGCGTTTTTTCATCCAAGGGATTAAAAATCCCTAAGTGTCTTTCTCCTCTCATCAACGCCTCTCTTCACCTCTCTATCCGCCCACTCCAAAGCTCCACATCACTAACTTGGCTACGTTGAAGACATCTTCATCATGGGCATTGAATCAATGTTGGATTTAAAGGGACGTCACCACTGAAGATTCATCTATTTCTCATTTGTGTTAGCTCTTAAGCTTCCAAACACCCACGAAATTGGGTTGAAGCTTCCTTCATCGTGAACCCAACCTATTTGTGGAATTTAAAGATCCATATCCTGTCTCTATGAAGATAGTAGCTCTAAAATGTCGTTCAAGTCGATTAAAGATGAACCCAACACCTAAAAGGAGATTCATCGGGGCTGGGTCATCTTTGGCGGTTCCCATTGATATTCCCAACACTACCTCTATTCGGGGAAAAAATACTAGATCTAGATGATGATGTTACTCAGGTCATATTATCCATGGTTGAAGACTCTAGTTTAGATTCTGATGAGACTCCCATAGCACCTGCTCCACCAACTACGTCTCTTACAGCTCCTCAAACACATACAAAGGTGTAGGCTCAAAAAATAGTTCAGCCACCTTAATGTAATTCTTCTATCTGCCTAACAGCGGATAATGCGATTTCCTTTAAGTTCTATTCTTCTACGACTGAACAGAAATAGGTGACTCTCAACACTTACGGGTTTGTTCTCTATCACCTAATCAACTTAGAAGAGTTTCAACAACATGGTCTGGACACTTTATTATCAGAGTGACTTTTATTGCAAGCCTCACTGCTTCTGCAGCACTATGATTCATATCTGATAAAAGAATTTTATTGCAATTTATCTTATGATATTCTGAATAAGACTGTTATGAATTATAGAGCAGTATATATGCGGGTCAGATAGTTCATTTTGATGTTGATCATTTAAATTTGTTTATGGGATTTGATAATTTGATTAGTGATCTACTTTATGATGATGATTGGAATGTGTCAAATGACTTAATTGCTATGGTACTATCTAGTGAAAAATTGACTACATGGCCATCTAGCCCTGTACTTCATTCCTTAATGCTTACCCAAAAGCATTTTGTACTCTTTAAAATGCTAAGCACACACGTTGTTTTTGTTTACTTGACGTAGGCCAAATTGCTTTATGTGATCGATACTAGGGTGCGCTTCAATCTTAGATGCTTCAATCTTGGATGCCTCATTATTGAAGCTATGTTGGCCATTGAGAATAAACCACATTCTTTAATATACTTTCCATGCTTAATCTTGCAATTTTCTATGCCAATGAAGTTCCCAGGATATAGTCGAGTTTCCTTGAGTTAGCGGCTTTAATGAACATCTCACCAAGGATTTTTTGTCAACCACATGTAGGGGATTTGTCATGCACCAAATCTGGCCCCTCGGATGTCTCAGTGACAACTTTTGTTAATCCTCATGCAGCTCTTTTTACTAAAATTGAGAGGATTGAAGGCATCATTGAAGTGGCTAATGATGCTCTTCGCCACTTAAAGCAGCGAGTTCTATGATTTTCTGGTGCTCCTTAAGTTAGTCTTTTTGACATCTGTTATCTCAAAGGAGGGGAGAAGATAAGACTTGACTGAAGTTTTATTTAATCTCTTGTGATTTGTTGTTTATGTTTAACTTATGCTTGTGTTACTTATTGAATCTTGAATTGAGAGGAAACATTGTGGATTAAACATTTATGTGTCCAATTATGTTATTTAGGGAGAGCTTAATAGTTATGACAAAAAAGCCAAAAAGAAGGAGATTGTTAAAATATATGGTATATATCTTTTTATTTAGTATAATAGTTTGACTACAAGGTATTTCAGCACTATGTGCACGTTCTTTTGTGTGTCATTTGTTAAGTTGACATAAATCAGTCCAACTGGTGGATGTATTTCAAAAAGCTGAAACTATAGGGAAGTCCTTCTTTTATCTCAAGTATATCATTGTTCTGTTCTTAGTTGATCGATTACTTGAGTTATTTTTTAATTATCTTTTATTAAAAGTTGTTTTAAAAAATTCTTTGACGAGATTAACACGAGTCCGTCGTGTTATTGAGTGTGAAAATATTTCACAGGAAGTAAGATTGAGAGATAGTTATAAGGATTGAGTGGTGTTGGTTCGGTGTGGCCTTATGTAAATCTATTACACTTTTGCGAAATTGATTTAATTGGGTGAAGGCCCCATAGACGTAGGCAAAGTGGGTTGAACTACATTAACAAATCTCAGTATTGTTTAATTTAGTGCTTTTAATTTTTCTATTATTTTTGTTTTTTAGAAACAAAACAGAAAGTTTGCAAAATAACCACATATACGATTTTATCATTAAAAAATATGAAATGATTCATCCAATACACTGCAACCTCCCTATATAGGGAAGCCATCTTTTCCCCAGTTATTTATTATTTTATGAAGTGTTTTTAGCAATAGTTTACACTCACCATACGATAACCTCTTTGTGGTAATAGATATTCCCGGATATATAAAAGGTAGGTCTTGGATGTTGAGCTTTGTCATTGTATTCAGACATAAGACATACTTGTTAACACTCCTAGAGATGGAAATCTGACTCTTCTTTGTGTTGTCTTCCAGCCCTAGGAATTTTTCAAATATTTAAGCCTCCCACAAGGTTATTATATATGCTTTAGTAACACTACATAGCAGTAGGAAGTCGTCTATAAATTCCAAGCTTTCAATCTTGAAGTCCCCACATTTTTAGTGATACACAAACCTAGATTGTGCATTATTGTTTTTAACAATCATACTATTGAGTACCTCTAAACATAAGGTGAAAATGGGGAGAAAGAGGGTCCTTCTGTCTCACTCTTTTAACTCCCTTAAATATTCCATCAAGTTTCCCATTATAAGTACATTACAAGTAGTTGTTTATATGCATTAGCTAATCCATATTTTAAATATTTGTAGGAATCTAAATGCTTCTAATGCAAGTTGTATGAACTACCAATTGAGGGAGTCAAAAGGTCTCTGGAAATCTATTTTGAGAGCACAAGACTTGGGACTCTTCTTCTTATTGCAGCTTTTAAAGAATTCTGAAGCAAGCATAATATTATTTCCTATGTTGCAGCCCTTAATGAAAGAAAAATGGCACTTGTTGACAATGGAGTCTAACATCTTTTTTAATCTATTTGCAAGGAGCTTTAAAATTACCTTATATATAAGGTTACAATAAGAAATAGGCCTGTAGTCTCCTAGGCTCTCTAGATTCAACTTTTTTAAGACTAAGGTTATATTGATTTTGTTTAGCTCTCTAAACATAATATCCTTATCAAAGAATTCCAGTACATAATAAGCTACCATCTCCCTAACTTGAGTTTAGGTTTTATAGAAGAAGAGTCCATTAAATTCAATTGGACCTGAGGCCTTAGTTAGTTTCATTGACACTATCGTTTTCTCCACCTTATTAAATGAAAAGGGTTTGATGAGTTCTTACAGTTTATCCTCACTAAAGGAGTGGTTATGTCTTGAGAACATAAACTAAAGAGGGAGTTCAAGTAGTAGTGCCTATTATGCCTTGAAATACTCATAGCTAGGTTGAGGATGTCTTCTTATTTTCATACTAGTTCCCAATTCCTCCCTGTCATATTTGTGATTATGTTAGAATAACTCCTCTTAAGGATTATCCTGTGAAAGAAGCTTATGTCCCTATCCTCTAACCACTATACTCTTGATTTTTTTAGTATGGAGTATTGGTTGTGGAGTTTCTACATATATAGGTTAAGGCCTCATCTCTTCCTTTCTTTATAAATGTTTAAGGTAAGGCATGTATGTATATGATTTCTTCTAGGCTTCCTTTAGATTTGTTGTAACTCTTTGTATGTCAATAATGGAGGTTCTCATTTCCACATAAAAGAATTTTAACTCTTCCTTGATAGCCTTCAACTTTCTAACACATGGATAATTATCTCCATTCCTCTTCTGACCACTTTCCCATATTATAGATTCCCAAATATGTAGTTGTTAAATTTGAAGGGTGCTTTCCTCTAACTCTCTAAGTAGTTGGTAGTTAATCTCTATAGAATATTGTCTTAACAGAGTTTGTTAGTGAAGGAAACTTTACTAAGTGGGATAATTGATTAACAAATGCTATGTCTAATTTTTTCTTATTAAATTTAGAATTAATTATTACAATCATACCCATTTTACTATATCTTTTATTAGATTATTCTATTTGATTGAATTAATTAATTTAAATTCACTAAATTGAATCATATTTATTTTCTATATAAATATGAGTTATTTAATCACAAATTCACCTTATATTAAGTATGAAAATTAGACTGGTTATATGAAAAGATTTATAAATTAATTTTACAAATATGCTAAAGAATGATTTATGTAATGGATTATAATACAATACAACAAGGTAAACATTTAGCTACGTTTTAAAAATCGTCCCTAAAAGTAATCATTTGGTGACGATTTTGAAAATCGTCACTAAAAGTAAGACTTTAGTGACGATTTAGAAAATCGTCACCAGAGGATCTACATTTAGTGACTATGTTCGAAAATTATCAACAAATGATTCACATTTGGTGACGATTTTACAAAATAGTCACTAAATATGGAATCTTTGGTGACGATTTTCTAAAATCGTCACCAAAAGTCTTTTTTGTGATAATTTTCAAAATCGTCGCCAAATGTGTACCAAATTAGTGTGCAACCTTTAGTGACAACATTTGGTGACGATTTTAGAAAATCATTGCTAAAGGTTCCATACTAATTCGGTACACATTTGGTGACCATTTTCGAAAATCATCGCCAAAGGGTTCACATTTGGTGATGATTTTAGAAAATCGTCGCTAAAGGTTCCATACTAATTTGGTACACATTTTGTGACGATTTTCAAAAATCATCAAAAAGACCTTTGGTGATGATTTTCGAAAATCGTCAATAAAGATTCCACACCAATTTGGTCTACATTGGGTGATGATTTCTGAAAATTGTCATCAAATGTTCCACATTTGGTTACAATTTTTTAAATCATTGCCAAAAGGTTGACTTTGGGAGGATGACCTTTTGTTGACGATTTTTGAAATCTTCACCAAATATTGACTCATTGATACTGTAAAAAGGAGTTGAAGAAAATATTCTCAAACCAGAAGGTAAAAGATAGCTTTAGGTTTCTGGGAAAAGTCTTGCATAAGAAGAGTAGGAGAAAGAAGTAGAAGGTGTAGTGATTAAAGAACCTATGAAAGAATCAAAAAATGCCACTGTCAATCATAAAGAAGTAGAAGCTGAAACAAGTAAATTTGAAACTATTGGTCATGAAGTTACAAAATGTGACACTGAAAATGTTGCAGAATTAGAATAGGAGAACATCGATGCATCCATAGATGCAGATAATGTGGATTCTGGAGTGGGTAGTTGCACAACGCTTTCTCCTAATCTTGAACCATTTTCTGGTTCCACTGAAAATGCAAATTCTATACTTTGGTGATGACTTTTTGAAAATTTCCACCAAAACTCTATGGAGATAATTTTCAAAATCATCGCCTAATAATTATAGGAGGGGAATCAAAAATAGAAAGTTAATGGGAGTGAAAACGAATTGAAAAGAAAACGAGAAATTTTATGCAAGGTAGGAAATTTGTTCCCAATATACTCATGGGCGTTACTTGAAGATCTCTGAGAAAACTTCCACTAGTAAGTCCACCATCATCGTCTCCTTCTTCGACATTTCTTGGTTCTTGGATCTCTTCAATTACTATGTCAATTGTCGTGGTCAGGACCTCTTCATCAAGGAATTACAGCTCGACACCAAGGCAATTTCTTCTTTTGCTCCTCCTAACTCTTGAAACTTCAGTTTCTTGCATTTCTTAATCCTTTTTTTGTTTTCATTTTACAATCCATAGGTTTTCTACCTTAACATCAGTGAAAATAGAAGGGGCTGCTTCTTGAAGGTATATTATTCAGATCCCTTCCTTTTCCCCTCCTCTTTCTTTTCTAATCATTGTATTGACTTTTTCCCTGAGCTTTACACTCTTACTTCATTATCATAGCAATTATAGGTTACAGTAGGATCAAATGTAACTTTCCAATCTTGTCTTCTAGGCAAGTCCCTTTATTTTATAGGCGACAGTCTTAAATTGGGACTTTATGTTACTTTTCTTATTTGTTGATTTGGATTGTTACTTATTTGTTGAATTTGATTGTAAATGTTGAAAACGGTTCCTTCTTTCGATTGCCTTTTTTTATTGAATTTTTTCTCTTGAATTTCCTTCTTTCCTGTTTATGCAAGATATTATAGGGTTCAATGTAATGGATGTTTTGCAAGTTTTGGATGGTCCGACAGTTACATAAATTCGATTGTTTCTTTTTCGATGATCTTCTCCATCAATGTGCGTTTAATCCCCATAACTACAATTTGTTTGTCATAGGACTAGGAGTCCAAACAAGTGAAGATTATGAGCTTTAGCTTGTGTGCAAATTATGAATTGCTCAATATAGAATCTTCCCAATTGACTATTGCCCATTTGTTGATTTGTGTCACTAGTCTCACTACTATTGAACCAAGAAGTTGTCATTTCTTCTTTATTTGTTTTTAAAGGATTGAGTGTTGGAGAACAAAGAGGAAGCGAGTGCCCAAACTTCTATTTTAGTTCCATGAAGACATTTGAATCTTATATTAAAAAAAGGCACTCTAATGAATAAGTCCTTGGTCCAATCCTTTTCACTTTTGAAGTCACCTCTTTTAAATCAAGGGGTAAATAAAGAGTTCTTACTTACCTGGAAGCCTTCTGGTTTTCTTAAGCTTGGATAGTTACTTTTCGTTTTGTCAAAGAATTGATGCATTCAAGGATACTTTCTACCTAGTACTGAGAGCATAACTTGCCATGTAGAATGTGTCTTGCCTTTTAGTATCAACTATCTTAGTTCCGCAAAAGGACTTGTAATTGTTGATTTATGGCAAATCATGATTAGTTCAATAAGTTATGCAGATGAATAAACCTATACTAAATAAACGCACGAAAATAAAGTTCAATCTTTTAATAATGAACATTAAAATATTGTAGAAACAATGATTTTTCTTATTTTAATGGGGTGTATCTAGTAAATTCTTTACACGTATATAAATGGACACTTTTAGTTTTGGATCAAGATTAGTTAGAACTAAAGTTGAAATCCTCCATTTTCTATATTATCTTTAGCACGCTAACAAATTCACTTGTGTTTTTACATTGCGCAAGTCTCCTTTTTGATGTTATAATTTCAAATGCTACTTCTTGTTATACAACTCCTCTGCATGATTTTGCTTTTCTAAACATTTTTTCTACATTTGCACCCAAAATATGATGCTTCTAGTTTTATTTAATTGTTCAATTCAACTATAAATGGGATTGATAATTGAACAAAAATTTTTTTGAATTAGTTAGTAATTACTTATACTACAATTTTGTGGATCTTCAAATTTGTATTATTTAACATTTCTAAATTCATGTTTTTGTTATTATATTAGGGATAGATCACATATGTCTATACTAAATGTTTGTCTATGTTGTTATGATCATGTTCTGTAAAATTTACAAACTGTCTTATTTATGCAGATATATGAGCAAAAACACTTAACCATTATATGCTCTAAACCATTGGTGGAGATCAAATTGCTAGAGGTTCTAGTCACTTTTCTTTCTTATATGATGGTATCAAGTTGCTTTCATCCACATGGATAAACCTACCTAGTCGTCCTAGTTACGTTGCAATTTTTTTTTTGTTATCTTAACATTTATAATTTGTAAACTGGTTTCTGTATTTATTATTTTGTCTATAAGAATCGTTAAGGTTGTAATTAAAATCTTGTATACAAAAAATATTCTTTTTATTGGTATGATTTAATTATATTTTATATTTTATATATAATGTTTTAAATTATCAATTATTTTTTGTATAATATATTAACAATAAAACAAATATTATATATAATCATATGGATTAAAAATGTCACAAATAATTATAATTAACATGATATAATATTTTGTTTAAAATGCATATTAAAATTTGACTATATTTTATAAAACTCGGCTAAAAACATTTGGCTACGTTTTAAAAAACATAGGTAAAACTTTTTAGCTAGCTTTTCATAAATGTAGCTAAAAATCTTTGGTTACATTTTTGGAAACATGACTAAAAAATTTTGGCTACATTTTTAGAAATGTAGCTAAAAACTTTTGGCTACATTTCCAAAAACATAGTTAATAATTTATAGCTACGAAATCCAAAAATAGCCAAAATGTTTTGACGACGATATCCTAAAATGTCGCTAATAATTTTTTGCTCTGAATATAAAGCATAAGAGAAAACTATTAGCGATGATTAACGAAAAATGTAGCTTCTAATTTTTAGCTATGAGAATATCATGATGTTTTTCTGTGACCTATATAAATAGCTGCTAATTATTAGTGACGATTTATGGACTTTTGGTGACGAATTTTTGGTAGTCAAATGTAATTTCTATTGTAGTGATAAAAAAACATAAACATTTACTCTTAAATCTAAAAACTAAGAAGTAGAGAAAATATCTAAAGAAAAGAAAAGTAAAAAAAGTGAATTATTCACATAAATTAAGGTGAAGAATTGTTGGTTAATTATTAAAGAAAATTTTGAATATAACTTTTAGTATATCCTTTACATCTTCTAAAACTATCGTAATATTTTTTTCCTTTATTATAAAAGAAGTTATATAATAGATTTCACTGTTTAAAATTTTAAATTTAATATTAGTTATTAGCATCATACCCATTTTACTCTCTCTGAGTTTCATTCAATTATTCTATTTGACTAAATTAGTTAAGTTTAAATTCACTAAATTGTATGATATTTAGTTGGGTCGGTCATACTGGGCCTGAACCCAGTATCAATGATGCATGGGCCGATCGGTCCAATCATCAAGGATCAGCCTTATGACTATGCCAAATTCAGGCCCAAGCAACGATTTCTCCGACCCATTAGCAGGAGGGAGTCTCCCATGCAAACACGTAAAGATCTAAACCTAGTTGCTGCTTCATATATAAGGTACGACTTTACCATAACAGA
>JANTPM010000245.1:39331359-39355401 GCA_025434745.1 Erythroxylum divaricatum | reverse complement strand
ATATACACTTTTGTTACATGTAAGAAATTAATCATCACTCTATTTTGGTTATAAGGTAACTATTTTTGTTTTATAGTTTCTTAGTGAGACCAATTCATAAGTGATGTTCCAGAATTATAAAGATTTTCAATTCAAATTCTAAGTCAATATGTACGTGAAATGATAGGTGTGAGTTATAGTGTGTTTTATAGGTTGAAGAGTGAGTTTTTAAGTGTTCTCTTAGGTTTTAATCATGTATTTAGGACTTAGATTCATTTCTTGTTAGTGTTTTTATGTTTTATTTGATTATAACAAGAATTTAATCTTAAAGTTTGCTCTAGGTTAATATGTTTTGATCGTATATGAGAAAGAGTGTATGGGCAGATAATGCATGATCATGTAACAGATCATGCAAATTCCAACTTTTCTAAGTCACATGATTTTTGTATTTTTGATGATTCGAAGTTATTTTTGAAACCAAAATAAGAGGGAAAACCTTAAAAAGAACCCTAGAAGGATCAAGAAGAATTTACGACAAAGAAAAACACAAAAGAGGCTACTATGAAATACCAAAAAGAGATCAAAGAGAGGAAATTCCAAAAAAAAAACACAAACTACAGAATTTTCGAGCTCAAAAAAAGAAGAAGAAGACATTTAGACTACACATCTCTACTTTTTATTTTTCTTTCCTTGTTGTTTAATGTTAATGTTGAATCAATTAAGACGTATGTTGGATATGAATTGCTAAACATTCTTTAGGGATTACTCTTGAATTATTTGTCAATCTTTTACATTCTTGATTTGATTTTCAATATACTTTGTGATGTTTATTATTTTACATTCAATTTGAATTGAGAGATTAGATTAAACTATTTGTGTTGTGCTACACTGTGAGAGCTAGTATTGTTACAAACCTATAAACATCAAACTAATAAACAATTGAAAAGAGATCTTAATTGTTTACTAGGTATCTATAGGATTGCTTCAAATCCAATATGATAGTTAGGAAGAGTTTTGATAGATTGAGAAGTCACAATTCATTTTCTATCTATTTAATTGGGAATACTTTGTTAGATCTTGAGAAAGGGTAATCATAATTATTAGATATCTAGGAATATGATTAAAGCAAGAAGGTGAAGTGAAAATAAATAAGGACAAAAGTAATTCCTAAGTTTTTCATCATTAATTAATCACCTATTCATTGCTGCTTGTTTCATCATTCAATCATTAATTCTTTTATTTTTGGTTTAGTTCTTAATTATTCATCATATTTTCTTACCTTAAATAAGGTGTTATAAGAATTTTTAGGTGATTAATACAATCCTCATGGGAACGATACCTTTTATACTATATTATATAATCTGTATACTTATATTAAAGAAAAATTTAATTTAAAACTTCAACAAGTTTTTGGCACTATTATTAGGGATTATCTGTAGTATCTAGTGTAATTTGAGCCATCTAGAGTGAAAGTTTTTAACAATTTTCTTGTGTGAATGCAAGAACTTAAAAACAAGATCTACAAGGAGTTTAAGCAAACTAATAGACACACAAGTTTTCGATATCACCAAGTAAGAGAGGGAGATTCAAAAATCAAGATGATAAGAAGTAATAGATTCAATAATGGTAGATGAGAAAAAATTTTAATTCATGAGTCCAGGGTTCAATGCTAACTAATAAGGAATAAAGAGATCATCAGTGTAAACCAACACTTTTGAAATTAAATCGGTGCTGCTAAATATGTTGCAAACTAATGTCCAGTTTTATAAACTAGCTAATGAGGATCCTATTGCACATTTGGACAACCTTTTGGAGAATTATGACATGTTCTTAGACAATGAGTTATCAGAGCATGTAATTAAGATGAGACTCTTTCCGTTCACACTTAAAGATCAAGCCAAAGTATAGTTGAATTCTCTTAGCCTAAATAATAACACAATATGGGAGTAGCTAGTGCAAGCCTTTTTAGCTAAATATTCCCTCTTGATGAATACCAATAGGATCATAAAGGAGATAAGTAATTTCTAGAAAAGCAAAGGGGAGTCATTTTATGAAGCATAGAAGAAATTCAAAGAGTTACAAAGGAACTATCCACATCATAACTTGCCCAAAGAGTTCCCTTTGTGAACTTTCTACAATGGTCTGAATCCATCCATATGAGACACCTTTGATGCAGTGGTTAGAGGTTTATTAATGAGGAAGACCATAGATATTGCACGTGATTTGTTGGAGGAGATGACATATAATAGTTGTTTATACATGTCGAAGAGGAGTAAACAACAACCATCCTACAAAGATTAGAAGGGAGTGCTTATTGTGGATTCATGTACTTTGCATATTGACGTAGCCAACTTGGCCAAGCAATTAAAAAACTTAAACGCCACTTCTTTTAGCCTACTCAAAGCAATACATTATGGAAAGCAATACATTATGGATGTGAATTATGGGGTCAAGAAGGTCGTGTTACTACAAATTGCTTTCAAATGGATCATAATAATATAAAGCAGCTCAATTTAGTGGGAGCACAATTAAGGTGGAAACAATATATATTATAATACTTATAATCTTAGGTATAAAAAAAACACCAGGCAAAAAACCCAATGAAAGCACAAGGCCACTAAGATTTTAGTAAGATAGGCTCGATTCATTAAAATCAAATATGGATAAGTTAATGGATTTGCTGAATTCCAAGTTCACAAGCAAAGATGAGAACTAAAACAAGATGGAAGCCAAATTTGACCAAATTACGAGGAATCATGCTTCTTCCATTCATAATTGGAGTTTCATGTCAGCCAATTAGTAATCTTGTTGTCCACACGAAGTATGGGGAGTCTCTTGAGCAATACATAGTTTAATCTAATGGAGCAACTAATGGACATTACACTTAGAAGTGGAAAAGAATTAGTAGAACCTATCGAGGGGACACCAAGAGAAAGATGACAAGAAAGAAGAGAAAAAGGAGGAAGCTCTATATGTCCCTTTCCCTCCATATGTGCTAAAGATCCTGTTTCCACAAAAAGGTTGAAGAAAAATTAAGTGGATACTCAAATTGTAAAGTTTATAGAAAAGTTGAAGAGATTGCAAATCAACTTTTTTTAAAAGCTTTAAAGAACATGTACAAGTACGCAAGGTTTCTAATAAGTAATTAATTGAATATTTTTATATACTCATATTTAGTGTGTTTTGCTTGTTATTTAAATTTGGCACTTATTTTGCTTTACCTAGGTCATCTTACTCGCAATTATATGAGGTACTTATTGTGCTCAAATTAAGTTTTAAAAATTACCTAGGTTATCTTACTTGCAAGTATACGAGGTAGTTGTAGTTAATTACCTAGGATCGTCTTCCATGGAGTTAAAATTGGTTAACTCGAATTAAGTTTGAATAAAACTAAAGAAAATGCAATCCTAAACATTATATCCTGATTTATTGTGTGAAGACTTTTAAGGAAAATGAAGAAATTGATTGAAAAGTAAACGAAATCAATTGAGAGCAAAGACGAATAGATTGATCGAAATGGAAGACTCTTGATAATTAATTTCACTAGTTTAATCTCCTATACATGATTAAGAGGAAATGATTGGAAATTTTTCATACTAAAATTAATAGTTGGGTTCTAAATCAACTCGAATAATGAATTAATCTAACTTTCATATTCAACCAATTATTGTCCAAATTAATTATGGAAGCCTGACTACTAATTACCACTTAAGTTAACATATTTCTAGTTCTTAACCTAAGCGTCTATAGTTTCTCGATCTGTATTAAATTTCTCCTCTTGGTCCTTCATTTAATACTAAAAATGTTGCAAAGTTTGGTTATTCTATTACATCTATTTAGCTCAGAAATGACAAAATAAATTAGACAATAAATTCGTAACTCAATCATACATAATCAACTAAAATAACTACATTAATTCTTAAGAAAAAAAGATCAACCCATCATAACATAAACACAGTTCATCATCTCCATACACTTCAGTCCCATGTTATTGTCAACAGAAGTGTTAAAACAATAAAACAGTGGATACTAAAGAACTATGAAAAGATAACAAGGTAATAATCGGTTATGCTAACTAAGTAATAAGTTCAGTAAATAATCAAGAAATACTGCAACAGATGAATAACAGAGCAAGCAAATAGAGATCGAGTGAATGAGGTGTGATGGTCTCCTACCCCTCTCAAGCTTCCTACATTAGCTCTCGCCTTCTGCTTCAGTTTGTTCTCACTAAATTGTCGAAGACTTAGATTTGCTTCCAACTCTCTGCCATGTTTCTCTCTTCTTCGTCGACTCTCTCTGTTATCTTCCCTTATTCCCTTCTATCTCTTTATTTTCTCTCTCCAAAGGTGTCTTTGGTATGTTGAGTGAAGAATAAAGAGTGAATGATGAATAATTCTCAACCACCACCCTCTCCTTTCCTTTTTGTAGTATGCTCCTATGTCTAGGGTTCTGTGCCCTCAATCTCTGCAATTGCCCCATCATAAAATGATTAAAGAAAGAATGTTTGGCATTAGGGGAGTCATGGCTATGACTTACAAGTCACAATCGTTACATGTCACTGCCGTGACATGTTCAATACCATGCACGGTTGTGACTTAAATGTCACATGGTTTATAGCATGTAATTGAGTCATACAATTAACATGCAATTAACATGTGTATGATGGAATTAACGTGTGTATCATGCAATTAACGTGTGTGCCTCTCCAATTAACGTGTCACACCCATTTTTATACACAATTCTTCTTGTCTTAAGTCATGTCATGTTCACAAAATAATCAAATTAAAATTCATGCAACATCCACACTAATTTCACTCAATTCATATCAAATTTGAATTAAATCGCAGCTATTTTTAACATATGAAAGTAAGCAAAATCAAATAGAATTAAACACATGACTTACAAGTAGTGACTCACTAAGCAAAGAGTTCTTTGATTGGCCCATAAGTGGTAGGTTTTGGTGGCTTATTGGAGAAGTCAATTTATGAGAAGATAAATTGTATTGGAGAAGTTGTATTGTCGTAAAAATTAAAACGGAGGAAGAGAAAAAGAGAGGTTTGCTCCATTGTTTTGGCATGTGAGAAGGCAACTATTTGCTGAGACAATAAAAAAGAAGTAGATCATCATTGTCAAGTATTCGGAGTTGGTATCTCTTGGGTTTGTAGAGAGTACTAAATTGATTATGGTTTTCAATTTGTACTAGAACCTAGAGATAATTGTACTTGTTGTTGAGATTATTGTTGTTGGCTGCCGATCGTACTCTTGATTATTATAATGGATTGATTTTAGTTAGTGGAGATCTAGACCGTGGTTTTTTCCTAGTTGAGAGGGGTTTTCCACGTAAATTGCATGTGTGTTGATTTAGTTTCTTGCACTTTATTTCTCTTGTTATTATTGTTATTGTGATTCTGGTAATTTTACCCCAACAAGTGATATCAGAGTTGATGGTTCGACAAAGGACGAGTATGAAGACGGTAGTCAGATCTTGTGATTGCCTCCCTACGAAAAAAAGTAAGGAGACTCCTAATGGGCCCAGACTAGTGGAGTTGAAGGGCTTTTAGTTACGCCATATACTCGAGCTGCTAAGAAAAAGACTTTCGCTTAAGGAAGAGTCTAAGCCCAATGTGAAAGTTCACATTTGAGGGAAAATTATTGAGATATCAAATATGAGTAAGAATCTCAAATTAGAAAAAGATGGAATTACTGAGAGGCATATAAATAGAAAAGATCTATAAATATAATGTCTTAAGATTTTAAATTAAAGTATAATGTCAAAGCGAGTATGTCCCTCACTAAGCTATCATGTTATAAATCTCCTATGAAAATGGACTCCCTATAACTACCACATTGATTATCACTAAAGCCTGGACCTCATAAACTCCTTATGGTACTAAAACTTCGGGCACTCACCTCATTTTGGTGCCCAAATGCGAATGTCGTTAGTTGCATTGCTTGCTTATGCTTACACTCTTGTTGTCTTTATTGTCATCCACTGTTAGCCTTTTGTACTCATTTCTATCATTTACAGAAGAGATTGGAGAAGAAGGAGAAAACAGCTTACAATTGAGTAAACGTAGTTACATTTCATGATCTAGAACTCAAAAATTGAAGCACAACATGGTGGACCATTCTGATTTTCCTTTCAACATCTTTATCAATTTATCATTGGTTGTATAACAGAAAACCTCAAAAGCCCCAACTTAAGAGTTTCAAAAACATCTCCATTTCATTTAATGAGGATGTCAAAACCTGAATTGCAAGCATCGTCAAAAGGAAAACGATGTGTATCTTCCTCGGCTATACCTTGACGTAAACAATTTTCCGCTCCAAGAAAATGATCTCTTCAGTGTATTTGGTACAATAGGCGAAGACTTCGCCATAGAAGAGTTACGATGTCCACCAACTCTGCTTGAAATAATATATTCGTCGAATTCATTACCCTTAGCCAGTTGAATACCAGAATTTCCATCAGACTGCTCTTTAAGAACATTGGTAAGAGCGTGATTGGTCTTAGAAGCCGATAAAGAATCCAAAGAGACCGATCTTCTCATTGGCTGAAATGGAATCCCATCAACATGTTCCCAACTTTTTCTCCTGCTCTCCCCCTGCAATTCACCATCCATCTCTGATTCAATACTCGACTCACCATCTCTTTCTTCACTTCCTCCGCTAGATTCTGCATCATTTTCCAATCTCAATATCTGGTTTTCGTCTTGAGTGCCCGAATTATTAGTACCAGACTCTGTCATTGTTTGTGTGGCCGGGTTTGTGATAATTGGGGCGCGACACATAGGGCAATTGGTGTGTGATCTGAGCCAAGTATCAATACAGTTAATATGAAACGCATGGCTGCACTTTGGTAAGAGCCTGAGAGTCTCGTATTCTCGAAATTCATTCAAGCAAACAGAGCAGTCAGTCTCTTCAACAAGACCATCGCCTTTGATATACCTACAAACAGTAATCGAACTAATGACCGATTGCTGTAACCCCAAGGTGTTGATATACCAGATAGGATGGTCAACGACAGGGCCGTGATCTTCATCGATAAACTCATCGTGGGTTGTAAGATTTCTTTGCTCCCATGACCTTCTCCTCCTCGGCCCCGAATAGAATTTAACATACACACCGTAACAGCACACAAGAACAAACGCCGCGGTCAAAACAGAAAAAGCTATGATCAACAACTTGCTAAGCCTGTGAGAATGGTGACCTGAATATAAAACAGAAGGCGAAGGAGCGAGGGCAGAAGGGCAGTAATAGCCACAGTAATCCAAACACTGTTCTTCGCAAAACCCTAAATCATTTGATAGATCGCAGAAAGGTTGACAGAGTTCTACCAGAGTTTGATTGAACCCATTATCATAAGACAACAACTTTCTGTGCTCTAAACCCATCACAAATGAAGAAGAGAGGAGACTGCAATCTGGGATTGGCACCTGAAGAAGAGAAGAGAACAACCATGAAGATGCAACCTGCCCAAAGTCAACGAAGTGATGGAGTGGGAATACTTGGGAAGGGATGGATTGGAATAAACTAAGGGAAGTTGGTCCGTGTTTTGCTTAGTGAATTGATATATTGATTTGATCTTTTTCTGTTCTGTCCGTTTGGGCTTTGGATTTCATGGCAGCTGTCAATATTGGAAGAAAATTCACCTACCTGCTTCGTGGCTTGAGTAGTCTTTTCTTTGCTTTCAAAATATTTAAGCATAAGTAGTTAACTATATAGATAATCATCTGATTTCCTTCTCTTATTATGATTCATTTTTTAATACCTTACATCTAACTGCATTAGAATAATAAGTTTGGTCGTGATTATATTAGCTGTATATTGATATAATTTGACCACTCTCTGTTATGAGAAGGTGATATATATTATTAGTTAATTATTACTATACATTAAGGTTCCAATTGCAACCCTTATCTAATATTCTCTCTTATTCAAAATAAGTGTCGTTTTAGAGAAATGCATACTTATTAAGAAAGTTAGTGAAATGTTTGATATACCTTTATTATTTGCATGTTAAATTGCCTTGAAAATGTAATATGTATGATTAAGATACGAGAGAAATTAAAGGGTAATTTTGGAAATAAAATTATAAATATGTATGAAAAATTGTGAACTACACTTATTTTGAATAATTAAAATCTCTCTAAAACGACTTTTATTTTAGATAGGAGAGAATATTGTTCTTTATAATTTGGTTGTTACTCTATCCTAAACCTAATAAAATTTATACCTTTCACGAAAAAGATATCAAGACAGAGACATATGTTTCAATATACCCATCCCTTTTAAGTCAAAGTCTGGTACAGGAAATAGAAATAAATTCCTTTTCTCCTCTACATAAGATTAATATGAAAAACACAAATACTCGGTCACCAACCTAAACTAGAAATTGAATGATACACGATTTCTTCCTTCTTTTTTTTCTTATCCTTATCTGTGTACCGCTCTAAGCCACTCATTGACATTGAAGAAATAAAAACAAGGTGCCATCTGTGTAATCATGATATAACATTGTAACTACACCACCTAAAAAGTATTATTATGTTGCGATTCTTATTTCTATTTTTAAACAAAATTAAAAATCTGTTGGTTGTCAATATTAAAATATATTATTGATATTAAATAAAATTTTAGATATTAATTATTTCAATTTAATTTTTATATAATATTTACTAATAAATATAGTAAATTAAATTAAATTTTAATTATTTTAGAGACTAAATGAACACCACTGTTTTTAATATATAGAAAGCTTTAATAAGTTGCTCTAATAACGTGAAACAAGTCAAACATCTCAAGGTTGTTAGTTGTATGTTAAAGAAAAATAAAACGAAAAAGGCTTCTTGGCTTTTTAAAGGCCAGGGAAAGAGACGTGAAAGAAAAGGTAATAGAAAAAAGCCGCCATAACTGTTACGGTGTGTTTTCTATGTCAAAGATTAGATCACGTTACGGGATCAAACTCTCCTCACTTATGAAGTTATTTAAAGTTTAGAGTTATAATTTTACCTCTTATAAAGAATTTATTCGATTTTTATTTAAAATTTTACTTTTTATAAGAGACCTATTCAATTCAAACCAGAATTAATTTGAATTAAAATAATTTAAAAATATTTTTCTATAATTTAAGCCCTCTTAAAGTACTTTGTTGGTAAAAAAAAAAGGTCCAAAAATAAGTTTTGTGGCACTTATTTTTTTGTACGTCTAAAAACTCCACCTTTTTATGTCTTTAAAGTTTAAACTCCGTATTTTCTTGTAGTGGAAGATAGGAGTTATTTGTGTGCAATAATTTATTAATCATATTTATATCTTAATATTTATATTAAAAAGAATAATAATATTTAATGTGTAACGTTATTTATTTTTATTGACATTTAATAAATTAAAATTTGTTTATAGGATAATAAATACTAATATTAAGAAATATGCAATTTATATTTATAAAGTTAATAATTAATTTAACTAATTCTCACAAATTGTAAACATCCTTATTTTTAATTGAATTTTCATATTTATACATTATTACAAAATTAATAATATTTTGATCGATTTAATATGATAATAAATTCAAATTTGATAATATTTAATTTCTATGCAATAATACTAGTAAATAAGAATAATTTCTTATTTTATTCATAGTATTTTATTAAATTAATAATTAATTTGATTAATTATTAATATTAATCAATAAAAATAAAAAATATGAATTATAAAATTTAGGAATGGCAAACTCGGCCTGGCTTGGCCCGGTCAGCTTTTGGTTAGGGTTGACTAAGTCACAGGCTGACTGCCAGTTATTTTCAAAACCACGTCGTTTTAGAAGTGTTTTATTTAAAAAATGATCCAGCCTATTAACATCCTAGTAAAGTTCTACCACTAGGTCCACCGCAGCGTCAGATAAAAGAATTAGTTAATATTGGCATTTAGTTTAGCAGACTAATATAAAAATAATTAATATTAACATGGAATCTAATAAATCAACAAAATATGAGAAATTACTTAGCGTCACACTAAATTCAATAGGTCAATATAAAAATATTTAATATTCTTGTGTTTTGAGTATAATAATTTCATGCGATAAGAAAATTTTATTAGTAAGTACTGATTAAAAGTAAGATTCAATTAATCAAATTTTTATATTTTTAAAAATTATAAATTAAAAATAAAATATCTGAAATTGATCATCTTACTTACAATTAATATTAGATAATAAATAAAAAAATCAAGTGCATAATTTATTTTCATATAAATCTAATAAATATTATACTAAATGTCACTAATATACTATAAGATTTTAATAAAATGGAACTAATATTAACTTTAAAAATCCACTAAACTAGAGGCCAATTAAATTCTACAGTATTGAAATGACGCTTGCAAGAATTTTCTGTGAACATACAAAGAAATGGCAAGAAGTAGTGTAAAGTGTTCGCCAACGAGGAAGAATCCTATCCTAGTTGCCTTTTACCTTCCTCGTCGCATCACCCTCAACACTGACGATAGGAATTTTCTGCGATAGTTTTGGACTGTGTTGCTGTAAGTGCGGCTACAACTACATGTGTACTTATGAATTGTTTCATCGGTGGCCTTGTCCTCCACCGTGGAGTTAATTTGGTATGATTCCGGGGTGTTTCTTTTATCAACCCACTGAAACAGCCATTTGGGAGAAATCTGTTGGTTAACTAGGGGTGATCTGTTCAGCGGTGAACTATTTGTTGTAAACCTGAGGGAGTTTGCTTCTGTTTTCTCGTGATTCTGTGTTGTCCCAAGTGGCTCAAACTTGGACGTGAAAGCTAAAATGTCCTTATCTTTCTGGAATCGAAGCATGTTATTTTCTTCCAAGGTCACTAGTGCTTCAATTCCATCGCCATTTTTGGCATCCATAAGGAAAGCCATTTCCAAAGGTCTATGTGCACAACTAACCCCTGCTGGTTTTCCCCAACCAAAATCAGTTTCATAGCAAGGGAATTTACACATGCTGCTAACAATACATACATCAGCATCCCCTTTCCTTACTTCTTCATGTACCTCTTCCATTCCATTACTCACCATTGTTATCAAATCTCCAGGACTCGCCGCTTCAGCGCATTCTTCCGTGGCCTTCTTTAGACTCTTATCTACCAGATTCTCCAAGCCATTCAGCTCCACATTTCCCTGTTCATTTGGCTCAAATCTGGCCACGACCAGCATGTAAAGATTTCCACAAGAATTCTCTGTTAATGGAAGTAGAGTTTTTCCTCGAAAATTTAATGACAAGGTCAGCAAACAAGGCCTTAATTTCCCATGTTTTGATCGAGATGATTCAATGAAAGCCTTCCATATTAGTGCAGTCACCACTTTTACTCTGGAAGGACTGTTTTTGATGGTTGTGGCTTTGCGAGTGGAAATTGCATCTCCACTGAACACAAATCTTCTTGTAATAATCTTTTTCCCATCATATGTGTGGACCGGAGTAGCAAACCTTAATCCATACCTAGCTGGAAAAAGAGACCCTGCTTCGAAACTAGGTCGAGGAATGGCTCCATCTATCCCCGTCCGACAAGCTGCACACCATGCATTAGTGAACAGACTAAGGGAAGCTCCATCGACAACCTTATGCGATGCATTTATGCCGATTGCCAATCCACCACATTCAAATTTATTAACTTTAATTGCGAGTATTACAGGACTAAAGTCCATTTCGTTAGGAAATGGAAGCAATTGGTTCAGCATTTCTTCTCCCTCTTGTTGCCCCATAACTTGAGCGAGTTGTATGTCTACTCTAGCTTCCAAGAACAAGGCACCTTCGTCATTGCAATCCACCAATTGACAATCTTCAACATATCTTCCTGCTAGAGGGTAGTAAATGGCTAATGTCTCTGACAGTGAATTTTCCAGTTGTTTGCACCTTTCTTCGATAATGTTTCCATCGTCGGCTGAGTAATAGAAAATAAGAGGCATGTATGCAGCAGGTGCGAGTTGATCAATGAAGGATATCTTCAGTTTCCTAAGGTGACATGGGGTTGGAATTGATGGTTTTACGAACTTCTTTGACAGGAGTTGAACCTTCATTTTCCCTTGCTAACCGGAAAAAATGGAAGTTTTTTGATATTCCGCTAATAAAGTTAATCTTACCAAAATAAAATGAAGGTTCATGCTAATATGAATCAGTTCATAAAAATAAGGAGCTTATCGTATTTTCTTTCGCAACTAAAAGCTTATGGATCCTACTCCAAATTTCATATTTCCACCGACGCCATAACTGTTACGTTCATGTGCAATGAATACTGATTAAACGCACATGAGGTACGTAATTAAGAATCACTAATGACTAACTATAGTTAATAATAAATAACTACAGTTTACAACAACTTACCCATTTTCCTTTCAGAAAACGCTCAACATTTATAAACTCATATTAACTAAACGTTTTTTTTATATAAGTACTTGTTAATTAATTGATATTCTTGGAAGCTACACATTATAAAAGACGCCAATTGTTATTTTGGTGTAGTGTTCGCGTGTTTGCTATCATCATTATTTTTAACAAAGAAAATCAAGGGATGCTGATGCTGGTCTGTTGGATAAACACGAATTATATACAGTTTTGGTAAAATAAGGAAATCGATGTCTTTTTTCTTTCTTTTTTTTTAACTTAAGATTAAATATTAGTTAAATTGGTCTCCTCCTAACTCTTTTTACGTTCAAGAAAAAGTTATAACCGAATATTTTAAATTTTCTACTTTCTATCAAGTGTCTTTTGGCTTATTAATTAATCTGTCCAGATTGTTGACTTATTAATTCTATACGTCTGTTGATAAATTTAATCAGCCTTTCTTTTTATATTAAAAAGACGTAATGTATGAGAGGTATTTTAATCCTAAACCTTTATTCGGATGGCAAAAGAGGTACGTACTCTTATGTATGCCTTCTGGCTTCAAAAGCTGGTGATGTTGGACCTTTCCAGTTTAACCAAATGCATTATTTAAATACAAAAGTCCGACCTGAGTTGACGAAACTGGTATTTTTTTTTTGCCTCGATCAGGGAGTACAGATTTTTTTTGTTGTAATTTTATAGTATTTTATTTTATTTTATAAATTTTAGTTATTTATTTATACAAAATTTGCATTTATTTATGCTTGACTCACGCGAGATCTACATAAATAAATGGTTGAAATTTATAAAACACCATAAAATTAAACTGAATATCTTGACTTCTGATCAGATCATACGTCGGACCAAAAGCAATTTCGCTAGGACTAGCCCTTCCAGGACCTCTCGGGCTAGGGATTAGGCCCTATTGGGCTCACTGCCATCTCTAAAAGTCATGAATTGATTATTGACTCGTTTGTTTATACTGTAATTTTTTATTTCTTGTTTTCAATTTTAATTTATATATTTAATTAATTAATATTAACTAATAATAAAAATTATGAATATATAATTTAATTATTAGATTTTATAATTAATTAAAATTAAAATTAAAATTATCTTCAAATATTATTTTAAATATAGTTTTAATTTTAATAATTAAAAATTAAAATATCTATTAAAAATACATTTTATTTTATAAATAATTTTGAAATTTCACATATTTTATTTTAATAAAATAAATGTTCTTAATAATTTTTATTGGTAAAAATTATACGTGAGATTAATAAAATAAATGTACGTTCTTAATAATTTTTATTAGTAAAAATTATATATGAGATTAAAATTCATTCATTATTCATAAAATTTGACTTTATTCAATACTTAATTATTATTAGTAATGAAATTATAATTATATCGATATTAATAATCAAATAGATTTTTTTGTTCTTTTTAAATAAAAATAAAACCAAAAAATGAGGACACAAAAATAAAAAATAAAGTGAAACTAAATCATTAATTTTTACTCTCTGGTCCATAAATTTATAGTTATATTTTTCTGGTATAACCTTCTAATATTAATTATTCACATTTTTTCCACCTCATGGAAATTGCAGGCAGAAAGCAAGCGTTATTTTAACAAGCCAAAGATAAGGTTTCATTTAGAAGGCTTGAAAGAGTTACAAGTTTTAGCTTGCAAGGAACAAACGAAAACGGTCATGCTTAGGCGTTGTATTTTCCACATTTGTTAGGTATAAACAATAACTTGAAGGCATCAAATATACTCAAAACAAGCATCATTCCTTGACGTGTTCATATACCCCGCCCGACAAAAGCTCGAACTATTTTGGCTTGCGAGGACTATTCTCACAAGCAAATGCATTACAGCTTCTTGTTGTCCACACTCTGATGAATGATATAAAGCTTGTAGATAAGACATTACAGAGGTAGGTCATCTTGCAGATAAAAACGCCGTTCACCATGTCTAACGGAGCTTCCAATTTAAGAATTTTTCTTGGGCTGATTAAACGTTACAGGTCCTCATACTGTAACGTTGTGAATGGAAATAATGTTTCCAGTTCCTCGGCTGCCAAGCTTGGACGTGGATATCCAATGCATCAAGGGTTGAGGTTGTTCAGTTCTAGTGGTAGTGACGGAACGTATATCAAACCTGAAACCAATTTGTAAGTATGATGATTACATAAATTTACTGCCTTGTTACTTCATCACATGAGAAATCAACGTGTAGTTCTTAGAAGCAAAAAATCTTAATGAATAAATATAATTGTGTGTTATAGGATTATGCTTTTAAAATGTGGACTCATCCACATTCAATGTCTTGGGAAAGTGTAATGTGTTAATCTGAATTTAATATCTAATGCATTGATTATGAAAATGTATAAATTCAATGTAGTTAGGAATATCATAAGTCTTGAAATAAGAGAATTTGAATAGAAAATAGTAATTAATATGTTTAATCTCTATATGAATTTTTGGGAAGTTTAAGTTTACAAACAATAATCTAGATTTTCTGTTGTCAAAAGCAGGGAAAATGATGAGAAGGCATCACCACCACCACCAGCTGGGCCACCAGTTCCTAGGTTTAACTTTCCCCTTTGGTACGTAGGAACTTAAACGGTTGGTCATGGCTAAATGGATTTTGTCAATAGATGAAACATGATAGTTATCGTTAATCCAGGATATATTTATGCTCTTGATTATGAATTAATAATCTATTATAAGAAGAAGAATATGATTACGTTTACTGTGCCGCGCAGGGCTAGGTGGGCGATAGGCTCTATGTTGTCTCTTTTGCTACCCTTCTGGAGTCAAAAATGGCAACAACTCAAAAGGATAGAAGGTAAGTATATGATTTATGAAAAATTTTGGTTTTCTTCATGACTTCAGAGATGGCTTAAACTGAAATTCATGTTGTACTTGGTCTGGATGTGTTGTCCGTCAAGAATCTGCAAAAGATTTTCCTTTACTTGGTATTAAAGAACAGGAATGTTGCGGAATTGCAGGAGAGGCAGAAGCAGTTGTTGATGGGGTTGAGAAGGTAGCAGAGGTGGTGGAGAAGGTAGCAACCGTGGCGGAGAGAGTATCCGAAGAGGTTGCTGAAAAGCTTCCAGAAGATGGAAGACTAAAGGAAGCTGCTTTGGTTTTGGAAAGAGTTTCCAAGGCAACAGTTCATGATGCACAAGTAGCAGAAGAATTCATTCACAAAGTAAACGAAACACCACTGAACATTGGAATTACTTTTGTAGAAGTATATATTGTAATACTTACATAACCATTTTCTAACGTTATGCAGGTCGATGACATAAAACGGGATTTTTGTGACTTGGAGAAGATGGTTGAACCTGTCATAGAAAAGCTTGTTCCACAAAACCCCGAGGAAAGTAAGGCGTAGAGGAAGTCCATACTATGTAACTGACAGAATGGTTTATCCTTTGTGTTACCTTTCTTGCCCTTCATAGGATTTGGTGGCAAAGCTAACCTGATTCGATGGATGTCTAGCCTTTTAAGTACCGTTCACAACCACCGTGATTGCAACTATCCACCTACTCTAGGTATCACGTTGTACATGTTTCAGCAGAAGGGTCAGAGGAGGGAGGTGTAATTTCCAATATATAGACTGCCAAACTGGTTAGGCAACTGAGTGCAAATTAAATTATTGATATGACTATTACAATTTTTTGATGTAAATTTTAAAATGTTGTATTTAAATTTTAATTTTTTAATAAATTATATCAATCAGAAGTAGATCTCATATCGTATTGATTAAGAACAATACATTTTCGATTAAAGATAATATAATCAACCACCCGTATAATTAGATGACTTTTTAATTGTTGGACCAATGAAGGTTGACAAATTAAATCCTTCTATGTTTTGATAATAATAAAACTTAAAGAATTAGTTAAAAAATAATTTCAAGTATTTGGATTAAATGGTGATGGCTATTATGTTGTTGATGATTTTTAAATTAGATGAAATTTAAATAAATTCAATTTGTGAAAATCAAGATTACAATAATGAGTATCAGAATTAAACAACGTGTAGTTCATGAGAATATCTTGGACGAAGAATTCGAATAAGCATCTCAACAATCAAAGATTGGAGATTGTGTGAGATCTGTTAGTTAGAGCTTGGAACAAGTCGACCATCTTGTTGCGAATCAACTATTAACAATCAGACCTGTCAGTTGGTTAAATGGACTAGTCGACTATCGTCATATTAATCGACTATTCAAAGAGCGAAGCTGAAAGTTTCATGAAAAACGTTAGTGCTAGTCGACTAATCTTGAAGACGAGTCGACTATAATGTACTAGTTGACTATTACACACCGATTAGTCGATTATCAATTGCAACTGAACATAGTTTGATTGCATCAATTGATTTCAAATGGGAGAAAATCTTCATACAACGGCTATGAGCGTTTTACAACGGCTAGGAGAGTTCTACAACGTCTAAAAACGTCTTGAAGCCTGCAAATAAATAACAGAATTTCAGAGAATTGATTACACGAGTCCAAAGTAAAGCATACTTACCATAATTCGAAATTATCTTCACATCGCTCTCAATATGCTGTTAGCATATTCTAATTGTATTCAGCTATACTGAGCTTTACTACTTCATTTCTATCATTGTTATTATTGTGAGCTGAGTGATTAGAGAAGAATCACTCAGGAGGTAGGATTTGTGTTGGGAAAATAAATCGTTTGTAAGGTGTAGCTTGAGCCGGAAGTCAAATTGAGTTGGAAGAGTTCACACTGAACTAAAAAGTATGTAGTAAAGAACTTTGACAAAATCCTAAGTGGGAGCTTAGGTAGAGAACGTAGATCTTAGCACCGAACTTCTATAAACACTGTATTTGCGT
The DNA here is from genome assembly GCA_025434745.1 of Erythroxylum divaricatum. Taxonomy (NCBI): domain Eukaryota; kingdom Viridiplantae; phylum Streptophyta; class Magnoliopsida; order Malpighiales; family Erythroxylaceae; genus Erythroxylum; species Erythroxylum divaricatum. The sequence continues at coordinate 39,338,185 of JANTPM010000245.1, read as the reverse complement.
CTCTTCTTTACTCTTTTACATTTTCGATTTATTTGTTTGTTTCATGCGTTTTAATTCTCTATTTTGTAACACTTTACTAAAAAATTAAAAGATCAACCTTCAAAGGCTGGTGAGGGCGAAAGCACCCTTGCCTCCTAAATTCACCTTTGAAGGCCAGTGTTTTAAATCTACTAAAACTCAGTTTTTGGTCGGAAATAATAAGTGGCAAAATTTAACTACTGAAATTACTAACATTTTAAAACAGTCCCAATGCTGCTTCGAAGCCTTGTTGTCCAGTTCATCCTAAAAGGGTACGGCAGCCTGAGATCAACCTTCGCTTTTCGGAATTGAATTTGTTGCAAGTCAACCGCAATCAGCACTGTAACAAATGTAATTTCAGTGAACTGACTTCTGTAACGGATTTGCAATTTCTTTGGACCACCAAACAGAGTGAATCAGCATGTTTAATCATATATAACATGTACTAATTTAAAACGTAAAGGAGTTATGAAATTAGGAATTTAAATCATATGCATAAAGATAATTAGCAGAAAAGTATAAGCGTACTGGTCGGTAGAAAATTACACCTCGAGCTGACGGAGAAAATAGAGTGTGGGACATCTGTCGGCTGGGAGTGGGACGCCTGTGCGACAACGATATCATCCTGGGATGACTTTGTCACACCGTTATTTGCCAATTCCAAAGCAAAGTTGTCATATGCACTTAATTAATTTCTGAGACATCTATACTCTTCTTTTATGGTCAACTTCTTCTATACCCTTCTTTGATTGTGCTTTCAGGCTCATGGGGTCATGGAAACTCATGTGCTATTAGCTTTAGAAAATCCCAAAGAAATTAAAGCAAAAGAAAGTTAAAGCTTCCCTTGACCGCTGGTCTTCAATTTTAACCATGGAGATGGAAGTCCTAGGAAAGGAAGCTAAATCACGCCCTAAAGGAAACCCAAATCTTTAAAGCTGGAGAGTGTGGGAGGGACTGACCACTGTCCTTGAAACAAAAAACAAAAAGAGTACTTGCGGGTGCTTCTACATAGTTCAAAACTTAACCCTCTTGATTTGACAAAAACGACAACCAGCAGGTCCTAATCTAGACGATTTGCGAGACAAAGTCATCTGGATTAGATATCAACTTTCTGTAATTAACCTAACCTGTTTTAGATTACATATAACTTCTTCTCTCTGACAAATAGCAATTAAGTGTGCGCCTTCTGTTTTAGTAAGGTTGTCGATTGGGTTAGAGTTTTCACTCTGTCTCCAGATTAAATCTTATCAAGTGTTATTTGCATAACTAGATCGGAATACTCATGCACGAGCAATGGGAATAATTGTTTAGTGAATGGTCATAACAATTATGATTATAATGTAAAATAGACATAAAACGTAGAATTAATTTGAGCAAAATAACAATAATGAATCGACTCGGACCAAAACTATAACAATACTAATAATAGAAAGATAGGAGACCAAATTAATAACCATCATCATCACATTCATGATGGTTAAGAAATAAAGCTATAAGAAAACAAGCCACTCTTTTAAGAACAATCTCGTCAAGAACTCTAAATGATCAGAACAGCAGCGAAGAGACCAGCAGCCACTGTTCCAGAAACAGCAACTCTGTTCAAAACGCCCCCATTTCCAGCAGGTCCAGGAGCTTCTGCAGGAGGAGAAGAGATGGTGGAGGAAACCGGAGATGGAGAAGTCTGGATTGTCGCCGGACTTGGTGCAACCTCCGACGGGGTCTTCTTGCTCGGAGCAGGTGCAGAGACTGAATGGTGGGGAGAGGGAGCAGAAGCAGGTGTCTTGGTTGCTGACGACGGCGGTTTTGAGTTAGGAGCAGAAACTGGAGTCACAGGAGACTTGGCAGGAGAAGAAGCCGGAGACTGCGCCAATGTTGAGGTGAGAAGCAACCCCAGTAGCATGAAAACAGAAACAACCTTGGACTGAGCCATTTTAGTCTTAAGCGAATTAGAGAACAAGAGAGAGTTAACGAAGAGAGTGGCTTGGTGTTGATAGGACAACGAATAGAAACTTTCAGGGTTTATATAGAGGTGGCCCAAGTGGACCATGTCTAGCCACAGTTAACACGAGCAATCATCAACCGGTGGAGCTTGTCCTACAGCAGCCAACAAAGGACAAAATTTGGAGAACGAGTCCAAAGATTGGCTTGGTTCGTGGTTGACCAATAAAGTACCGTTGGAAATCGATCATGAACGTACACGTGGGTGAGATGTAAATCAAGACCGTTGTTTATAATAAAGTACTACGTTTTATAGTTGTAACGGTCAAGAAGAGATGGGAATCCCGTAGAGGAAGGGTGGGGACCACTTACCTGGAAACCAGTTATATTGGGGAAGCCAAATAGTTTCTTAATCTATCTCGCAATCGACAAAGTCAAGGAACGTCTCTTTTTTAATCTCTCTTCTTCTTCTTTTTTTTTTTTTGCTCTCTTTCTTAATTATGGTAAACGTATATTGAGTTGTGAAAGGCATTAGCGGTGAAGAGGAAATGTCTTGGTCAAAAGAAAATTTTATTGTAGCTTTTTATTTTTCTTATACAATTTTTTTTTATTCGAGGAAAATCGTAGGTAGATCAAGCGGGCACACCTTTCTGAGGGCCCAATTAGCGAACCATCCCAGAAGCGAGCTAAGCGGGCGCACCTCATCATTAAGGGCTCAACTAGTTCTCCATCTACAGGTAAAATCTCGGCTGCCTCAGGCTCTTACAAGAGGGGCTATCATGGAATCGAATCTGGGACCTAACCAAATTCAAGTTTCGCTCTTAACCATCGAGCCACACCCCTTGAGGGCATTTTTCGTATACATGTTTATACTTTGAATTCAATTAAATAATGAATTTATTAATCAATCCATTTAAAATAGTTATAATTTTTACTTATTAAGAATTTAAGAATAAAATTGTGTAGGACTAGATTGAATGTATCATTTTGGTTATGGGATCCATTTTATTATTGAATTTGTATTTCAGTCCATCTCAATATTTTAAATAATTCTACACCAGATTATGTACGAGAAGATACACATTATAAAACAAAAAAATAAGATGATTTAAAAATTAACACATGCCCTCACTTAATCTGGTGGTAGTTGTGTAAATTTAAAAGTGTTATATAATAAATAGCTAATAGTCGTTTGGTTATATATTTGTTATCGATGACACTTACATATATGATAAAATTTAAAGATAAATTATTTTTAATTAATTAAATTTATTTTAATCTCTTATATATTATTGATTAAATAATTTTAAAATTAATATTTATTTTAAAATTATTTAGTCAAAATTTATATATTTTGAATATATATTTAAATTAATTATATTTATTAATATTTATTATATTAATTTTAATTTATTTAATTATAAATATTAAATAAAATCAAATTATTTGTAATTTTAATTAATTAAATCATTCATAATTTTATTAATAATTAATATTTAAAATAATTAAATAACATATCTTTGTTGATAGTGAATTAGTTATGAAAGAAATAAACAAAAAAGAAAAAACCATTTTTATGATTTTCGAAAAAAACTAAGAAAAAGAAACTAAAAATTGTTTTTTAAACTAAATTTAGAAACAAAAATAAAACATAAATGAAAACGAACATACCAAAAGTTATAAATGTCTATGAAAGTATGCTCGGAGTCTTACCTAAAATCAAGGTGATTTTTATAATTAGAAACTAAACATTATCAATTAAAAATAATAAAAGCAAAAAGATGAACAAATGAGGACTAGTTATTGCATCCATATCTACAGAAAAGTATTTGTAGTTTGGAAAGTTATAATACTAACGTGTACAAAGACCTGAGAAAAATATCTAATGTAATAGTAACATCGTCTTAATATATATAATCTTTCAACCATAAATTATATTCTTTTGGCTATTACATTAAAATAAATAATTTCTTCTTATTATGCAACTGTTTTAAAATAATAATCAATTAGTAATAGATCATGCTGCATGATAATTGTTTAATTTATTTAGTTTGATATTTATATAATGAATAATTTCTTCGTCGCCAAAGTAATCAAATTAAAAAAAATTCATAAATATCATCTTAAATAAAAATTAGTTACATGTGATAATTTAATGCTTAAGATTGAAATGACATAATGATATATTTAATTGATATACCAAAATTTATTAATATTAAAATATTTAAGAACCCCAAGACTAGTAAATTAATTTTATATCAATAAATATGAACATGATTAATTAGCATATTTTTCTAAATATGTTTAGTGTATCTAAAACAAGTATATCTAATTAGAGTATGTGTAATTATCAATTATGTAAATACAATACTAAGCATTAATTTCCGTTCTTTTATATTGTTATTTTATCTGAAGGAGAACCATAATATACACTTATTGTTAATATGATTTTTATCTCTTTTTGTTTATATATTTAAATTATAATTCCAAAGCATTGAATGAGCGCATCTAATTTTGTTGTTATCCACTAGCAAGCCTTGTCTATTATGAAGTTTAATGGGTTTAATTTTCTTGAATATTGTGAACAATTTTAGTTTAACTTAAGAATCCTAGATCTTGACTTGAAACTCTAAAAACACTAAGACTACAACTTCCAAAATTGAAAATGGTAACGAATATCTTAAGTTAGTAGAAGATATTTCTTATTCGAATTTTGTTGGTAAGTCTCTTATTTGAACTTTAATGGGTATGCTAACTACCATAAAGTTAGATTGTTCTCGTACTGTACATAAACATATAACTAAAATGAAAATTTAAATAAAATTAGTCATCCATGATAAAATGATTCTTATGATCGAAATGACATAATTATATATTTAATGGGTATACGAAAGTTCATTGATAATAAAATATTTAAGAATTAGCCAATGATTGATTAAATAATTCTATAACAGTAAACACAATCATTATTAATTCATGTAATTTGTTATATTTATTTAGTACATCCAAAGATAATAAGCATGTCTAATTATAGTATAAGTAATTACTAATTATGTAACCACAATAATAAGAAACAATTTCTATTCTTTTTATTTATTGTTGTTTCACCAAAAGAAGAATCACAATACATGTGATTGTTAATATGATTATTAGTTGGTTTTGTTTATGTGTTTGAATTATGATTCAAAGCATCATTTTTTGAGCATTTAATATATTTTGTAGCATCTAATTTTGTTATTATTCACTCACAAGCTTTGTCTATTATGAAGTTTAATAGGCTTAATTTTACTAAATGGTGTGAATAAGTTTAATTCAAACTAGGAATCCTAGGTTTTGACTTGACACCCCAGACTAATAAGTCCACTACTCTTACTGATACTAGTAGCGCTAAAGGAAATTCATTCCATGAACTTTAGGAACGATTGCACTAAGCTAAATGTTATATGAATGATTGTGGCTAGCAACATTAAGGCTACAATTTCCAAAAATAAAAATGCTATGGAATATCTTAAATTTGTTGAAGGTATTTACTTAATTGATTATGTTGATAAGTCTCTTCTTATAATTTTAATGAGTATGTTGACCACCATATAAAGTTTGATGATTCTCGTACAGCATATGAACTTGTCACTAAAATGACAAACTGAACAAAAGTTAGTTACCCTTGATATAATACTTATGATTGAAATGACATAATAATATATTTAATAGGTATACTAGAATCTATTGATAATAAAATATTTAAGAATCGGTTAAAGGTTAATTAATTAATTCTATATCAATGTATATAATCATGATTAATTAATATAATTTGCTAGATATCAATCTTTAGGATATCCAAAGATAACAAACATGTCTAACTAGAGTATATGTAATTATCAATTATGTAAACATAATACTAATCATCAATTTCCGTTCTTTTGTGTATTTTTGTTTCAATCAAAAGAGAATCATAATATACATATATTGTTAATATGATTGTTAATTAATTTTTTATGTGTTTAAATTATGATTAAAAGCATTAATGTATAAGCATTTGATGTATATTTTTAGCATCTAATTCTTTTATTATTCACTTACAGGCTTCATCTGATGTGAAGTTTAATTGGCTAAACTTTATTGAATGGTATGAGTAAGTTTAGTTCAACCTAGAAATCCTAGGTCTTGACTTGACATTCCAAACTGATAAGTTTATTGCTCTTATTGATACTAGTCGTGTTAAAGCAAAGTCTTTCCGTGAACTTTGGAAAAGATTGAATAAACTAAGCTAAATGTTTATGCAAATGAATGTCACTAGCAACACTAAGGTTACAATTCCCAAAACTAAAAAGTATAAGTAATATCTTGAGTTTGTTGAACGTATTTTTCCGGTTTGACTTAGTTGATAGGTCTGTTACTGGGACTTTAATGAGTATGTTGACCACCATAAAGTTTGATGGTTCTCGTACTATGCATGATAATATTACTAAAATGACAAATGCAATAATAGGATAATGATCTATAGGAATGAAAATGAGTGAAAATTTCCTTGTACAGTTTATTATTAACTCCTTTTCTCCCAAATAAGGTCTATTACAAATGTGTTACAATATTATAAAAGACAAATAAAATGTGACTAAACTATAATATATGTTTATTGAAAAGGTAGTAAGGCTTAAAGAAAAAGGAGTTCACTCAATTAATCTCATGGTTCATTAAGGAGCTAAAAGGAAGTCTAGAAAGGATAAATGAAAGGGAAAACATATATCGTATAAATTTCATATGTCACCAAGTTCAATTTGTAAGAAGGAACATGTAGCGCCCCCTCACCGTAGGGTACACACCGGGACGCCCGTGGGTCGTTCCGACGCATATCCCACAGCTCGGAAGT
>JANTPM010000245.1:39263731-39277291 GCA_025434745.1 Erythroxylum divaricatum | reverse complement strand
GCTTTGCTTCCATTGTAATGAAAAATTTACACCTGGACACAAGTGCAAGGGTCATCAATTGCTCTTGTTGGAAGGAGACAATACAAACAGTAAGGAGGATATCGTTGAAAGTCATGAAAGTCGAGCTGCAATGTTGAGATATCACGATACAAGTAGATCATGTAAATCGTGCAATATGGGAAACGTGAGATAAACCTTTTTTCTTCAATTTGTTGTGTGTGATTCGGTCAATCTAGTTATTTAATGGGTCATTTTACCCATTAGCTGTTAGTGGAGTAGCTTTAGTATTTAAAGTTCCTTGTAGCTAGACTAAGGTGGTTGCTGCAAACTTTGTATTAAACATTTCAATTGTCAATGTTAGGGTGGGGGAATTTTTTAGCGTCAACTTAAGTTATTGATTGACGCTCACCAAAAGTAGAATTTTTGCATACTTGTTTCTGTACATTTGCTTTTCTCTTTACATTTGTTCTAGCAGATTTTGACTGGGACCTATCATTCCTGTTGCAGAATCTAGATTCTATGAAATAATGGTGTCATTTGTTTCAAACAAATTGGGCATTGGTTCAACAGACTTGTATCAACAATTCTATAATGATAACGTGGTTTCCTGCTAGAATCAAGGGTGTGGCTAAGCCTAAATTGCAGTACAAAATCCTGATCAACAATTTTTTTTTTGTTAAATTGAATCTATTGATACTCCTCAAGTAATTACAAAGAATTTAGAATAGTTTGATTGGCATGACATTTACCGATTGTACACTTTCCCTGGCACACCAACCCTTTCCTCCCTTCTTGGGTTAGTGATTACAAGTTGTGTGCTTGAAAAAGAATGTAGAACCATGTGGATGTTTATTTTGATTACTATGCTAAATTGAATGAAATATAGGCCTGAAGAATTAAGCATCAGCTGGTGAGATCCAGTGTCTCCCATTGACGAAGCTCTTGGCGAGAAATTTATGGGCCAAGTCATATTCTAACTCTCTTGCCCATGACACACCTCTCACTGCCTCAGCTCCTGGTCCCCAGCATTTGAAGACTCCAAAGAACACAGTCCTGAAATTAATTAGCAATTTTTGAATTAGAAAATCTTCCACAATGACACTGGTAACCAATGAAGAGAATAAAAAATCGTTGAAGTAACTTGTTCTTGTTGTGGACGTGGTCCCAATCATCCCAACCACCGTGTGCAACCACATCGTCGAAGTATGTGTAAGAGTAGACTATCCTCGAGTATTGGCCCATGGCCCTTCCCACATACAAAGGTCCAGTGCCGGTCACTCTACACCCTACAAACGCAAAGCCCGTTTTCTCATCCAGCGAGTTCCTATCTTGGGCAGCGATGGATCCGAATCTCGTCGCAATTGAGTGTAGCTCGCAGTCCTGGCAAATCACATTAAGACGAGTCTTTAGACACAGTGGACGTTAACTTTCCTTAGGAGACAAGCATAAATAATTGAAAATGAAAGTAAATTCCAAAACTACGTTTGTGAAATAGACTCGAGGTGTTCCGTAAACACTGTAATCATTATACTTTTCAGTCGACTTTTTGGCAGATAGGATGAAACTTCGGTGAAGACATCAAAGGCTAGCTGCTTTTGTCACGTTATTTTGTAGACCTGACAATCACAGTGTAAAACACAGAAATGGGAACATCCTTTTCCCTCGCTAAAACCATATTACGGTATTGTCAATGTCTGTCCTTCCTCAGGTCACGGGGAGCAATTTCCCTCTTTTAAATGTACTGGCAATTAATTCATGTCGATATAGTAAATGAAAACGAGATATGGTAGGTGATCATTACTTTGTACATGGAGCGGCCATTCCCAAAAATGAAGTCGATAGAGCCTTCAATGTAACACTCCTTGAAGTAATGTCTTCCTGCGTCGTCGCAGAGAGTGTCTTGTGCACCATAGAATCCACAGCCGGAGAAGTACGCCTTGTCCCCAGATATGCGAAATGCTGCTGCTTGCCATCCCTGCATTCCTGGCATGGGTGCTGGTGCGGTGTGCTGACCAAATTTATTTTCAAGCATCAAAGTTTTTCACGTACAATTTATGCTATTTATATATGACAAACACTGATCATTAAGATGTTATCTTCTAATTATAAATCAAACTGACTTAAGCTAATTTATTTGCAGAAAGTTTGTAAATATAGGTTGTATCATGGACGTTTATTTAACACTGTATATATATATATACTGTAAACCAATGTGATCCAAAGAGTCTCTTTATGCTGTGTTTTACAGAAAGATACAACTTGGTGCCTTTGGCGGAGGCACTGCATAGCTCCACTAGGTTTGTCCAAGGATTGTAGGGTTTATTCAACTATATGGTTACTGGACTATTAAGACAATTTGACATTCTTTTTCTCTAGTCTGATATGTACTTAATATCATATACTGGGTTAGGAAACTTAAAGAATTAATTTGAGTAGTCTTTCTGTTTTCAAACATCGTAATCTATTCTCAAGCATAAAATTCAAACGTTTACGCCAAGAACAAATTCAGTAATCGTACCACTAAAGCCAGGCCTGAGCATAAATGCTCAAGATATATATATATATTGCAATTTGCATGTGTATGTTTCGTAGAAAACGGTTTGCATCGTTCGCACTAAACTCTTCATACCTTGAAGCTTATGTTCCTAGCTGAGAAGTAATTGGCAAAAACAGTAACGGAAGCTGTCCTGTAAGTACGCAACAGTTCACCGTTTGGACCAGGATCACATGCTCTGTCGTGCCATTCAATGATGGTGACGTCTCTCCCCGCACCTTGGAACGTGATGTATGGTTTGGTCGCCGGTACCACCACTTTCTCGCTGCACAAACACCCATCATATCATAAGTAACGAAGATAGCGCGCTTGCTTACAAGAAGATGAAGCGCTAAAACAAAAACTTAGTTACATACATATAATAACCAGCGCTTATCAATATCAACACATTTTTCGTATTGTTCTCAGGAACGGCGTCAACAGCAGCTTGAACTGACTGGAACCCTCCATCGCCTTTAACATCAACTGTGACGACCAGGTGGCCGATCGGTCCGACCCACTTGTGGTGGTGCTTGGCAGAGTTTGTAGAGGCAGTATCGTGAGCGACTGAGTTAGACCTGTACCTGTAAATAGAACTCGTAACCAAACATGGTGCATGCAACAATGCTAAAGTCAAAACAAAAAACAAGTAGAAGAACGAAATACGACTAAGAGAAGACATTAAAAATATAGATCATTAAAGTAATAGAATGATATAGAGAGGAGAAACGCCGAGGTGCGAAGAACGTCTCTATGATATGGGTTTGAAGAGGTTAAACTTCAAGGAACAAATGTATACTGCCAGTGTGCAGAGAATAGGGACAGAGTCACGGAGATACACATTTATAATCTTCTTCTATGAGTTGTAGACAATGTATAATTTTGTTTTGGTATTACGGTTTCTAGCTTCTAACGGTCATCTGTCTATTCATTTTTATTTGTTACCTTATAACTGGAAGTTTTGCTTGGTTAGGTCTCTAGGTCTGGAGTGCAGACGAGTTTCTGGCGCCTTCACTGCTTTAATAAGATACCTTCCTCATGACTATTAAGATGATTACTACAAGCATTAGCGTTACGGTTACGGTTACCCTAAAGAAAATTTAATTTCTGTTCTTGAGCAATTAGGCAACTCTAGTTAGTCCTGGACTCCCAACACCAAGGAGATGTGAGTTGAGAAGACAAAAGCCATAGCTCCAGGGCAGTCCAGATACAACATGCCAAACACAGGAATCGTATATTATAACCACGCAAGTTTCTGCGAACCCATGCGAACTAGTAGTATAACCCCATTTTAGTATATTTCCTACATGCTAATTAACATTTAAAATGTTATCTACTTAATGAAGGCAAGTGACCCACTTGTGGTCCTTGAAAACTATAAAACGGTCGCCTTGGCTCGAAATCGTGGTGGTGCAGTGCCTGATCAATTATGGTCCAGGTATGGGATATATAGTATTTTGTATTGTAGCTGGGTACATTTATAACCTGGTCCCCAGTTATTTGCTTTTATACGGAAACAGCTTTTTGAACGTTGGGGTGTTTGGGTCTCGATTAGAAAAGGTTTCTGGGTTAAAAGGACGAGCTTTGTCCAAACTCATGTATGCAGGGAATATAGAAATCACTCGTGATGATTGGACACATCGTAGCTTGTTAATTCCAAAGGGTCGTGACTCGTGCGAGACAAAAGCAGGCCAGGATTTGGGAAGTTCAGATCTTCTGTTGAATATTATGATGTTTTATTGTGTCTAATGAATCATGGATCTCGCGTGGATTCCACCAAATAAATAGTTGAGATTCTATGAAACAGAATAAGATAAAATAATATTGGACAGAAACTCTACCGTGAATCCTGTGATACCTTTGAAGTGCTGCTCTACAAAACTATACGCGTTTGTTTCAGATTCCAACTTAAAGAGTTCATGTTCAAGTTTTAATTTCGACACACGCAGGCAAAGCAAAGAAATTTCTCCAGAGGAGCTGAATAAGCAATTTTGGATTACAAACACAATGGATTTATTTTGTTTATATAAGTTTTAAAATTTACGATGAATATAAAAAACAAAAATAGAGATCATTACTGGTATTTATTTCAGTGCCTGAATAGGTAAGGCAACTAGAAATATAAACTACAACAATGTGAAGAAGAGATGAGATGAGATGAGATGAGACGAGAAGATAAGAGAAGTTGACGTTTTAAAAAGGTATAACTAGTGCATTGCCTTTCTATACCAAGGTTGATTAAAAAAAAGACTGACTTATGTTTAGCCCAACTAATTATATCAGTTGATTTAATTAGTAAATTGTATTAACTGTTTGTTAAAGATGTTTAGTAAAATTAGTTGTTTATGTGTAAAATGACATATAAGGATATGAATAAAAAATATATATGAGGGTATAAATATTATAAATCTTATCAGCTTGTTTATTTTAACGATTAGAATAGATAAGGAATATAATATTTATTTTTAGGAATAGAAAAGATGAGGAATAGAATAACATAGGTATTACTTTGTTTGGTTTACTGCTAAAGAATTTTTATGTCAGTATTTGATTTGAAAATATAAACTTAGAATGACAAAAGAATAACTAACAAAAAAACAAAAATATTATTATTATTATTATTATTATTATTATTATTGGGGGCAAAATTGACATTATAGTAAAGCGTAATTAGTTGATTGCCCTAAACGCTTCTTACAAGGAGCTTCTAAAAATTTAGCTGGTTGGTCAACCCAACCAGCTTATAATCAAACAAATTAAATAACTTCTTGATAAAGTTAATCAACTGATTTTGGTCAACCAAGGTCTTAAACTAGTAAAGTTATTCTTTTGTAACTCTAAGGTTACAGATTAAAGTCACAGAAACAGCCAATTTGTAGAAATATAAGGAAAAGGCTATGTTCTTCATGACCCTCCCGGACTAGCAAAGCAGGAAGTTTTGTGCATTGAGTACATTAACATTAATGTTGACATTGATATCGAATTTTTAAAAAATGGTAATTAAAAACTCAAACTATTATTTTTTTTCCAATTCTAACCTGATGTTATTATATCTGTTAATATTGCTAATGTGTTGTTTAATTAAACCATATCATTTTGGTGAAAAACTTTATTATAGTTAAATAACTTAATGAAACTTATTTAGTTAGTTTAATTAAATCTTATGTGTATAAATATTAAAGATATTTATTCACTAGGAGCTAGACTGTTGCCCATCGACACATTTACTGAGAGAATAATAGATGCGCCGATTAACTAGCCAAGTATGCTTGCAATTTTGTTACTGGTGTCCATCACTTTACTACAACACCCGTTGGATAACACTTGATCCTTTTAGAAGATCTATCGAGAATTTGTTCTTATTTCATGTTACTCCGCCATATCATATCATTATCGTAATGACGTTACGGTACGAGTATATGGGGAAATCCTCATTTTGGATGTGGACCTATAAAAGCAGTGTAGTTGTTTAGAATTTGACACCACCAATGGTCCCAGGCTTGGGATGTTACTTGTGACGGGTGAAGCTACGATGATGAACAGTTTGTAATCATTTCGATAACAATATGAAGTCAGGAACAAAAATCAATTGATAATAGTTGGAAAAATATTTGGCCATCTGTTTGGTCTGATGAGTTGAAGCTACAATCCAAGTAACTAAGATGGCAACAAATGTAAGAGTCCTGTGTGGTCAATAAAATCTGACAAGACCAGTCGTCTATCTTCTCACAATCAAGAGTGTAATGAACTCTTGTGCTCTCTGTCCCTCTCTCCATGTATATACACCCAATAGTCAATAATGGTCATGCCAAAACAAGTGAAGAGGCTCCAACCTCTTCTGAATGATTCAAAGAAGATAATGGGGTGGATCAACAATAATATCAACCCAATTTGGGGAAGAAGACTTCCCTTTCAACAGATGCTTGAAGGCATGCCATGACTTTAACCAATGATAACCAGACAAAAGGGGCACAACAGAATGCATAACCAAAAATGGCCAAGGCCCTTATAATCCCGCTTGCATACCATGGACATGCCATAACCAGAAGAACACCCGATATCCCCACCCAAGGAGTTAAAACTTGTAATGTTGGCAGCATAAATGCATTGATGGTCACAGAGCTAAGCGCGAATGAGCCCAGCAAATACAGTCCCCAGCCAAGAATTGGATGAATTGTACAAGGGATGACGAAGAAAGGTACCACATAGGCTGCCAGGATCGACCATATGGCCAACAGTTTAAGACCAACTTGAATGAAGGAGATGTTCTTGTCATTCCGTCGATAACAAAGCTTGGAGATACTTGGTCGTGCTAGACGTGTTACAGCTATTATACCCAAGTAGACAATCACCTGTATAATTACCATCGGCAGTTCTGCTCCATATCTGCATAAGGACCTGGTGTTACAATGTTTTTGCCAAAGAAGAAAAGAGTAGGTTGAGAAATGACTTTGTATTTACCCGAGATTTTGACGACGTTGTTCGTGCCATTGAAGGCCTAATGGTAGAACAGGCCATGACCACCAGTACCAAGGTTTCAACCATGGTGCACCTGGGAAGGTAATCACACTGTTTGGTCCGCATGGTACATTCCAACGAAGTCTAAGATCTGAGATCATAAACACAAGTTAGAAGTTGTCAGGTGAACATTGTTTTGAAGTTCTTCAAGCAACTAGTGGTATTTGATCTTATACTCACAGTAATAAGTGGCTTCCATTTGGTAGCCTAATGGAAGTCTGTACTGCCCGCTGAGTTTGGTACCATTAGAAGGTGGATTAAACATCGGCTTGTCAAGCAAATCTGGGAAGTAGCCACCAATAAAACCTTGATCTGCACCATCTGGGTTATCTTTCCCAACCTCTAATTGATGAATCATGTCGTTGAAAACTACCTTTGATGGCTGGAATACACAAATCATTAACACAAAATAAATTGATGTTCCTCCAAGTTTTGCAAGCAAGAACCATCATAACTTGGATTAACAATGTGCTTAAAATAGGTTTGACAGTTATGGCCTACTTAATGACTTGTAAGCGCTGATTTTTTGTTACTTTACATATCAAATAAATGACTTGGTTCACGAAACTCCAAGAGAAGTAAAAAGAGAACTCACCTCTAACACGAATAGGCCAGTGTGGAAGATACACGGGTTGATGAAGACTGCACAAAACTGTCCACACTGGAACAACTCATCAGTCTTTTGCAGGAAGAGGTTATCAGCATCAAGCATGACCACCCTCTCATAGTCAACCAAGCTCCACGCATAGAGCTTGTTCAGTGTTAGCTTAAATCTCCTATCAAAATTAGGTTGGCCCTTGTAAGGATTATTCAAATTCTCCACTCTCACCACCTTGGCCCCGTCTTCTTGCTCCCTGTATCAAAAAATGCAGAGCTTGTCAATCACTTAAAAGGCAAACTTTTGATGGTTCAGCCCTTAGAAATCATGACATTGGTTTGTTTTCTGAAGTCCATGAATCTTAGATGTTCATCAATCTCCAATATGCCAATTATCATTTCATACCCAATATAACAGAGTTGGAAGATAAGGCTATTTGCGAAAAGAAGCCACAGAGAGTACTTGTTCAACATTTATTTGTCACGACTGGAATGGCCATCTGAAATCACGGCACATGGTAGAGATTTTAAAATAGCATTCAACATCTAACTTAGTAGCTGTCGATATCAATATGAATGGAAATTCGGTATCCGACATATGCAGTTCCCGACCCCACTTACTTTAAAATCCATAATAAAAACTACGTGTAATCCAACTTAGGCTAAGTGGCCATATAGAAAATGTAAAACGTCAACAACTACATCTTCTGATCGCACCCAAAGATCGGCCCATCTGTCTCTGAGTTGCTATATTTGAACATATCTCTTTACTGCTTCCAAGTGGTTAAAGGCAACCGGGTAAGGTAGAGGTACGGACGTCCTCACAATAAAAGATGATAGAGTAGGCAATGGTGGTTGGTAAGAAAAAAAAAATTGCTCTCATCTAACACAAAAGTCTTCCCTCGTTTGGAAGAACATTGGGTTTGGGTGTATTCCAAAATCCAAATACATGTGGGTCAGATCAGGTCAGGTTCTCTCCAAGAGCTTCACACTTGATAGGAAAGAAAAAAGATGCAAGCTTTTCCATCTAACTCCATCGAGCAAATTCCACTAGCTCTTTTTGTTTTCGTTAAAAAAAATCTTAGAAGAAGCAAGAAAACTGCTAAAGCGAGTAACTTTTTTTGTTTTTAGTTAAGGAAAAAAAAAACTCAGAAGAAGCAAGAAACTGCTAAAGTCAGTAAACCCCATTAATGAAACAAACAGCTCCTGCAAGAAGCAAGAACCAATTAAAACCCCCCATAGCAAAGAACCAATTCCACCATTATAGACCTTGACTAATTACTATTGACACCCAAATCGATCCTAGGGAAAAGCTCTAAGCTTTCCAACTGTTATTCACCCCGTTAAAACAACCGACACTGGCAGCGTTATAAACAGGAGTATTTGCTCCGGCAAGATGATAACTTTAAACTGGTTAAAGTAACCTGTCACCCGGTGACCAAGGAACGCCGGCCGCGGTCAATGGCGCTCACAAACAACTAAAAATTAAAACCCTGGGAATAAAAGGTGAGATGGAGAGACTTACAGGGCCTGAACCCAACGGAGAGGTACGTCGAGAGAGGCAATGACAACGAGATCAGCGTCCACTTGCAGACGAGAAAGCGATCTGATCATAACACGTGTTGCAACATAGAACTCGTAGTCTCTCGGGGTACCCATGTACATCATCGTGGCGTACGCATATCTGTGCCGGCTCGCAAGCTCCTTCTGTTGCTGCTGGTTTCTGCTTCTGATCTCTCCAAAGGCCGCCGTCCCGTGAACAAACAAACCCAATATCACCAACAAGAAGCTGCTCATCTTCATCTCTCTCCAACCCATCAATTTCCTGTTTAAAAACTTCCTCTTTTGTTTAAACACGAAAATATCTTGCCTAAACAACTTCTTACAGAGCAGTCTCTGTTTTTTGGCTCTTCCAGGCCTCTTGTCTTCTTCTTTTTATGTAAAGTTGTTACCTTTAAGGCAATATATACGTAAATATAGGGAAACTGATTGAAAACTTAATGACGGGAAGAGAAGGCTCAGAATTGGAATCTACAAAAAGAAGAAACAGACCTCATAAAGCGAATATTATAAGCATTTATGTAAAGGTAACAAGGGCTTTAAAAGTTAAAACAGCGAGGAGGTTTTTAGTTATTTATATAATGTTTCAAATAGGATTTAACGAAACCGAACAACAGAGATCCTAGCTATTGGCGAGTGACCAAAGTACCAAACCAAACAGCGATTTTGCCGATACTACAAGTCCTTGTCGTCACAGCCTTTTATAAGCATAGTTTGGCCTTTGAAGTGTTCTTCACTGGCAACTTCCTCTTCTACACTTGACATGTGGAATGCTGTGACGAAGATTCTTAAGTTAAGGAGGTTGGTTTGACAAGATTTAGACTAGCTTTGTTTTGAGGTCTTTGCCTGTATAAAATCTAACTATGCTTTTTGCCTTCAACTAAGGACAGTGCTTGTTTCCTTCACGTTACTGGGATAAGCAGGACTAGGGGTCAAATAAACGAAATGTGATATTCTTTTAATTTCTCTCTTACCGTTTTTTGGTGTTCTTTTATGGTAATAAGTTTCATGAGTCAGGGTCTTTTAACAATCTGGCACTTTGATATTTGGGTCTCTATTATGTGCATTAAACAATACATTATATTTTTGATAAATTAAGTGAGATTAAACTGTAATTTAATCTCTTTAAAATTTTATCAGACTAGGGTGTAGAGACGTTTAGGATGGATGATTTCACTTTTTTTAGTGCAAGAAATTGGTTTTTGCAGTTCATTTCAAAGTTACAACTCAAACTTAACTGATCAAGAATGTCTCTGGCACTCCCGGTCTGGGAATGTTTATGATGGGAAGAAGAAGAACCATGAACCATCGATCCGTTGACTGCTTCCACTGCTCCAAATACAAATGCTCGGGGTGGAAAAGGTCAGCTCTTGAGCTGGAGACGAACCACGAGGTTTTGCAACGCGGTATTAACGCATGGTTCATGACTTGTATGTACATTAGTATTGTGATCTCTTTTAATAATTGATAAGACAATTGTGTAATTACATGAGAACAACATTACCGTTTCATTTTTTCTAATCCGAGGATAACGTGACATCAGATTGAGCATCTTCAATAATTTATCCTCTCAAACTAAGTAAAGATTGAGGATTTATGAAGAAAATAACAAATTCCGAAAAGTAAGATTCATGATTTCTATGATAAAAAAAGGGATGAAAATAGTAATCGAACTCCACTAATGATAGTAAAATTTATTAAAAGCTTAGAGTTGAAAACAATCTCATTATAATTGATTTGAAGTCATTGATCAAATCTTTGTGTTTAGAGTCCATTCTAATATTATGATGTCTGATTGTATTCAATAAATCTCAGTCGTTTATTTATGAGGGTTCTGTGTAAGTCTCGTGTAAATTCTGTAAAATAAATAGTTAAGATTTCATAAAAAAGAATAAAACAGGATAATATTGAACTGAAGATCTTGGTTCGTTTGTCCTTCACTTCTTAAATTTCCTTCCACTAATTTCAGTTTCTTTCTTTCTTTCTTTTACATTTGAAGTCATCAATCATACCCTTGTGTTTGTCCTTCTCTTCTTAAATTTCCTTCCACTAATGTCAGTTTCTAACTTTCTTTCTTTTACGCTTTCTCCTTTATGGATTAGCATCAAAATTTATGTGGTGGCCTTTCACTCGCACTAATGTCGGGTCATGAATTGAAAATACACAAAGATCAATTTCACTTCCACTCGTGGGAGCCCAAAGTGCCCGTTGCCATCTCGGAAAGATCATCCTCATTGACATCAGATCTACCGTTTTATCAATTGGCTAGTTGCGCTGTGACCATGCACGTTCCAAGCGCCAATTCCTTTAATCCATGGTTTTCAAATCCTGATCGGATCGGTCGGTTCGATCAGTCCGATCAGTGACAAATTAATGGTTCGGTCCGATTTATCTTTTAAAATTGGCTATAAATTGAATCAGTCTGAACCGGTAAAAACTGATCAATTGATCGGTCGGACCGGTCCGGTCCAACTATTTTTTATTTTTGAATTTTTTTAAATATTTGTAATATTATATATAATTAAATATAATTATTTCATAATTATTACGTCACACCGGTTTGACCGGTGGTTGAATCGATCAAACCGATGATTAATAAAACCACCGATTTGATGACCGATCTGAACTTCAGAACATTGCTTTAATCCTTATTCTTGAGGATATGCTTTGCGCTTATCTATAAGCTATGGTCCCTATTAGAAAATTGAGCTGATGAAGATCATGTGGTTGCAAGCAAACGGCCGGCATCTCCTTGAAATCAGCTAAGCGTGTTGTGTTGTTGCACACTAAAGGTTCCGTCCGTTGACAATTGTAAATATAGAATATGACAAAGTTATATTATTTCTTTGAGTTTAGCTTACCCTAACTGAAGAATTCACTAATTTAGTAATCTATGAATAAAATTTTGGGCTCCATTTCGCCTGGGGACTATATATATCTTCACTAGATAGCATCACTTCCTTTGCTATTAATTAATTCGAATATATACGATAGATTAGTCACTGCAAAAATGTCATTAGCAATATTAAGTCATGGCCTTAACCCTTAATATTTAGAAATCAAATATGATAATCGTTTGCGTAATTCAGATGTGGTGATGAACTGTTATTATAAGGTCAACTATACTATAGAGCTCTTAATTATTATGGAACCAAAAAATGAAACCTCAAGTATTCATATATAATTACGCTTCCCATATAATATATGGCTGTACTATCTGAATTTTGTTGAGTGTACAACTAGTGGTACGATAATTACGGACCCTAATAAAAACTATTGACGTACGTATGCTTTTGAAATTGAAAGCGTCTGGAGGTGAGATTCAATTCCTGTGTTTAAAATGGGGTGCTTAGCTTGTAGGATATTGTTTTCTTTCTTTTGATGTCTGAATCAATCTTGAAATCACACCTACTCTTTCTTTGCGTGTAATATGTACGCCAAAAGAATCGGAGAGGTGTTATACGCTAGTTGTACTTCGTGACGTAGTAGATGAAGTTATTGAATATAGACTCGGTTAGCTTCTTAATTAGGTTTGGTACTTAAAACCCAACTTCAGGCATATCTGTACTTCTATGTCAGCCTGGAAACAACATTAGTTATATTTTGTTGTTTATTAGTACTACTTTAATGCTATAGTAAGTTATGGTTTAAATTGAGTGACTATCTAATTTGGATCCTGACAACACGATATTCTAATTGTGTCTAATTATTTTTGGTCGCCAGCTAATTGCTTAACTGTATTTCTCATTCATCTCAACAAATTATTGTCTGAATTGGGGTGATGAATTATTTTTCAATGTTTTAAAAATCGGACCGGATCGTCTGGTCCGATCAAAAAAAGTTTGAACCGTTCAGTGGTCCTGTTCGGTTTCACTTAATAACATCTCTATATAAAAATCGGATAGTTCAACCTTTTTTGGTCGAACTGAACCGGTCCGATTTTAAACCCTTGTTTTTCATAACACCACCATCCTCCGCATCAGAACTAAATCCGCCAACATTCTCAATTTGCTTCAGAGTTTCTTCAACTTCACAACCACAACCAGCTCGACCCCAATCCGAATCAAGAACAGGCTCAAGCAACCAAAAAAGTTACCGGGCATCAACATTAACGTCAATTACCGTAGTTACAGAAACGTATCGAAGTCCTAGTTTCGCTATCCTGGAAGAATTGAGAGGGTGTTTGCTTTCAAGAATGTGTTAAAGAATAGTAACACTGACCTTGTTTTCAAGCGTAGGGTTCTGAATCCGAGTGCAGAGGGAGAGGTGTAAGGGTATAGAGCAAGATTGGCACATTGGTCGCTTGTAATTGAGACAGAGAGCCTCCATTTACAAGGTGTGAAGAAAAATAC
>JANTPM010000245.1:39245567-39255722 GCA_025434745.1 Erythroxylum divaricatum | reverse complement strand
GAATCTCGTGGGGTCGAAGAAAATCGTTGACATTGAAAATGATTTCTTCTTGATCAATTTCCTGCACGTAGACGATTACATACACACACTTACCCAGGGGCCATGGATACTCTTCGATCACGCCCTATCAGTTCAGCCCTGGATCCTGACGTTTCGCCCCTCCTCCGGCAAGATCTCCCACGTTATCGCATGGGTGAGATTTCCATAATTGTCGATTACCAGATACCATCCCTCAATCTTAACCGCGCTAGGTAATCTAGTTGGGCGTACAGTTAAGATTGACGCAACCACTCAGCAAACACAAAGAGGTAAATACGCCCGCCTGGCAGTGGAACTCGACATCACCAAACCATTACGCCCCATCGTTGAACTCGACGGTGAACAAATCCGGGTCATTTACGAGGGCTTGCTACAGATCTGTCTATCATATGGACGAGTTAGCTATGGCACTATGAACTGCCCCTCCCGACCAACGCCATCTTCGAACCCAAACAACAGCCCAACCGATCACCCATCAGATCCCCCACCGAATCTACACCCAGACACCCCAACGACAGCACAACAACACTACCAAATGCACACCCAGCCAATTAGCATAAGCAATCAACATCACTTGTAGCACCCACAACAACATAAGCCACCAAAGAACTAGACGCACCAACCTAGAACCATCTCACTCCAACCAGCCAACCACTCATCAACGTTCTATATTCACTAAACCAATACACACTAGTATTTTTTTAATGTTCTATTTATCTTTACTTCATTTTTGTTAATTCCTTTTAGTTGCTTTCATTTTAAATTACATTTTAGTTATTCTTACGTTGTTTTAATCATTTTTTGAATTAGTTTTATGTTTATAATTGTTATAATTATGGAACGCTCCAAAGTTCCTACTAGGACAATAGTGAAAGGAAAATCAATGATGAATCCAACTGCACAAGATCAATCTACCACAGAATTTACCACTAGTACTTATCAGAAGTGTGTTTAAATAGCCAAAGGATGTGATAGATTGAGAAACAAAAGAGAATTCAATTATGTGTCACATGATACCTCCATATCCATTAACACCATAGTACATCTCATTTCAGATGCTCACAACTCAGGGGGAGTCTTCTACTTTATGCTTTATTTGTATGATGTGTAAGCATCTTATGCATATATTGGGGACAATATATGATTTAGGTGTGGGGGAGCGAGCATATATATGATGATGAGTTTTATGATTTGTGCTTGAACTCATAAATACTATAGTTCATAGATTTATTAGTCCTCACAGTAGCCTCTTAATTATCTAATTGTTATTTATAAATAATCCTTGAGTTAGGATAGATTTTTGGGTTAAGAAATAATGCATAAAAGAGAAACATGATTAGTGTTTTTCATCAAATTATTTAAAGTATCTTGTTGGTTTTATTGAATGAAAGTGTGCAGAACTTAATGCGTTTTGACATCTATGTGAGCTCTGAGCCTAAGAGCATTAATCACATTTTTGCTCGTACATTTATTTTTGTTATGTGTTATCAGCATAGCTTATTTATGCTAGAACTTGCTTTTGAATATGTGTTGAGATCATATTTTTTAATGAATTTATGTATAAAGATGATAAGGGTACTTAAGATAACCATTTTTCAGCTAAACAATTTGAACCTTAATATTTCTTTTCTTGAATACTAACCTTGTTACAAACCAATTTTACCCTTCTTTTTTGTTGATGTCCTTAATGTTTTTGAGCCCCTAAATTGAAGGAATTGTATAAAACTTATTTGTATAGAATTTTGATTATTTTCATGAAAAGTAAATTAGTTGATTTAAATTGCATTATTTTGATTTTGATTTTTTATGGATTGGGGGAAGAAGTATAAAAAAATAGAAAACACATCTCCTCTTTGATGTTTTTGTTAATAAAAGAAAAAATGAAAAGGAAAAAAAGTGGTTGAAAAAGATGCTATTTGAATCAAATGAGTTTTAGATTGATTTGAGTTGAAACTTCTATGCATAAGTTTGTATGATTTCTTTTAATTTATTTATCCTAAAAACTTCCTTTTGTCATATATTACCTAAGCCACATTACAATCCTTATCAAGTCTTTTTGATTTGCGCGTTACGCTTATCTTTGTTAAATGGTGGAGTTATGTTTCACGAGCAAGCTAATGGAAATAACTTACTATGCTTTGGTTTGAGACCTTAATGAACTATAAACACTTCAAGTGTATAGAGTGAAATCTATGAGAGGTTGTCAAGTCTTTTTTCATTTGATTTTAATAGAATTGATAAGATGTTATATTTTTATTCTAAAAATGTGTTCTATAAATACTTATTCTCTATGTTGTTATTTTATCCTAAACCCATAATGTGAATTTGTTTTTGGATATTTCTAGATAACATGAAATAAGATGAGAGGTTGTTACGAGGATCATTGATGTATTGAATTGATGTGTGCTTTAGGACAAGCATAAGTTTGGAATAAAATGTTATTTTGTTATGTTAATTGGATTTATTTCGGTACTTAAATAAGAAAATTAATGATTGTTTTGGACTTATTTTGGTGCTTAAAGGAAAAATTAATGTTTATTTTATTTTAGGAGATGAAAAGTAGAGATTGCATCAAATTGAAACATTATTGGTCAAAATCATGAATTTTTAAAAAAGTAGATAGAGTATTGGAGTGGATAAGGTGAGATTATGTCTAATGCCAGATTAGCTTAAAGAGTTGAAATTCAATTAGGAAACTTCTTTTCATCCCTATTATGTAGGGATTTGCTTGTGTTAGATAAGGATCTTTGCAAGGTAGAAGGAAGCTAGGTTTAGAATAAGAAAGAGAGAGGAAAACATGTCTTTCGCCTCTCCAACACTCTTTTTTGTTTCTTCATAGTTTTATGAGAATTTTTCATCTTTCATTTATTTTTGTTGTTCAAACAAAAGTCACGTGTAGCTTTCAAATACTTTGATTTAAGGAGATTCAAAACTCTAGTTGTAACCTTTTGAAGTTTTATAATAAACTTATATTCATATTTTAATTCAAATATTTCTTGTTTTATGTTTTCATATTTCATAAGTAATTAATATTGATTGGTTTGAAAAATTAATTTAATGTTAATTATTTTATAACTATTCATGAATTTAATGATCTATAATTGTCACGAAAGATTAATACAAGTAACAAATAGGTTATTCATGAAATTTCGTATTTAACTTTTAATAAACAAGTAAACCAAATTGTGCTATAATTTAATTGATATAAAATGTGACTATACCCAATAAATTAATAGTAAATTTTTGTTTAAAAGATGGGTATGAATCAATTAATTTTAGAAATTTTGAAACTTATCATAAAAATATTTCAAACAAATTTTGTAAAAATTATTTTTTTAAAACCTATGATAATTGTTATAATTGGATGAAAGCTTTTCCATAAATCAAAGTTAGGTACTCTTAAATTTTGTATTTTATATTCCATTAATTTATTTTGATTCTTTATTAATTCTAATAAACTAGTAAATTAATCAGAAACTACTATTTTATTGTATTAATTGCAATTAAAAATAGTGTCTAGTTTTACCACAATTCGACCAGATTTCACGACTACTACTTAATTTTGAAGGCTTTGACAACCCAATCAATAATATCGGTCATTTGTGCTTCAAACTTAGTGGCCTCTCTTGAAGTTCCTTCTAATCTCCCGTTTCTTTGGTTGAGCTAGAAATGTAGATTGATGGTCTTATTTGGTCTAATATAACGGATTTCATACAACGAGGATCAATTCAAAAAATAAGGTTTTGACCTACCTCTGTTAGAAATGGTGAAGGATTCGAACTAGGACTGACAATAACAACAACAAATTTCAAGACTGAAGTAAATTGTAGAAATGGGTAAAGTTCAGAATTTGGCAGATGCTAATAGTTAAAACTCTCAGGAAATAGAATGATTAAAGGTTAGTTCGCCGGTTGAAGGATCAAAAGAAGCTTCAATTATGGCAGAACTACGTTCACCTCTGTTTTCCACTTCCACAGGCCATGGCAGCAGCTTTACCCCTTGCTTCCAATATCTTTGATCTGATAGCATATCAAATGAGATAAAGTGAACGCAAGATAACAAAGTTCCTACAAATCTTAACCCTTCTTCGAACATACCAAAAACTGACCAAAGAGGAGGTTAAGAATATACCTGGACCTGTGGATATTACTACACAATCCTTTGTGTCCATCACCCAATCGATCCACAGGGCAAAACCATGGCATATCCCGGATTTAGTAAATTCAACCTGCAATGAGTAAAGATTATCGGAATGGTAAGGATAAAACAAGGCAATGACAAAGACATCATGTTACAATCGGAATTGATCCTCAAAAACAATCTTCAGCTATTGGTGAGAGTCGAAGAAACAAACTAATTAATTACAACAAAACGTAAATCTATTCTACTGCGCATAAAAACATAAAATAGTACCTGGACTTTTCCATAGCATGAACTCATTGGTTTTGATAAATCAAAGTCCATTACTGTGAGAGTGTCACTGAGAACCTAAGTACTCCAACGTCGATGCATTAATAACATTGTTGCAAACAATGTTCTAGAACATGTAACAACTGTATTAGCCATCAGGGAATATCGAACCAAATTAGAGTAACTACCTGTTTCTCCCCACACTGCCAGATAAAAAAGGGTAAAACAGGAACCTCTTGGCCTGCAGGTAATTTACCACATGCACCCAACGTTGAATTCACAACTGAGTGATCAAAACCTTCAATCTTATTTAGGCAGCAACGACTCTTCCAAAGATCCTAAATACATAGGGTTCCAAAATCGAACACTCATGTCAAATAACATGCTTAGCAAACAGAGAACACTAAGGGTAAATTCATACCGGGAGGGACATGGCACATGCCCTCAGTATTGCTTTACAAGGTATTACCACCGCACCATTCGCAAGAACAGAATCAAGTATGGTCCTTTCCTTCCTGAATTACAAGTTCATTTGGAGAAGGCAAATTATATGCATTGCTACAGCTGAATAAACAGTAAAATTTTAACACGCATGTGCTATATCAGACAATGTATACAAGCATTAATAAAACAGTAAGATACTAACATGCATGAGCTATATCAGGTTACGTATTTAAGCGTTAATATGGTAAGATGTTAACAAGCATCTGCCATATCAGATATTGTATAAGCATGAATGAAAAGTTAGATGTTAACATTTATATTCTGTATCAGACATGAAATATAAAAATATTTACCAAAATCGCAGGTTTTGCCACGGAAGCATCCCATCATTTCCATGGTAGTAAGGTTCTCCAATCAGCAAATCAACCTGAAAATCAACATGTTTGAACAAAGGAGACGAGCTAATCCTTGCTTGACAACTGAATTGACATGGAATTTCAAAGTCATAGGAGTATGATAGTGAATTACCTTCCTCTGACAAGTATCATCTAGAGTCAAGTTTTTTCGCTTTAGAACAACTTCTACACGATCTGCAGCAAAACCATTTGCAGTTGCAACAGCCCGCAGATATTGGGCACCCCTTTCCCGAAGACCAGGAAATAATGACAATATATGTGATGATTTTGACAGATGTGCAACAAGAAGAGTCAAGAAAACACTGTCATCCGCAACAACACATAGTGGATCAACACTTTTCTGCAACTGCAAAATGCACCATACTTCAGAATGAAAATACAGACAACACACAGAGAGAGATGAGGAGAAGGAAAGAATGCTTACAGCATTTCTTAGAGCTGTTACCATTGAAGACCTCCATTTCCTGTCCCCATATATTGCAATTCTTTCCGGGGGCAGTACGAGGTGAAAATCTGTGTTACTAAAGTCCTGCAGCTTCATCTCTTTAGCTTGAGTTGCAACATTGTATAGGATTCTAGTTTCAGTATGAAAAGCGTGAAACAGAACCTCTTCACCCTTAGATATGGGCATACCTTCCCCTGGGATGAACCATACACACTGTTTCCAGTGATCACACCAATCAGCGATACCTGGTAGTAATGCATGAAAGGAAGTTCAGTGGTTTCCCATTTTTTTCTTGGGATCCATTGTAGGTCAATATAGTGTAAACTCTCACCCTTGTCTACCAAGAGGCTCCATGGGGATTTAAAAGCACTAATGAAATAACCTTCATCAATTGCAAATGTATGAAGCATAAAGTTCAAGAATACAGAACTAATCAATGTATTGGCCAAGTCATTGAAATTTAACCAATCCAAAACTTCTCAAGGGCGAATAAGAAATGATGTTAACTTTGAATTGGTACGCTAGAATATATAGCTCTTGCGTAAAGAAAGATGACCAAACTTCTGAAGAGTTTTATTAAAATAAGTAACCTCAAAAAGCTTTGTAATGATATAAAACTTCCAATGTCCTTTTAATATCTCCCAATCCACAGCTATTCTTACAAAAGTTCAGTCACAAAGATGTAAACCACAACAAGTGAATGGAACGTAAGTGGCTCACCCATTTTTGATGGTGATCCTATCCATCTAGGGGCAGTGGAGTAAAGAATCGCCCCTTCACGATCAAGTTGAAGTATCCACCTGAACCACATAAAGAACAATGTCAGGAAAATAATTAGACCCACGCAAAGTTAAAGAAAAGGCATCCAGAATGCTTGAGTATCAGAAATTGTAGACATATGTTTGGAGGTTGGGCGACGGGTGGACAAACAGTATATACAATAGATAGACTTTACAAACACGTCAAAATATGTTTTTTAAACCAGTGAATTCTAGGTCAAAGTAAAGCAACCTACTCCAGACTCGTCCTCGACAAAATGTGAAAATAAGGACTAAAATACTTACCATGACACTACAGCGTGAACTCTACCATCATCAGTTGCCTTGATGACCAGTTTAGTTTCCCTGTGGCTAGCTGGTCTTTCCCCAAAGTCAAATTCAAAAATTTTGAAGGGTTCTGACAACTGGACGAATCCTAAATTGAGTAGAAATTAAACCACTTGCGCATTTCAAAGATGTATAAGAGTGAAAACCTCATTACCAGTTTTAGTTCTCTTGACAAGGCATCACAATGCATGGGATATTGTTGCAAACTGACACGTAAAATAGTATCCGATCCAGTAGGAACAAGGTGAATGCCATCCATCGCTGTTGCTTCATTATTATGTAAATCATGAAGCTTCCATAGGAATGTACTCTCAACTAGCTTAGGGAGGAGATAAGGAAAAATTTGCAGAATAGAAGTTAGTGCACCTATGTGAGTATGGAAAAATCAGAAAGGTCTTCACTCAAAT
Source organism: Erythroxylum divaricatum (assembly GCA_025434745.1). Lineage (NCBI taxonomy): Eukaryota > Viridiplantae > Streptophyta > Magnoliopsida > Malpighiales > Erythroxylaceae > Erythroxylum > Erythroxylum divaricatum. Next base: position 39,248,455 of record JANTPM010000245.1, on the reverse strand, counting down.
TATACAGAATTCACTACAGCAAAAAGAGTAGCTAAAAAGCATAGATGGAAATGTTAGAGTTAAAAATAAGCTCGTGGAACGAATTTGAAATCAGTAACGTAACAAGGCAACATGTAGAAAAAAATAGAAGTTTAGCTGCCCAGTTCAGCTAAACCCAATAATGTTTGCAATTAGTTAGGTTTGCAATTTCCATAAAAGCACCAAAACAATTTGTAAATGTCGCATACATATCCGAAAACGGTAACTAGAAGATGCCAAATCAACGCATGTTGATCACTTGATATATTGCCATAAACATCAGGCCATTAGTAAATCAAAGAAAACTAAGGGCAGATAAAATGAGTAGTTACTAAGCCATGATTTACTTAGTACTCCTCTGTTTTATATTCATGAATCTTGGATAAATTACCCTTGCAATCATACAGATTTTCATCTTTTTATCTCATTCGGACAGATGTTGCAGGCATACACTAAATATCCCAAAGTTATTCTTGCTTGTACTGAGAATTTTCCTGAGGCCAACAAAAGCATATTCTGCTTTGACAATAAACTGGTAAACATTGAGCTTTTAACATGCAATGGATAGTCATTTTGACATAATTAGTTGGTTCTAATCCTCACATAAACTTTGATTCACAGAGAAAAGGTTAGATCATTAACTTAAAAATTTTATGCCAGGATATTTAAATGTTCATCAGTCTGTAATCAGCTGCATAGCATCATTGACATTCAAATTATAAACTTAAGGGAAACAACAAAAAACAACAATGATCATCACCAAATCGCATGGGAAGGGCTAACATGCAAGTCAAAAGCATCAGACCTGATACTATAAATTTCAAAATAAAAGGAAGAAAACGGAAATGAAAGGAACAACAGACAGTCTAGCCATATACCTGGCCATAAGTAGTTACTCGGTATGGTACAGTAAGTGGCTTATCCACCAGCAACTTGTCATGCGCGTGCTGCAATGTTGGTATTAACCCCTCTCCCAACAACTCCGAGTCTAGTATTTCAGTAACCTGCAACGAAACCGAAAATGCTAGATAAAATCAAATGGCTACGCTTTGCATTCTATTGCACAATTAAATAATGTTTGAGTCATATTTCTTTCCCGTATCATCGTGCTTCATAGAAGCTTTAGCCAATCGGTAACAATACTATAAACTCTAAACAGGGAATTACTAATTAGTACTCACAAGAACATCGGCACGCGACACAATGTCTACACCAACTTCCACCTCTTCGGAACGCTTATTAATAATCTTCACATCTTTAGTCATCCCATTGATATGAAGCACCTTTCGCATCAATTTCACCATCGGAAGATACGACTCATAAGCTGTGACCGAAGCTTCCGACTTGTCGGCACCCATAGCCCGTACAGCCATCATTGAGAGCAACCCAGTTCCCGCTCTGCACCGGTTATACTAAAGTTTAACTTTTTTTTTAAAAGAAAAAGGGAAAGAACCAGCAAGACAAGACAAGACATGAGTACCCGATGTCGAGGACATGACCAGGTTTAGTAATGGACTTGTCAATCGCTTCACGAAAAGCTTTGTTTCGGGTGGAGTCGTTAAGCATGTCAAGATACGACGTCGAAGCGAGAAGCGCAGTTTCTTCGCGTTGGTCATCTTCGATGACTACCCACTCGGCGTTCCCGGTGAGTGGATCGAATTTGAATTGGAAAACGCGCTGAGTTGATTCGGAGGTCATGGCTCGGAGTGGATAGGAGGCGAAGAGAGGGAATGGTGAGTGAAAGACAGTCGAACTCAAACGAGTTAGGAAAGAAGGTGTTTTCAGGGTTTTGGAAATGAGGGAAATCATGAGATCGATGGCGGAGGATGGAGTGTCATAGTGTTGGTGCTGATCGTCGGCGTAGTTGTTTACTGCTTAGGTTGCTTCACTTTGAGTAAGAAGCAGAATCGGAAAAGAAAATGGCGAAAATGGTCAAACGGATTAAACAATAATGCATTTTAAAGAAATTTACTAAAGAAGGCAATCCGATTAACCCAATTGAATCGATTTTTAATATTGTTAAAGGAATTTTGTGTTATTATATGTATGTCAAAAAAATTATATTCCAATTAACTACAGATTTTAGATATTCTTAACCAAACTGAAAAATTTAGAAAAAAGATATAAAGTCAAATTATTGTCAAATATTTTATCAAAAACGAGTCTAATTATATGTTTTATTTTAATACAAATTTGAATATTTTGTAATATTTAAATAAATAATTTCTTAAATTATATCGAATTATTCAAAATTAAGTAGATTAAAAGAACTTTATTTTATGAATAATTATATAGTTTATTTAAATATTTTATAAATTAAAGTTCGTTAAATTTAATCTTTTTAAATATAAAATTGTCCTATTGAGTTTAAAGTCTTTAATTTCTAACTTTTGTATTAAAGATAAAATAAATTAGATTCTCTAAAAAATTTATTAATTTTGCAAAACGAGAAAATTTAAAATTAAGATAAAAGAAATAATAGGAGATATTGAGGCTTTTTTATTAGAATATCGTCTCTTTATTTTTTTTTGATAACTTGTACCCTTTTTTTTTCTTCAACAAAGTTCTCACTTTTTTTAAAATCCTGAAATATCTTTATATCTTTACACTCAACTCTTAAGTACTATTTGCTATTATCTCTATCCTAATTCAAGAATTAGAAGTATAACTACCACATTAATCCTCGTGGTTATCTTCAATTATTGATTATACTGTTGTTTAAACATTGTATGTGATTATGTGAACTTCTTTAAAGACTTTATACATCAAAGATATTTGTTGTTGCCATGGTGGTCACTTCCATTAGCTTTGGTTCATTTTAGTACATATAGTAGTTATATTATTCTATATTTCATTTATCATATATGGAA
>JANTPM010000245.1:39211577-39226240 GCA_025434745.1 Erythroxylum divaricatum | reverse complement strand
AATGTTCATTGCGACAGTCAGAGCGCTATTTATTTAGCAAAGAATCAAGTTTATCATGCACGTACAAAACACATTGATGTGAGGTTCCATTTTGTTCGTGAGATTATTGTTGAGGGAGATATTCTTCTTCAGAATATTGGGACCGCCGACAATCCTACTAATATGTTGACCAGGGACGGAGCCAGACTCGACTCTAAGGGGGGCCGGGGGCTAATATCTAAATGCAAAAAATTTTCTTAAAGGGGGCCACTTATATTTATAATTTTAAAAATATTAATTATATAAGTAATTTTTTATAAAAAAAATTTTGAAAGGGGGGGCCATGGCCCCCCTCCATGACAACATAGCTCCGTCACTGATGTTGACAAAACCATTTTCGTTACTCAAGTTTAAGTATTGCTTAGACTTGATTGGCATTTATAAAATTTGTTGATTGCCCCATAGGGGATTGGGAGACGGCCATTGGGAATTCCACTTCGAGGATTTGAGCCAAGGTGGAGATTGTTGAGTATTGTCTCAAAATTAGAAATCTCAGCTTCTCAAAGTCAGAAATTGTAGCTTGCTTTCGGTGATTGTTGAGTCAGAAATGGTGACTTGATTTTTCAATGAAATTTGGTGTAGCTAGCTTTGACATTTACCCATAGAATTCTCTATAAAAGAGAAGCAACAACAACAAAGGAGTGAGCACAAGATTTCTGGTGTGAGAAGAGATGAGAAGTTGTTTAGTGCGAGAGAGTAGAAAAATTTCCAGAAATAAGAGAGAGAAGAATAGTGAGAGGGAGAGAAGAAATTTTTTTTGTTGTTTTCTCTTTGGTGAATTTGGATTAATTTTGAGTTTTTTGAGAAATTGAGTGATAAACACTATTGTATGCTCTCATTGATTATGGTGAAATATTTAGTCGTCTCCAAACTGGATATAAGTCTTGCCGAACTAGTATAAAAATCTTGATATTCTTATTATTGTTTTATTTTTTACTCCAAAATTTATTAACGTTTCCGCACAACATCATCCTGTCTCAGGCTCAACAATTTTCATCAAGAGACCTTTTTAAGTTTACCGCAAACCTGTCTTCTGTGAATAATAATGCGATCGGGAATTTTATGGAAACATAGTTTAGATAAGTGGTATCCATAAATGGTTGCTTTCCTGTGTCCAAAACATCATTTTCGTATTACTATGGGGCTTGGGCCACATAATTATTGGCTCAGTTAGGTAAGAATTGCAATCTATATACCCCTTGAATCATAGCGTTCTGGGAATATAGATAAATACCAAACTTTTTGCAAGTACAAGATTACAAAAAGAAGAAGGTATCATACGTTACCTACCAAACCAAATGTTGCATCCTCAAGAATAGGCAATACATAAATTAGGTTTGAGCAACTTTTAGACAAGTTTATCACAAGCGCCTTAAAGGTTCTTGTAACAAAAGCTATAATCATTGATCTGATAATGGCCATTAGGACGGTGGATACCAAAATTCTAAGCAAAAAAAAAGAACTTAAATCGTAGGTAGAACTTGTTGTTAGTAAGATTGGGACCATGTGTAGCTGGCGCCCACCAAGATCTGAATTGAGGGCAGCCATGCATGAATAAGCACAAAATAATGAAGCATGGTTGAGATGAAGGGGACGTCATTTTCATGAAGGGAACTAATTATGTGGTTATGGGTTTCCAAGTACAGCTATATATGTGGATTCTTTTAACCAAACTATGATGGCTGCCTTTTATGAAACAGTGTTTGAGTGGCCAATTTCCTTTATCCTTTGCGTCAATCATTAGTTTGACCTGTGGAAAAGATTTGCCTAAATGTTTTCGCTATATTTCAAGTTGCCTAAATGGCAATCTTCACGTGATATAAAAAATCATTTACTGTAAGAAATCCAAGAAAAAGAGGTCTTCTGTTTTTGTTTTCGTTTTAACTTTCTCAATCTTGGTTACAGATCCTTGTCTGATGACAGTGATATTGGTATGGTCGGGTCGGTCAGACAGGGCCCAAATTCAGACGACTTATGGGTCGATCGGTCTATTCTTCAAAGATCGGTATCATATCTAGCGGCTATGTCAAGCCCAGGCTCGATCCACACTCTCCTTAGCTCGTTCGCAGTTGAAAGACTCCCATGCACACGTAAAGACCTAAACTTAGTTGTTGCTCCATATATAAGGTATAATTCTATCGTAACAAAGGTACGTAATCATAAATCTAGCTCTCTCGTTTTTACAGCGATCCCACCTTCACCAAACCACTGACTTGAGCGTTGGAGGGGCTAATCGGAACACAACCCCTGACATGCCTTCTTTGTTTTGCAGATACCTTCACGTCAAACTCACCACAGAAAGCAGCCCACATATAAATCCGAGCGGCAACGTCCAGTTTCGCCAGAATCCGGCAGAACCAGATATCAATACGGGAGTGACTGCATTATCAACGACTTCTTTAGAAATAAATCAAGATAATAAATAAAATAGGGCTGAAGGCTCAATGTTATGGAATTAAAGATTCTAAAATAAAGCTCGATTCACTTAAATTTTGTGTAAAATTACCAAAAGTTTATGTATATAACTTCAAACGGATAACGCAGGACCAGTGCTCTTACTTAAATTAAATGGGTATTTTTCATTTTTAATATGCTGAAATTAAAGAATAAAATTTCAGTGTTGTTGGATTTCATGCAACTCGTATGTCTCGTTTTACAGCTTTCATCGTGTTTGATGATATACACTGATATTTGAACCCATCTCTTGCAATCAAACAGTTCATCGCATAAGCTTCCTCCTTTAACTACATCCCTAGCATGTAATGCTTCTTATGCCTATAAACAAGTAAGAGATTTGATTAGATCTCTAACCATCACTTACATTATGTAAATAAATAGAAATTCTTTTACCAAGTGAGCAATACACTTATTATCTCTCCTTCCCTAAAAATTATAATATCATAGTGAAATTACGTACGATAATAATCTTATAAATAAAAGAAGATCGTCTTTTGCATAAATTTTACAATTCTACAGTCAAATCATTAATGAAATGTTCGATGAAATAACATTATAGATATGTACATATATTAATTGAGACTGTTGTAGGAAACGAGTGAAAGGGCAAAAGTTACAATGAACATATTCAAAAGATTTGATGTTAGGAAGTTCGACAAGAACAAGAATTTCACAAGCAAAAAATTGACATGACAACTCTGTAGGAAGGTTGTCATATGTGATATTCGTAATTTGTATGAATAGATCAAAGAATCGGTGAACATGCTTCAAAGTCAATATAAGTGTTCAAAACTGTTGATAGGTTAGATGATGGTATCAATTCAGGGTAATCAGTGATGAAGGGCATATTTTCATGTGGCAGACTTTCATATTACAAAACAATCAAGGTCAAACTTCCAACCATGAGGTGGCATCTGTTCCTGGAATTAAGGATCTGCAGCAAAGTGAGGAATTGCCAAGTGTCTTGAGGCACAACAATTGTAGACATCATGAAGATATGTCTCAAGAATTCCGACAGAAAAAACTCCCATACTCAGCCATGCAAGAGACGTACAGAGAGAAAAAGTAACGATTAAAGAAGAAGTTTTTTCAAGAATTCAAGATTTGCAAGTTGCGGTAGTTAATGTCAGTTAACAAGATTGAATGACTATAAATACATAGTCGATCTCATATGTAACACACACTTCGATTAATAAAAAAACCTCAGTGATTGCTGTTCTTAATCCTCTGTTCTACTCTGTTTTAGTTTACATTCTCTCACTAGCTTTCTCTCCCAAAGTTCTTCGTTCGTTCTTCAACTGTTTTTGTATGTTGGATAGTTAGTCACAACACATCAGTTACCTGGAAAGTTAAGAAATTAGACGTTAGTTATCTGATAAGTTAAGAGATAAGTGTTTTAAAAAGAGACAAGTGTGCTAGTGTGGAAAGGAGAGAAAAGTTCATTATGAACTTTCTTCTTTGTATTCTCTTCTTCCTATTTGAAACATCACTGTATCTGACTCTTACTAATTAAAAAAATCATATTACTACGTACCACTTCTTGTTCTGTTCTTTTTTAATTCTTGTTGCAGGTTAATCATAATAATTTGGTGATTTCATTGCTATGGTTGATAACGCACATCTGAAAGATATCTTCAATGAGTTGAGGCGAGTTTCTGATTTGGTGGACCAAAACACCCGATTATAAGCTGGTAGATTAGAAAGACTCAAGACTTCCTTTGAGCGCATAGATAAATTGGAGGCATCTATGGCCTTGATTCCCTAGAACTTAGAGTCTTTGTTCCATTCTATGGATCGCCTTCTTCATTCTTCTGCGAATAACACTTCGGACACCAGTGCAACATCCATCCATCCTTCTTCCAACTCTCTGCATGTGCGGCAAGTGAAACTTGATTTTCCTTGTTTTGATGGCATCAATCCTCTCAATTGGATTTTTCGGGTAGAGCAATTCTTCTCTTATTATGACACACTAGATCATCAACAATTAACTATTGCGACAATGCATATGAAAGGTGCAGTAGTTCCATAGTTTCAGTTACTTCAATGTTCCCAACAAATTCCTACTTGGGCTTCACTAGCTCAAGCAACTGAATATCAATTTGGGCCCTCATAGTTTGATTGTCCATGTGCCCAACATTTTAAAACTTTCTTAGGCAGATTCAGTTGCTACTTATTATCACAAGTTTATGATATTGGCCAATCGGGCCACAGGTGTGTCTGACGATGCTCTTTTGGATTGTTTTGTTAGTGGTTTAAAAGCTCATATTTGAAATGATGTCATCGTCTAATCTCCATCCATCTTGCTTCATGCAAGAGACCTCGCTCGTCTATTTTATGACAAAGACTCCCTCACACCTTTTTCAATCCTCTCTCGTATGGCAAACCCTTTATTTGGCTCAAAATTTTCAACCTCATCCACCTGTGGGTCTTCTTCTTCCTCTACTGTTCCTACGTCATGACCTTCACCTTCCCTTTTACTTCCTACACCCTCTACTAAGCTGTTACCTCTAATGAAATAGCTTTCTCCAATGGAAATGCAAATTTGACGAGAAAAAAGGCCTTTGTTACAGCTGTGATGAGAAATTTTCTCCTTCATATCGGTGCCAAAATCGTTAGTATATGATTATGATCTTTGATCCTAATGATAATGATGATGCTCATGTCAAAGATTCTGATGTGCCTACCTATTCTTTTTCTATTGAAGAGCCTTCTTTAATGCCACATTTATCTTTCCATGATTATCATAGTTCTGTGGGGGTGACCACTGTTCTGTTTAAGGGTTCCATTGTGGGTACTGAAGTTTAAGTTCTTCTTAATGGTGGTAGCTCCGATAATTTTATTAGGCCCCGCATTGCACATCACTTACACTTGCCAATTGAACCTACTCCTACTTTCAAGGTTCTTGTTGGTAATGGTAATTACTTGGAAAGTGAAGGTATTCTGTGGAACTTACATCTTACCATTAAAGGTCATGTTTTATCCTTTCCTGCTTTTGTTTTACAAATTGTTGGTTCTGATGTTGTTCTTGGTGCATCATGGTTGACTTCTTTGGGCCCTCATGTCGCTGATTATCATACTTCTGTAATTAAATTTATTCTTAATGAGTAGTTTATTACTTCGCGAGGTTTCAAATCTACTTTGCCTATTGCTGCTAAGTTTCATCACTTTTAGCGACTACTATTAATCAATACTATTTTGGAGTTATATACATTATCTTTGACTCCGCTTCATACTGACTCTTCTGATGCTGTTATTTATCCTTTTGATCTCCCTACGCATTTGCTTGAAGTTTGCAACATTATAAGGTGGTTTTCACTATACCACACAGCTTACCTCCTTCTCGAACCTCCAACTATACTATTCCTCATCAATAGGGTACCCCACCCGTTAAGGTACAACCATATCGTTATCCTTTTAGTCAAAAGGCTAAGATTGAATGCATGGTTACAGAGATGTTGAATGAAGGTTTAATTCAACCTAGCCATAGTCCCTTCTCTGCTCCTATTTTACTAGTTAAAAAGAAAGATAGTACTTGGCATTTTTGTGTTGATTACCGCGTCGGTAATGTTGTTACTGTTAAGGATTCATTTCCTATTCCTAGTATTGATAAATTACTTGATCAATTACATGACTCTACTATTTACTCTAAGTTGGATTTACGCTCTGGTTATCACCAACTGTTACTTAAGGTAGAAGATCAGGCTAAGACAACCTTCCATACTCATCATGGACATTATGAGTGGCTTGTATTACCTTCTGGCCTTACCAATGCGCCAGCCACTTTTCAAGCTATAATGACATATATATTTCGACCTTTTCTTCATAAATTTGTTCTTATATTTTTTTATGATAGTTTCCTCTTCGACAGTTCACCTTGATCACGTTACCTTAGTTCTTGAACAGATGGTGCAACATTGTCTATATGCTTAATTATCAAAATGTTCTTTTAGCCAACCTAAAGGTTGAATATTTAGGGCATGTGATCTCTGCTAAAGGAGTAGAAATGGATGCTACAAAGATAAAAGCTATCATGGATTGGCCTATTCCCCATAATGTTACCTTCTTATCGGGTTTTTTTAGTCTCATAGGGTATTATCAAAGTTTTATTTGACGTTATGCTTCTATTGCTTTTCCCTTGACTCAGTTGCTACAGAAGGATAAATTTATTTGACTCGAGGAAGCACAAGTTGCTTTCCAATAATTGAAGAAAGCCTTATCTTTTACACATATCCTTGCTTTACCTAATTTTTCCAAACCTTTCATTATCGAGATAGATGCTTCTAGACATGGGCTTAGTGCAGTTTTAAGCCAGAATGGTCAACCAATTTCTTATTTTTCTAAAAAAGCTTTCTCCTTGAATGAATACACTATCTACCTATGTTCATGAAATCCAAACTATCACAGATGTTGTTGCGAAGTTTTGTCATTATCTTTTTGGACATGCTTTTATTATTCGCACAGACCACCAAAGTCTTAAGCGCTTGACTACTCAAGTAGTTCAAACACTTGATCAACAACAATTTCTTCTTAAGTTAATAGGTTAGAATTACACTATTGAATACAAACTAGATGCACACAACCAAAATGCAGATGCTTTATCTAGATTATGATTGTCTGCCCTATCTATACCTCATAGTTCTCTAATGAGTGATATTTTTATAGAGATTAAAACTTCTTCTGCATTGCAATTTTTACTTGCTAATTTTCACAATGCTTCTTTGACCATGCCTTCTCATTCAGTTCGAGATAGGTTATTATTGTATAAAAGTCGCATAGTAGTTCCTTCAACTGCCCATTCTCTCATTCAGAAAATTCTACATGAGTTTCACTGTTCCATTATTGGTGGGCATTCTAGTTTTCTACAAACTTTTGTTCGAATATTTCATCAGTTTTCATTGAAGAATATGAGAGCTGATACTAAAGCATTTGTTCATCGTTGTTTTGTTGGTCAATAAGCAAAAGTTTCTCAATTACATCCAGTTGGATTACTTAGTCCACTTCCCATTCCAAATCAAATTTGGGAGGATATTGCTCTGTACTTCATTTCTCATTTGCCCTCTTCACATGACTTTTCTGTTATTATGGTTGTCATTGATCAACTTTTTAAGTACTACCACTTGGCTCCATTGAAGATAGCAAAGGTTTTTGCTAATACCAGCGTCAAGCTTCATGGGGTTCCCTATTCTATTGTTTCTGATAAGGATAAGACTTTCACCATCACTTTTTGGCAACATTTGTTTCATTTATAGGGCACTACTTTGGTTATAAGTTCAGCTTATTACCCATAAACGGATGGCCAATATGAAGCTCTTAATCGTTGCATTGAAATGTACTTACGTTGCTTTGTCTTTGATTAGACACACTTATAGGTTCGGTATTTACCATGGGCTGAATACTAGTACAATTCCTCCTTTCACACTTTTGTATGACACCATTTGAAGTGATTTATGGTTGTGAACCTCCAACCTTGCTTCAAGTTAATCCTTCCGAAGATAACTATTTGATGTTTTGCAATAACTTCAAGAACGTGATGCCCTTCTTGCTCGGCTTAAAGTTAATTTGCAATATGCTCAGGATCGAATGAAGCGCTTTGTAGACACTAAATGCTCTGAGGTTTCCTTTCAAGTTGGTGATTGAGTTTATGTTAAGCTTCAACCTTATCAATAACATTCTTTGTAACTACGACAAGCATAAAAGCTTGGTTTGTGGTATTTTGGTCCTTTCCAAGCACTGTCTAAGATTGGCTATGTTGCTTATCATTTGGCATTACTTGTTGCATCTCATTTACATCTTGTTTTCCATGCCTCTCTCCTTAAGAAATGTGATGGTGATCCTACCCAGCAGTATATTCCTTTACCTTTGATGACAAATAATCTTAGCCTAGTTTACTGACCATGTCACGTGTTAGATGTTCGTCGCGTATTGCATGCTAGGTTCTTTCAGCCAGAAGTTTTGATTGAATGGGATGGTCCTACTATACCTACCTGGGATATTGCATGGGATAAGAAAAATGCACTCATAAAAGACATTGATGTGTTTTTTTGACAATCGCATAATAAATATTTTAGTTAGAGAAAATTGCAATCGTAAAAAATATTAAGATTCCTATGTAACAACGTCTTGTTTAAGGAAGAACATAGGCATAAAAAGACATTAATATGCCTTTAAGATTAAGCAATAATATGTTTTAGCTAAGGAAAATGACACTTATAAAGATGTAGATATGTCTTTTTGATGATTATGCAACTATTTTTATTGAAAAAAAAACTCTATGATCTATCTTTATGCAATTACATGACAATATTTGTGAAGTTAGTTAGGGAAGAATGAATAAATAAAAGACAAATGTAAAGGAGCTTATATATATATATGTATAATGCATCCCTCAATAGCTAGGGAGAACTACAAAATGTATAGGCCCGAAAATATAGCAAAGAAAACATGAAAATCACTTTAAGGGAGCCATTTTGGAAGTTAAGGGTCTCTAGATTTAGACATCTGACCTTATGATTCAACATTTAAGTCCTTCAAATTGTCAATAAAGTCATATTTGGTGATATAAAGCTCTAGGATGGATTCTAGGGTGGGTAGATAGCTTACATCTATCACCATGTTTGAATGCTTTGAATCTATGAGCGCCTTCAACTTATTGAAATCCTCAATGAATAATATGGACATGTTATTATACTTCCAAAGTCTCAAAAGACTTGCTTTTGAAGAAGTCATAATACATGCCAATCTTGTATTCCTTCATAGCAAAGTACTTATTTTGGTTACATGCAATTAGATACCTTTTTTTATAATATACAATTGGACTATGAATTTTAGTGTAATAAGGGCTTCAATATGCTTATTCATTTTCCCAATCTTCAAACTTAGCTTTCTTCTTGGTCTTTTTGTAAGCCTTGGTCATCTTGATATTGTTATAAGGGAGATTGTCCGTCTTTGCACCAATTTTATCATTAAAGACCAAAATACACTAAAAAGCCAATAAAAATAACTCATATAAGGATTTTATATATGATTTGTCTCGAAAGCTCAATGAAATTATACCTTAATCAAATTCATTTGTGCTTCACAATGTATAACCTACCAATAGTTCTTTTCTATCAATTTCCTATTGTGGAAAAACATTATGCCCTTATGAATCTAGATTCCAACAAGAGGTTGATGAAAGACACAGTTGCCCATGATGAGGTCATATTTTGAAGAGAACACATCTTCCTTATGTCTAAATCTCTTCCAATATCCTTAGAAAAAGCAAGCTAGGAGAAAGTTAGCACAATGACCTTAATGGAGGCTTGGGGAGAAACCTTTTTTCCTCTATTTAACACAAACTTAGTATGAGTTGCCTTCTAAGTTTGTTGGGCCTCTTACAACATAACCATCTTCCTTTTGTTAATGATATCGTCCTTATTATGGACTAAAAAGATAATTTTTCATATATCATCCTTATAAAAATATACATACATTAGTTAGTTCTTTAACTATTTTTATTATTAGTCTTAGATGGCATATGAAGGGGAAATAAATTGTGTATTAATTTTATGTCCTATTTGTAAACTAAAGGATGAATTGTCTATCTAATGAATAGTTAAGAAAAATTAATAAGAAACATTATAATAGTATAAGAAAGTAGACAAATGGGTAACAACCATTCGTCTAGGTCCACTTCTTATGCTCTACATAGGAATTCACTATATTCTTCCTTTAACTAGTGAAGAAAAACCTTTGTAATATATATATTTGTTAAGCTCAAGAGTATCCATTCATAAATCTTGTTCAAGCTCAAGAAGATCCATCATAATGTGTATTCTAAGCAACTTTCTTAGTTGCTAAGCTAGCATAACAATATACAACTTAAACCTTCCCTTTTTATCAAATTAATAAACTAAGGATTAATATACATTATGAAATGTACATATCCACGCTCAAATGCTCTGTCTAACATCTCAATGTTCTTAGTAGCTCTCAAGTATGGCAAACGTTCTTTTCGTAACTCAATTATGATTTATTTATACTTAAAATTAGCTTAAATAGTTGTTAAAAATGATTAATTTTTACGCATGTTCAACTAGCCAAAACACACTATTTGGAGTACTATCTAGTTGAACCCCTACTTGAACAAAATCTAAGGAGTACTATCTAGTTGAATCCCTACTCGAACAAAATCTAACTTTTATAACCTTTTAAACCCACTATTAGCTACCTAATCATAATTCTCTGACTAGTCCGTGAATAATGCTTTAATTAATACAAATTGCAATTAATGAGCAATGCTTGGATAAAAATAGTTTAACCTATTCACAATTTCTAACAATACCTATTCATACTAAGTTATCCAATATTAATTTTACAATAATCCAACTCTTTTTTAAGATTAAAATACAATCTTTTATAAAAACTTAATTAAAAACTTATTAAAAAGTTTCCAAATTTTTGTTTGAAGATGAAGAGGTTTTCTTTACAAAACAAAATAAATTTTTTGTTGATTACAAAAGGAGTTATATATTATGTTTTTATGGAAATGATGACACAATAATTAGACCTCTTGTTTATTGAAATGCTAATATAAGATTATAAGAAGTATTTTAATGATTTTATTTAAATTTTGATATGCTTTATTCCTCTTTGTTCTTGATTCTTCGCTTAAATTCTCTTTAAAATCTTTTAAATTGCATGTGTCCCATTTTGCTCATTTTCTCCATCCTTTGATTGGTTAATTCATTCAGTTGTCTCCTTTACTCTTTTTTCCATTCTATTTAACTTCTTTATAAGTATAATACTTAATTCCATTATAATATAACTACTAATATCACTAAACATAATTTCATTAATATCTAGTAAATTTTTTATCATTAAAATTATGGATTAGAACCTCATTTAGTCTAACATATATAAATAACATTAATTTACAAATGGGAAACCTACAAGCTTGTCCATATATAATGTCAACCTTAAATTAGAGATCTTCCATCTAAATGAGTTCAAAAGGGCATCTTTTTTCTCTTGTTAAAGTCTAGGTTCACTTTCTCATTGCAATTATTAATACAACAATTAGTGCTAAGTTGTTAGAAGTTAACTGGCATGCAACACACTTATTAACATTAAATGACTGAAACAAAATCATTAAATTGGTGTAGGAGAAAGAGACAATTAATTGCTCATCTCTTGAAGTCAGACGGTCAATGCTTTGAAATTAGACAAACCATTTTCTGAAGTTAGATAACTTGTGTTCTAATTCTTTACCATACTTTACCTCTCTTATTATGCTACTATCACAGAATGTTTCCTGTTACCGTAGACAGGCCCTCGAGACTTGGTTACATGAGATTCTTAACCACTGTCCATCCTTTGTAAAATAAGAGACTTCTTTTATCATGTAAATAATACAGTTCTGTAAACATAAAAAAATTAATCTTGACATCCGAGTTTTGCTTCTTGTGCTATTTTACGAGAACAAAACCATCCGTCAGAATTCAGAAACCATCTGCAGATATGTTCAATAGACATTCAACTTAAGATGAACAAAAGGGAAGAGTTATTTGGAGAAGCAGATGAAGCTGTCAGGCATAATTAACTAAAATCTGTCTGCCTTAGTTGAACTTGAACTAGCTAGCTACTTCTTGTCGCATTAAACCCTTTTGGTCAACTTGGTACAACAGCTAATGTTTCTCCACCTCTTGACTGCTGGACCCGGCTTAGAATGCCTTGGATTGACTTCACTTTCACTTTTGACTTTTGACTTGCTTCTTGATTTATTATTCTTTAATCGTCCCTAAACAACACACTTCTCCGCCAACCTCTTCTCTGTACATCATTAAACCACTAACCTACTCATCATTCAAATTTAGTGACTCTTAATGCTTATCTTTGTATATCATTAAACCAGTAACCTACTCATCATTCAAATATAGTGACCCTCAATGCTTATCCTAAGCGGGGCAAATCCCGGAGTATGTTACAGCCACTTTGCTTCATACTGGGAAAGTGTACCCTTCGCCATAATCTCCCCATTTTATAATACTATTCAGTACTTCTTACACATTAAATCTCAATTGCCAGAATCTTCCTACTCTCTTCCCTCCTCCTCCACTGCTCAGCCCCCTTATATACACCCCATCTCTCACTCCTTTTTTCAAAGCCTAATTATAAATTGTCTCTCTCTTGTTTGAAGCTCTATTTTGTATTTTCGCTCATGGCTACCTCCCATAGTTCCTTGCTCTGTTTCTTGCTCTGTTTTTCATACCTCTCTGTTTCATTCTCTAAGACTCTTTTCATGCCTCTAATACACTCTTTATCCAAAACCCAGTTCAGCTCCACCCACCACCTCCTCAAAACCACCTCCGACCGCTCCGCCACTCGCTTCCGTCACCAGCACCGCCAACAATCCCGACAAGGGCAGGTCTCTCTGCCTCTATCTCCCGGCAGCGACTACACTTTATCCTTCATTCTCAATTCTCACCCTCCTCAATCAATCTCTGTTTATCTTGACACGGGTAGCGACCTTGTGTGGTTTCCTTGTCAGCCCTTTGAATGCATTCTCTGCGAAGGCAAAGCACCTGAAACGAATTCTTCGACACCCAAAATCTCCTCCTCTGCCAAAACTGTCCCCTGTAAGTCTTCTGCATGCTCTGCTGCTCACTCCAAAATGCCAACTTCCGACCTCTGCGCTATAGCCAACTGCCCATTAGAGTCCATAGAGACGTCGGATTGCCGATCATTTTCTTGCCCTCCGTTTTATTACGCTTATGGGGACGGAAGCCTCATAGCGAGGCTATACCATGACTCTGTGACACTCCCATTGGCGGCTCCGCCACTTGTTCTCCATAACTTCACCTTTGGCTGTGCTCACTCTGCCCTCGCTGAGCCTGTTGGGGTAGCTGGGTTCGGTCGTGGCGTGTTATCCTTGCCTGCACAGCTCGCTTCTTTCTCTCCTCAGTTGGGGAACCAGTTTTCGTACTGTTTGGTGTCTCACTCGTTTGATTCTGACCGAGTTCGTAGACCGAGTCCTCTCATTCTCGGCCGGTATAGTGAAAAAGAGAGACGTGTTGATGCTAGTGTGAAACCTGAATTTGTGTACACCGAAATGCTAGATAACCCAAAGCACCCGTATTTTTACTCTGTTGGATTGGAGTCTATCTCTATTGGAAAGAAGAATATTCCGGCTCCGGAGTTACTGAAAAGGGTCCACGGCGACGGAAGCGGTGGTGTGGTGGTGGATTCTGGGACCACCTTCACTATGTTGCCAGCGAAGTTGTACAACTCCGTTGTGTCTGAGTTTGACAGCCGAGTTAGCCGATTCTACGAGCGAGCCATAGGTATTGAGGACAAGACAGGGCTTGGTCCGTGTTATTACTACGACAAGGTAGTGAGTGTGCCTGGTGTGACGTTGCATTTTGTGGGGAACGGATCGAGTGTGGCGCTGCCAAGGAGAAATTACTTTTACGAGTTTTTGGACCGCGGTGATGGGGTGGGGAAGAAGAGGAACGTTGGGTGCTTGATGCTGATGAACGGTGGAGATGAGAAGGAATTGAGTGGTGGTCCTGGGGCCACTCTGGGGAATTACCAGCAGCAGGGGTTTGAGGTTGTGTATGACTTGGAGAAGGGAAGGGTGGGGTTTGCCAGAAGGCAGTGCGCATCTTTGTGGGATAGCTTGAACCAGAACTAAAGTGCGCATGTGGTCAAGTCACACGTGCAGCGTACTTTTAAAATGTAAAATTGTACATTCGTGGTAAATTAATTAGCCTCCAAAAATGAGTTTAAAAAAGTACATAAATAAAGAATTTGGACTGTATATCTTCGTGTTCATAAATAGCATATAATATAAGGTGGTGTGTAAGTACGAAGTAGAGCTGGAGAAAGATCTCGTAAGTTTGGTTGAAGAAGAAGAAGAATGTTCGTATCTATGCAACTTGAGAATTCAAATTCAAATTCAATGGAGGCATCGTTATTGCAAACATGAATGAAATTCGTCCTTGTTAGATATTTTAGGGGAAAGGATAAAGATTTTTTCTTTTAAAAATCGGACCGGACATTAAACCGGTCGAAGGAAAGGTTTAAGGTTTAGAGGTTCAACCGGTAGTGAATCGCTATAAAACCGGTATATAATAAATAAGAAGTAAAACTTATAAGAATGAGTAAAAATAAAATATATTATTGAAACA
>JANTPM010000245.1:39165939-39176968 GCA_025434745.1 Erythroxylum divaricatum | reverse complement strand
CCAACCACCATCAATGGTAATGGTAATCATTCCTCCATCTTAACCAACCATCATCATTATAATGATTATATCCATTCCCATTCCTTACTATATTCATTCTCATTCTCATTCTCATTGCTCTCTATGAACCAAGCGCCCCCTTAGTATCGAAACAGACATTTCTGTGCCTGCTCAGTAATAAATTAAGAACATGATCGTCTGAATTTAATTGCAGAAGAAGTGATCAAAGTGGGGTTCTCTGTAAGATAGCTAATCAATTAACCGTACTTCCTTTGAAGCAACTTGCTACTAATGACCTGACAAACAATTTTAGAGGAAGACAACTCTGTTTGGGGGTTCTCCTGTCAGAGCTGGAACTACTTCGGTCTTCTTCTTTCCTTCCATACCCAAAATCGGCCTTCAATGTCACTTGTTTGTTTCGCATGTCCACTGAATACTCGCTTAAACCTGCAATTGATTTAAGAATAAGATCATAAACCATCTTGGCTTTTAGAGTTGGTTTACACCAAAGAAATTTTTGGAGCATGACTTGATTGCTTAGAAAATAAAGTGCACCTCCCGTAAATAAAACATGGAAACCAACGTGATTGCAATATTCAATGTTCACTTAACTCCAGATCTTTGGCGCATAAAAAGTTTTATTGTGGTCATGAACAGTTTGGAGAATTCATACAATAAACTGTATGGAAAATGGCTTTGAAATATTATGAATTTATTGACGTGTCTCTTCAATAATAGCACCAATGGCTTCTTTGGCTAACTGCAGCCATACTCTCTTCTCTATATCCCGAGTAAATTAGAAGCTAACCTGTCATCTTTGATACAACGAAAGAAACTCTTTCTCGACATCTGGTGCATCCCATACTTGCAGACATTACTATTACCTGAAACTGGAAAGCATAAACTAGTGGAATTAATGATATCAAGAATCACTACAAGTTCCACAAATGATCATTAGTAATGATCTGCATTAATGCCATGTAATTGTTGCTCTGAATGCTCTTTGATAAAACAACAGTTGGGTTGGTGTAGACAATGAGCTGCAGAATAGAAATGGGATAATATCATCTTAAGAAGGTCTCAAAGAAACACCTCACTCCACAAAGAATCCCCGATTAACCAGAAAGTATACATGTGAAATGGAATATATGGAAATCAGTTTAGTTGTGAAGCGCAAGAGATGCATTGACCTACCCTCGGAAGTGTCAAATCTTCCAAGGACATGAGAGACTTATTGGATACAATCATCATCAGCCTACCTGTGTTCTTGTGCCTGTTTCACAACAACTATACCTCAGTGATGACGCTAAGCCTTCGTATTGTCAGGATTTTAGTGCTGGATCAACTACGCTGATGAGCCATTACTTATATAAAGCCCTTGAAACCATCCTACTACTTGCCACTTAATAAAATCAAACTCTACCAACCATAGTGAGAAATAGGATAGTAGAATAGCTACAAAGGTTCAGGAAGAGTTCTTTTTAAACAATTTAATTTTCAACTACTTGATCGTCTGCACTATTGCTTTCAATAATAGGAATTTAGCTGGTCTCAAGAAGTTAAACTCCACGTTACTGCAAGTTTTGAGATATTTGGCTTGTTAAGGACTCCAGAACTTGCTGCTCTGGCCTTGTAGAGTGTGGGATTCATGTTCTTGTTAAATTTTATGTAGCTCTTGCTGATGTTTCATACCGAAAGCAGATAAGATTAAAAACCAATGTGTGCCTACGAATTGGTTGAACTAACAGCAAAGTTGGCATGGACAAATTGATACTTTAACCTTAACACGCTCAATGTTTTTTGAGATTCTTGTCGCTAGCTAGAGTTTTGGTATATAAAATTAGACGCACTATACTCCATTAGCTAATAAACAAGTCGAGCTGCTACCCAGGAAGTGAAATCACTGGATCATCAATTCAACGGTTTCAGTGAACAGAGAGGCAACCTCATCATCATATTATAAGGTCAATCTCAACTTCAAGGCACAACCTAGGTCATGCCACTTTACATTCTTATCACCATTCATAAGCACGTTCGAAAACATGAATTAGGTATAAGGTGGTGCATATGTGAAAAGTTTCAAACATCACTTCGTCCTGATACTTTGCCTTTGGATCTTCTAATCATATTACTAACTATAGCTAGAAAACATTGTAAGATGGTTACTTACTACCGCATCAAATCAAATATACCCTTAAAATGCAAACTATAATCCTCACTTGAATGTGTTTCCGATACTGTAACCCCACCTGAACTTTTGGTTAAACCTTAGAACCTTACTTTTGGCAACATGCTTTGAATCCATATATGATGACATCTGCATGTTATTTTGGAATTGGGAAATCGATGTCCATTTGTTAACAATGACTAAGAACAGGCTCCAGTTGAACTAAATAACTAATTAAAAAATTGTGAAGAAAAGAGGGGTAGGGAGGGAATTTTTTTAAAAAATTTTGCTAATAAATCTTTATATTTTTCAAAATTTTCAATACCAACATTATATCATAAATATCAACAGGAACTAAATGAAATAAGCCAATACTAACCATTATTCACACTCTACAAAAGCACCTATATTTTATTCCATTCTCCGACCGGTATGAAACGAAATTCAAAATCTTGCCAATGGTGACTTCCACACTTGAAACTTCTTTAATGTGGATATTCTTTCTTCTCATAATTAAAACTGTACTGTAACGTCAACACCATTTCAGGCTAAACTAATTTATAAACTTGCAGTCAAGACTATGGAAACTGTATCCAGGAAAAAGAAAAACCAGAAGATATAAGCCTATAATGGGAATTTTAAAAACTTAATGAGCTGCTTTGATGTTACAATATGGCTACATGCTGGACGAAATACAATATAAGCCTGACTATAACTTCTTTTCCACCTCGGCATTTAACCGCAGCAATTTTGACTTGAACTGAAGTTGCAAGTCACGGGAATAGGCTGCCAATGTAAGGACTCTCAGTAGGAGTCACGTCATGCAGGGAGCTTATAGATGAACATGAAGAGGAATGCGTGGCCGAAAGCTGCTCGTCTTCAGGATTGCATCAGAAAATAATATCATTAAGCTGTACACATTTATTATTCTTTACGTTCCTGTCAATTATATAAGCTCTGTCCTCAATATCTGCACTGAAGCAATTCATCCTATGCCTGTCAAAAATACAAATCACAAAATATTTACCAGTTCTGTGGGGCATCGTAAGAACGAAAGAATATTCTAAGGTTTTGTTACTATACTCACCACTCAAAGTGATCTTCACAACAAATAGAACCCGAAATAATTGAGAGTCCAGCTTTTTTCCTGTGATCGGCCCAAGAAAATATGATCAAATATAGTTCTATATATGATACAATTGAAACCAGTACCTACAAATGCAACATACGCCACTAAAAGGTACCACGAGACCCTATAAAAAATGCATCAAGCGGCTCTAAACAAATTCCATGCTTAATTCCTCTTACATTTGGAGAACAATAACATCTAACATAGAACAATTGTTCTTTGTCCATGTTCATGTACTCTGTTTTTTCAAACTAATTGAAAAGAAATAGTTTTCAGAATTTAGGTCACAAACCATGTTGCAGTGTACATATCGTAGAACTTGTCAAAGGCTTTATCAAAGCAGTAATGGCAAACCAACAGATCCCTTATGTTAGTCACCTTACATGTTGATTTACAGCATTTGACCTGCATCAGTTACGTGATGAAATTATTAAGTAAAATGTCTACTTCCTCACACATGCCTTAAATTTCTTTAACAACTTAAGGAAAATGTGCACTTAACAAAAGAAGTAATGTCTAAGCATACAAGAATAACCACATTTGCAAAAAGGTGCACAATAAAAGAAAATGGGACAACAATGTAGAAAGCGAATTCAATTAGTAAAATGAAGCTGGAGATAAAATCCAGGTGTCCATGAATTTAACTTAGTCTGTTGTTTTGGAGCACCAAACAATCTCCTAGTCTAAAGAACAGTTCGCTGAATAAAAAGTTACCCTCCCACTCAAACCATATAACCACACATTAATGTTTCCATAAAAAATTGACTAAACCACTGCAGAATGTGGGAAAGAGTCACTGTAAACCACTAATTTTGTAATGGAAACCACTAATTTTGTAATGGGACAGCAATGAATAGTAAATTTACCAAACGTCTAAGTTTGTGAGAGTAATATTTCTCATGAGGTGGATGATTTCTGATATGCTCATCCAAATGACCTGCACTGAAATTTATTTGTTGGTCAAAATAACAGTTTATAATGAGCCCCACACTTCTTTGCTATGGCAAAAACTCACGTTAGTCATATATAGCACTAATAACTCAGATCCCTGCCTTACAGTAAAGGTCTCTTTATCTTTTATTCTATGCTTACCAAACAAAAAAGAAAGTCTTTTATACGGTGCTTACCTAACAAACAAGAAAGATTGCACACGTCATGAATTCCACACAAATTATGTAACTTTATTAACATCATACTGTAAACCAGGACAAGTGGTATGAGAGCCAACAACATACTGCAAGATTGAAGTCTTACATCAGTTAGACAGTAAGAGATAAGTTCCACTTACTTGTCACAAAGGACAGAATTGCAGTCAAGGCAAGTTGCCAGACTTAAAGAGCTCCGGCAAGTATTGCAGTATGCTGTTGACAAAGTTTTACCAATTTGGTGGCATCTGCAGATATTTAAAGAACCAAGAAAATGGCACAATTAAACGAGTGGGATTCCTCAGAGCAAATCAACATTTTATGCTTTTCTATCAATTAAAAAACTTATTTTGAACTAGAATGAGACATAAATAGGAATACATGGCGCAGCTCACACCTGCCATGAAACGAGATCAAAAATATGTAAGGTCAACATAACAAAGGGAACAAATTTCCAGAAGTTGGCCTGAGACTAACAGAAATATGCTGCATTGCTGAAAATCGAATACATCAAATAAAATAAAAAAATCTTACATCAGAATCAATGCATCATGAACATAAATACTCTACACTACCTCTTTTTAACATAAACTAAACAAGTCATGAAACAGGAAACGTTGACTTTTTATTAACAAAACTGTAAGACCAAGTAACTTCTGAACTTAAACTACTTTGTATTGAATGGTAGGTCTCTACATCAGTTAATTATAGTCTCTGCAGCTGTCAATTATCCTACCTTCTAAATATACCTCCTTATTATGATGATTGCCTATAAAAACGAAAAGGAATAGAAATATAATACAATATGATTACATCTGACAGACCTTCTATAGAGCCCAAGAAGGTCCCTTGATATGGAATTTGATTGGCTGCGCCCCACTCCTGCCTAGGTGGAAAGATAAGTTCACTAAGTAATGTACTTTAAAAGTGAAAAAGGGGTACTGAGGATTTCTCAGAGTCAAGTGGTCAACACCTGATCCGATGCAATCGCCAAACAGTCTTCAGCAAGGTGACCAGGTCTCTGGCATTTCCAACTACAGTGCAAGGTTTGTCATTGAAAACAAGTAAATAGATCTCCAAATACGAGTTCACTTGAAACATTATTTGAGTTATAGGTTGAACTCATGTGTAATACCAATTTCACTATTTGAGAAAGCCCATCTATAAATCAATCTCAAACAAACATGTTCCAGGAAAAAGAATATACCACTTATAGCAACAAAGATTAGATGTTTTCTTAGACCAGCGATGGCAATCATAGTCCCATTTGTCCTCCTCAAGCTCAGACACTGGCATAGCACATTTGACTACACATGAGGAGGCATCCAATTCCTTGTTGCAAGATGTATCCTGAAGAAAAAGCCTTATGACAAGCGTCCTAAAAAACCCCATAAACATAAATAAGTATCCTCAAGTACATTATTGGAAGTATAAAAACACCTGCCAGAGCTTCAGACTTTGTAAGAGCTCAGCTTTACATTCCATGCTACAGATATCATCATTGGTCTATCAGGAAAAAGACATATAATAACATGAGTATGAAAGATGATCATGAAGAAGAGCCTAATCTGTGGAAGAGTGTTTGAGAAATCCTACCTCATTGCAGATATATTCTCCATATTTACCACATACTACACAAACAGGCTCTCCTGGCATGGGATAGCGTTGCTCACTTCTAGCAGTAACTTGACCAACTTCATTTTTATCATCTAAAAATAAACAGATGGAGTGTAAGCAATGATGTTTGTTTACATGAAAAAGAACTATTGGTAGCAAATATAGTTATATCAATCAATGCCAAAATTTTGATATTGAGGAAAAATGGCCCTAACTAACAAAAAATGTAGTTGAACAATAAAATTATTAACTAATAAAAAAATTTCAGAAGCAGACCAGGAATTGGGGTTTCCTCTTCCGATTGACATTCTGAAGAAGAACTTCGATCACCTAATTTTCAAAAGACAAGCCAACATGAAATACGTTTTAATGCCCCACTCAACCAATATATATATACATGCAAGTCATAAGAAAGGCACTCACTTTCATAGTTTACCAAATTTAAAGCCGAACTTGAAGTCCCCTACAACAAAAGAAAACACAAAACAAATCCTTACATGACTCTAGATAAGAAGTGTAGAAGAAAAATAATAAATTCAAAAGAAGTGGTTACCAAAACATCGGCAGTTAATATTTCACAAGGCTGAAACGAGCTCACTTCTTTTCTGTTCACGCCGGAAAAGAAAATGAAGTCAACTAAGATTAAAAAAAAAAAGGACAACCAGAGATAACAAAATAGAAAAAGAAATTACCTTCTCTTAAGAATATAATCTTGGTGAGACATTGGCCCCCCATCATTGTCTTGGATTTTAGAGTCACGTACACATTCTCTACGGCGACGTTTAGGGGGGGCCTCCTCCTTCTCATCGATCAAAGGAGCGTTCCCGGTGGCAATATTATAAGCTGCGAATTCCAAATATTAAAATAGATTGGAAATTCATCCACATAAAAAGAGAATCTACCTTTGAGGTTTTGAAGAACAGAGGATATCGCTATGTCCTTTTTGTATGAGAGTGAAGAGTTCTTGTATATATTCGTCCGGCTCCCCTCCATTAGTCATTACCCAAACTCAAGACGGAACGTTTACATTCACATAATATATTTCCCGGTGTTGCATAACTGGGCTTCTGTCGAACCGGCTCCGGTCTGAAGATAATTGGCCCAGTATCGGGATTGCGAAAGGACGACCCATATATTTGATTCCACTTCCCTTTCTTATTTTTTGCCAAATATTTAATTGAATTTTTAATTTTGATAATTTATAAATTTTTATTTTATCTCAGTATAAATATATATATAATTTAATTATTTAAATTTTATAATAATATGCAGTAATTATTTAAAATAATTTTATGATACAATCATTTTGAAAAATTAAAAATATAAATTTAATTTATCTCTAATTTATATTTAATTTTAATTATTATTAGTAATTATAACAATTTTAAAGATTAAATATTTTTATTTTATTCAAAAATTAAAATTAAAAAACAAGAATTGAAAATCACAAAGTGAAATGAAAAGAACTACTAAAATTTTCATAAAAATAAGGATAAGGTGCTTAAATTATAAATCTGTCAACTTGATTAAAAAAGGTAAAAAGTTAAAAGAAGCTTAAATAGCTCTCAAAGGGTGTGGCTCGATGGTTGAAAGCGGGGCTTGACTTTGATTAGGTCCCAAGTTCGATTCCATGCTAGTCCCTCTTGTAAGAGTCTTGGGCCTTCAATGATGAGGTGCGCTCGCTTGACCCGCCTGTGGGGTGGTGTGCTAGTTGGGCCATCAGAGAGGTGTACCCGCTTAGCTCATTTATGGGGGTTTCCTCGAATTAAAAAAAAAAAAGCTTAAATAACTTTAGGCTGATCTCATGGATACATGGCTGAGGGGCTTGGGCAGAGGGTTGGGGATTCGGGATACAGAAGAACTGATCTCATGGAGCACGTCTGACGGAGACTGCAATTTATCAAATGGGAGATAATTATCTTCCATTCATTACAATCTTACCAACAACTCCACCGATAGCTGATGATCACCATTTGTCAACAAGTCATTATATTTAATGCGGTCATGAGTGGAGATAGGTAACCCAAAACCGCTACCATTTTCAGCCCACCACAGGCCACCCAAGCATTGACTCTACGTCACCCACTTGCTTTCCCTTTTTCCACCATTTTTGCAGCCGCCTACATCCTCATCTTCTGAAATCTGAACAACCCATGGAGCGTGTTTTAGTAAAAAAAAATCACTTAAACCAAGTTCAATTCTAATGCCTAGACAGTCTTCAAGGTTCTAATTGGCTATCCGATGTAAGAAGACAGAAGCTCCAATAAAGTGGTTTGGGATTCATTCGCAAAACCTGAACTGAAGCAACTGGATCAAACATTTCAGAAGCAAACATAGATGACCAAGATTGGGTGTGACGCTGCTGGGAACCTGAACCAAGAAAAGTTTAGTCAGCCTTTGCCCTGGATTGGCATCTATGTTGCAGCAGCATCTCTGGCATGTGGAGTTGCAATGTTTGCAGACTTCATTCATGGCTTTCGTCGTCGAAAATTGTGGTTCCCTAGTAAGTACTTCTCCATCAATGCCACTTCACTCACTATTATGACTGTGGCTGTTAAATTCTCGGTGGATCTTAATACTGCCATGCCAGACCGCGTTGATCAGCTTTCCAAACTGAGCAGCGGTGTCTTAATCTGCACAATCATGAGTAATTCAATGCCTTCTCTTGGAACTATGGACAATAAAGACATCTGGATGAATCTAATAGCTTTGGGGATACTTGTAATTACTGTTGTTGTTAATATCTGTATTCAGTTGGGTACCGGTGTCATATATCAATACTGGAAGGAGCATGCTTTCGTCATGTTTCTCATGCTTCTTTTGCTTCTAATTTTGGGCTTCTCGGCTTTGATTGTGCCAACTTCAAAGAAATACTTGGAATTTAAGTACAGTAAGAAGTATGAAATGGCTCTGAAAGAAGGGTGTGGAGAAGCTAGCCGAAAAACTAACGAGAGACTGAAGGAAGATCTTATGAAATTTTGGATGATGGCTCACACATGCAGTCCTCAATTCGTGATTGGCCGTTCTGTTACGTGTATAGCTGCAGGTGCCCTTAGTCTCCTGGGTACCTTAACTTTAGCTGAGGCCATGCTTCGATCTTACTTGATGTCCTGGTCATTCAGGTTTTGCAATGGAGAGTCTGACTACAAGTGGTCAACTACCTTGGTACTGATTACTCAGACCATTGCAATAGGAATTGGTACTATAGCTCCAGCAATCAGATGGTTCACAGCCGTAAAGTTTAGATGCCCGAAAAGAAGAAAGAAAAGCATGAAAGATATATTCAGAGTAGAATGCTACTGGAAGCAGTATCTGGTAGAGATGAAAGAGTGCCCATTAGCCATACGAATCAAATCACGACACTGTCGGAAAGTTGCACATGATGCCAAAATGAAGCTTCTGGACTTATGTATTGGAGTGCAGACTGCAATTGTTTTGGCAAGCAAAGTGATCCAATTCATTTCCATTTTCTTCATGAGCCGGCTTTTGATGTTCCTTCATTTCTGCAAAAAGTTGAAATTGAAATCTAAAAACAGCATATCGATTGACTCTGAATCAGAGAAGGTTCCCAGCCTAAAGCCAGATCTTAGCCGTTTTGTTTTGCATCTTGAAGGCGAGGATGAACTCGTTGATTTGATGATGAAGAACAACTTTGATACAACCGATCATTGGATGAACAGGGCTAAAAAGAAGCAACCAAAGCATCTAATGCAACTATTGGAAAAATCTACTTTTCCTGATGGATTCAAGGGAGTAGAAGAGTTTGACTGCGAATTTGTTTGCTCTTTAGGTTCTGAAAATCCCCCAAATTGCTGGGCTCTTCCTGTTGTGACTCTGACAGCCATTGCAGTTGCACTTCCAGATAGCAGTAAGAGCAAGGTCAAAAACTTGTTAAACGGTGTACACGAAGGCCTCATGCATGTCAGACTCATAGAAGACATCCTGGATGAAAAAGGAGATATAACTAATATAAGAAAGGCAGCATATGTTGTCTGGCTGGAAGTCGATCTCTATCAGAAGTGGCTCGATGTGGATCTTGACAGACTGTCTGTACAAGCAGAAAGCACAAAGGAAATTCTTGAGGGACTTGCTGATGCTGCAAAGAATAGGTTTGAGGAGGAGTTTAAGATTGGAAAACAATGTCAAAGGGAAACCCCTTCTAACTGGCCTATTAAGGTATTAGCTGCTCATTCCATGTATAGGATAAGCCAAACTATATTGCACAGTTATGAATGCAAGAATTACCAGATGAGTGAAAAACTCTTTGAAGCGCTAACAACTATGATATCTGATATACTGGGTGCCTGTCTCACTAATTTACGTCGTGTTATACTCCACAAGTGTTTGAGCAGCACCATTGAAAGCAGAGAAGACAGCATAAGAGATGCAGTGTACCTTCTCGGTAAAACAGATAAGATTCTGAATCTTCTGAACCAAATGGAATTTCCCCGGATGTGTCTGGATCGAATGTCTAGCATTGATGAGTGGCGTTCGCTGCACAAGATGAAGGACCCTCTATCCTTCAATTCAGCTTCAGCAGAAAGTGAGTCAGATTCTTCTAGCCACTTGTACGTGACCATTGTGTGAAAATGCACGTGTCAATGCTATAAAATGGAAGAAGACTGAACTCTGAAGCAGCCCATTATTGCTGAACCCTGAACCAGCATATTATTGTGAATTATAATCCATTGTGGTTGAAGCTTTCAGCTTTTGTTCCATGTATAATGTTTTTGTAAATTCCAAAATGTAATGGAGATGAGCAGCATAGAACCAGAAACCGACTTTTGTATATTTCACAAAACCTCTGAGAAAGTCGATGATTTTGTTCACAAAGAACTTAGCATTCCAATACTCACACAAGAATGATTGGATAAAACTTTCACCTGATCATCCATGATAAAATTAGTGTAAAACTCAACACTGAAGAAACACGTGCCATGTGTTATGCGTGCACTGCCATGTGTGTTAATT
>JANTPM010000245.1:39116845-39134948 GCA_025434745.1 Erythroxylum divaricatum | reverse complement strand
GGGCCCAACATTAAAAGACGCCTTTTTAATGTTGGGCCCAGGCTGCTACACTCGGGCTTAGCTCCCCGAGTGAGTACCACCTGCACCTCCCAACCCTAAATCAGTATTGTCCTCTTTGGTCATGGGTGAGCCACGGCTCGAACCCAAGTGGACGTCTCTTAATGGTAAGAGACGTCCACTTAAAGTGGAACAAAACCTTGAGGTCTTGGGTTCGAGCCGTGGCTCACCCATGACCAAAGAGGACAATGCTGATTTAGGGTTAGGAGGTGCAGGTGGTACTCACTCGGGGACCTAAGCCCGAGTGTGGCAGCCTGGGCCCAACACATCCATATGTTTATATCTCATGATCAATTTATGCTCAATTGACTTTCTCGAGTATGTATCCTTATTTATAAGTCTTGATCATTATACATCATATCTTGTACATTACTTATTAGCAATTAGATTTATGCCTTAAGTAAACTTGATTATTCTATATTCATCAATCATTCATTTACCTATCCATTTCTAGCCATATATATTCACACAATTCCCCAATTCTCATTCATTCATACCTAATTCACATTTCTCACACCCTTTGGATCACATTTGCATTCCTAATAACACCTTCATTCCTTTAACAACTCATAAATTCTAGATTTGAGTACATTGATAGTAGGACAATCCATTCCTTAAATTATCACATCAATTAACAAACTAGAATTATCAAACCCTTAACCAATCGATAAAGCAACCATCTAGGTTCATATCAAGCCCTAATCAAGTCCAAATACACCAAGGTAAAATATCTTATCCTTATTTGGTTCAAAATATCTTATCCTTATTTGGTTCAACAATCACACATAAACATAATTTTTTTCACTTCAAAACGTTGCCCACGATCATGGGGTACCTTTCCACCATCATGGAAAGACAAAACAAAATTGTTCTCTTGTCAAAACATTGCCCATGATAGTGGGAAGGAGTTAATGTAGCTGCCACGGTCGTGGGATGGGTGAACAGAAAGTTCACCATCCATTTCCTTCTTTTTTTTCTTTCCAGATTCTAACATCATAATAGTCCATTGATTATACCTCAATTATACCTTAATAATACTTCATTTTCTTTATAAACTTCATCTCTAGCTCCAATTCAAAATCATTCAATTAGTAACTCATAAACTAGTCTTTCATGCATCAAAAATCATAATAAAAACTATCATTCATTATCATACATGTAGTCCAAGTTCTTTCCCATTTTAAGAACACTACACTAACAACTTTCTTTAGCATAAATTCACCTTCATTATACTTTAAATGTTAACCTAAAATCACCCATTGAACAACCTCTAACCTACGGTTTCATACATAAAACAAAACCAATTCATCCATCAAATTCCAACACCACTCATCATCAACCATACATAAATCCCGTCTAAATTTAATCATCATGAATGTTATGCTAACATACATCATAATAGATCAATAAATCACTTACTTGCTCTGCTCAAAGCATCTTCAATGATTAAGCTAACCTAGCCTTCCAAACATACAAACACAACTCTAAGAACACGGTGAAAACAGAAAGGGATTTCAGCAACAAGATAAAGATAACAAAATTTTGGAGTGACAAAGTGAAAAATTTTAGCAAGATCTCAAGGTTTTGAGGGTTATGGGTGTAAGTTGATGGTGAGAAGAAATAAGAAGGGAGCATGTAACCAAAAACAAGAAAAAGATGGTGTTTCAAGTGTGGGAATCGTGGGTGTGGGTGTGTGGCAAGGGTTTGGACAATTGTCCAAACACTTGTTGAGTAAAGAGGCATGTTACATGTCTTCTACTCCAACCACCAAGTGTCACTTAATATTTGGTCTATTTGTCTTATAGTTTCCTAGGTCACTTGCCACCCAATTATCTAAGCCATTTGTTACTCATTCTCCATTGCCAAGTGTCACTATTTCATAGACCTAGTTAATCTAAACTTCCATGTATCAATTTGTCTTGCCATTTAACATTTTTCCTAGTCTAGGTGCACATATCACCCCATCAATCTCCCACTTATACAATAAATTCCAATATACTAATTATAGTCCATTAATCCAAAATTCAAGACACATGTTCAATACATAATCATGCAATCATATCATAATTTTTTAAAATCTTTCATTCCCCGAAATAAGTCAATTGAGTGCATTTGCTATCTTTGCAATATTTCTAAATCATGATTCATGTGTGTATGTGAATATTATACATGTAAATGAAATGCATCTCAATAATTCTCAAATGGTGTAACTCATATGACTTAATCTAACAGTTAAGCACCTAAGTATAGAGAGAGGCTATTACAATTTGACATATTCGTGCTAGGCTTACAATGTAAGCATATATTTGTCAACCTTTTGTAACACTTTTGGCATTTATAATATTCTTTTAACTTTCCAAAAAATTCTCAAAATAAACTTTTGTTTGCAAAAGTTAGTTTTTATTTCTAACAATTCGAAACAAGTGTTATGAATACAGATAGGACATGAGTGAGTCATTGGCATACTATAAGCTTACATAAGTTTTTGAGACACGTAAGTTTATTTATATGCGTTTGAGCATAGAATGCTTTTAAATTATTAGTGTGAGTAAGAAATGAAATTCTTAATTTTTTTATTTTTAGAACTGTTGTTATCTACAATTGATTGTGTGTTCTATGTTATGATGTCTCCTCTTCTTCATTAAAAAAAGTGCAATAGTTCTTTTTTCACCCATGAGAAAAAAAATATTGTATGACATGTTTTTAATTTATTAAAGAAAGATATTAACGATTTTTTAATGTAAATTGAAAAGTGGATGTATACTAAAAGTTATTAGTCAAACCACTAAAATTGAATTTACACACACTTTTTCTATTCTATTTAATTATTATTGTGATTATTTCATGATTACCATATATAAAATTGCCATATTATTAACCTTTTTATATATCATATTATTACCCTAAGCAATTCATTTATTAATTTTTCAATAATTAAAAATATAATATTCACTCATCTCTTGTGTGCTAGGACCAACACACACAGGCACAATACAAACTCAATTCATAAAATTTTTTGAACCAAAAATGTTGAAGAGCAAGCCTTCCTAGAAAGAGAATATTTAAATTTTCTATTTTTAAAGGTATACACAATATTTTTTAATATATAGAATCAACATAAAAGTTAAACATTAATTATTATAGAGAACTAAAATTAGAGTATAGATAAATGTTTATAATTCTGTTAAGAGAATATTTTCTTTATTATAATTATGTTTAACTTAAATTATTAAATTATTAATGTTTAAAATTATTATTTTTACGTATAACCATTACCAACCGTAATAACTAGAGTAAGTATGTTCAATGTTATTGTATTAAAACCTTAAAAGTTCTAATAATTACAATGATTATGTTAAAATTATTCATAATTCAGAAAATTAGAGTTATCAAATTTTTAATTAAAATTATGATATTTTTCTTTCATATTTATAAAGATAGAAGACAACTATATCAATACAACTGTATGGTGGTACCTATAAACATACGCGATCCATTATAGGGTTAAATAAACTAGGATAAGGCTTTTTCATGGGCTGGGATGGTCCGTTCATTAGCAGTCTGATCCCGAATTGGACTAACTCATTTTGCGACTACCCCAGCATACAAGAGTCCTCTTTCTCCAGCTCCTTCTGTCTCATGTCTCATGAAGGCCGAAGGGAAATCGAAATCGCATGACTAAGAATTTGTACATCTTTACAATGTCAAAGAATAAATGGGAGTTCACAGTTTATACCGTCGTGATTAATATCCCAAGGCACGATAATACGCGTGAAACTTTTCTTTTTGGATTTAAACAAAAGTCTACTGTAATGTTTTATTCTGTGACAGGTGCATGCTACTGATCCAGTGACAATGCACATCCTGACTGTTCTTTTTGCTCAGTTACCTAGTTTATTAATCTGTGTTTGAATTTTGATTGTGTATGAATTAAAGATGCTGGAATAATTGTATCATTCTGCCTTCAGTTCTTTCGCCACTATAAATTGTATTTCCCTATGGGTCATTGTCGATTTTGTTTGCTTAGCTTGATTAGTTAGTTTTTGTAACGTGCATGAGTCGATAACGTGGAAGTGAACGTTTACTGGAGGCATGAAGCCATTTTCAGAGCATTCATGAGATGTGGGGACACAGAAATGGGACTTCACTCGGTTGTCCATAAGCAGCAAAATCATGAACCGAAAGTGGTTCCAATTGGTTCATAACTAATGTAACTTGAGACTTCACTTTTGGGACCAATAAAAAGGGCATTTAGACCGAAAAGTTAGTGTTTCTTGAAGAGTTCTCTCCTTTTTTCCTTGACCACAAGAGAATAAGATCAGTTGGAAGACATGGCTGTGAACTGTGTATGCAAAAGCTGTCCTATCTATCTGCTTTAACTTTCCATTATGTACATCACAGGCATAGATACGGAAAGCGAATTCGTCACACTTCTATTTTTCACTATATACAACTCTACGTGTATTAAAAACTATATATTCGCAGGTAATTATTTGTTAGTGGTGCTGTTGAGCAGAAAAGCATAATGCTTTCCGGCTCCGTAAACCTTAAGGCATAGTGACATTTCCCACTGTATATGGTATTTATTTGCTTCTCAGCGCACTTGCAAGCTAGTCCGTGATAGCTTCCAGCACTGAGACTTGTTTAGTCAATAGATTGTAACTGTCATGACATCTTTTGTATATAGACATCAATGAACTTCTTTTGTTTTTTTTTTTTTTTTTTGGCTTTTGAAAGATCAGTATTCATTATTAATATCAACAAAATTTTGGTGTGAGTTAGATGTCCCTATGATAAATAAGAACCAGTGAAAGCATGAAAGGACCTATGTTGCCAGTACTTGTCTAACCTTTCATGGGACAACTTGCAATGGGAAAGACAGCTTGAGAAAACAAAATAACAAAACTAGGGACCAAAGGATGGTAAGAAACCAATGGTGTGGAAGCCATCCATGTTATCCAAGTCATAGGACCAGTAGTAGGTTGAGTCTAGTGAGATATGAGATTGGTAAGATGGTTTGGTTAAGTGCACTGACCTCTTACTGTTGGATTCTTCTGCTTGAAAAGAAAATTCAAAGGAAGGC
The DNA here is from genome assembly GCA_025434745.1 of Erythroxylum divaricatum. Classification (NCBI taxonomy): domain Eukaryota; kingdom Viridiplantae; phylum Streptophyta; class Magnoliopsida; order Malpighiales; family Erythroxylaceae; genus Erythroxylum; species Erythroxylum divaricatum. Next base: position 39,129,808 of record JANTPM010000245.1, on the reverse strand, counting down.
GTTTTTCCTACGCGCACTAGGACACCAAAAAAAGTAAAAGAAAAGGAAAACAGTGAGGAAAGTTACAAGATATTATGGGCAAGGAATATGCAAAAGGTTTTGTGACGACATCCCATTTTGTTTTGCACACTTTAGTACGTAATCAAGTAATCATGCTATCGTTTTCATTCGCCTCAGAAAGTAACTGACCATTCAGTGCGGAGTCACCTGCTTAATTCTGACTTAATCAAAGTTATTAAACCTGTTGTCTGAGGAAATTGAAAACACAGGTCGATCGAGTAGAGCTACCTCATCAGTGCCATCTGTAACTTGTAAAATTGTATTGATGGTTATCAGCAGATGATATATTTAACAAGTGAGTTTTCGAGCCTTACGAGTAGGGTCAATTCATGAAAGCTTTCATCCGACATCGACAGTGGGTTCTGAAATTGATGAAGGTGATAAATTAATCTAAGAATTGGATAAGGATAAAGCAATATGAAGCTTGAATTGTATGTTGGTGTCGGTGGTGGATGAGAGGGAAGTTGGCATACCATTACCGTACGTAAATATGTATTTTTCATGAGAAAAAAAATAGAAAACAACTACTGATTCAATCATTTGGTTCTATTATCTTTTAATTCCCTCGCTATTATTTCTTTTTCCTTCTATTCGAAAAGTTAATATCTATCGATCTACTGCCATTTTCTCCTCCCAGTTACACAAAGGTACATTTACTCTTTCAGCTTCTCAAGTCTCATAACCTTTTCAACTAACTACTGTACCTTCCAATTATCTTTTGAACTTGCAATGATATGAAGGTGCTCACAACTTGTGCATTATAAAAATCAATCACTTTTAACTTTTGACTTTTTTTTCTATACCCTAACCATACAACATGTCCATATATTGATTCACTAAACAAATTCCACTCACAACTTCAAAAAGTGTTCTAGGCGATGGATAAAAGCGTAATTATAAGTATAATTATCATTGTCTTTTTATTAAAGCAACATAATTCATACCATTAAATAAAGTGGCACTCCTATAAGGCAACATAATTTTTTGATTAGGCAACAAAATAAAAAATGTTACTTTAAGCTTTAAATAAGACAACACATCAGTTTCAAACTATAGCAACAATATTAAGAAAGTATCATTATTAAAAGCTATATATATATATAAGTACAGTCAAATGTGAACGGCTAAAAAATTGTATTGACATATGATATATAGTCCATAACTACTTGTAAAATTCAACCTTTAACATATTCAAAATAAAAAAAAGAGCAAAAAATGACTAGCTAAAATATGCACCTATATTATCATCCTCTATTTCGTATGGAATATAAGTAATTTAAATACTAAACCAAAAAAATATGTATGGCACTTCAAAATCTTTCACCTAGTACCTCCTTGTCCATTCCTAATCATCACCATCCTAAGAAAAAAGAAAATAAATATGTTAGAATTGTAAAACTACTATGCTCACAAACAAGTTGATATTTCTAAAAATAAAATAAAGGCTAAAATCCGCTCAAACTTGGTAGATAAATTTGAAATACCTCTTGACAATGTACATTCTTCAATGTTGTGACCATAACAATTCTTCAATGTTGTGACCATAACAACATTGATGTACTTTAAATTGCAAAAGTAATGAAGAAATTGCAACAATATGATAAATGAATACTATAAATAGACAAAAGGCTTTGGATAATTTAATTTATAAGCTATATTCGTAGTCCAACAAGAACATCTTGCATTGTCACAAAAGAAACTTTTACACTCGAAATTAAACAAAATGAAATGTGACAGTCCCACTAGCATTTCTTACACTGGCATTTCTTAGTCCAAACCATGTCCAAAAGCACAACACATAGAACAGTAAAGAATTTGATAGTACAAGGAGTGATTTAGGACAAATAGAAGAGTTATTAAATTAGTAGCTAAAACTGAATTATTAACTTAATAATATTTGTTTTGTGAGGTCTATGTGAAAAAATCCAACATGTTGAAAATGATTGTCATACCTAAACAAGCTTGTAATGAGCATCCCAAAAATTATAGCATTCAATCGCAGCCAAACATTAATCAATCTCTATGTCAAAGGATATGTTGAGAAACACCTAACAAACTCAATGTTGATACAATCATCACTAATATCAAATTTTGCACACCATCAAAATGTTCACATCAGTTAGTCACATATAATACGAATAAAGAAAAAGAAAGATGGATAAATAGAGATATAAAATATGTTCTAAATGATATAAAATTTGCCATATGTTGAAATAAATTATGCAAGGCTAGAGAATAAGGTTTGATTGTGTACTTTAACTGTAGTCCTATTATGTGGTGATTTCCCTCTATCTTTTTCCAACTTGCCATCTTCTAAGTCATCTTCACCATAAAACCAAAGGTTTTAATTATGAGGTGAGCAAAGTCTTCATAAAGAGCCATGCATTTGAGTTATATATAAATATCTCCTTGTATATAAACATCATATAAATTCATGAGAACAATGCAAATGGTAAAACTAAAAAATGCATACCTACAATGTTATGGATGGGTCCTGGAAAAAATGTAACTATCAAAAAAGGAAACATTTGGCTACTAAAGCTACAACATAAAGTCCATAAAGTATTCAACCATTGGGAAAACATAAAAGTCAATTTAGTAGATCATTGAATATTTCAAAAACTCTCAATATCCCTAGCAAGTTCATTAACATGAAGATAATGACCAAAATGTCTAACACAACTAAGGAATTGGCTGGCTATATTCATCATTACCATTAGTAAGTAAGTTTGTAGGAACACGTAATGCAATATGAAAATATTACAAAAGTATTAATGAGGAATCCTAATAAGTATCTACTCAAATTTTTGACATCAAAAGTCCTCATAATTGCTCAAATTACATAACAGGCATTAAGAATAACATTAATCAAATAAGAAATGGGTAACAACTAAGAAAAAAACAAACAATGATTTAACAAAATGGAGTGAAAAATATATAATCTTTATCTCTATAACAATAAGATATCAAAACCTAAGAGAAATAAAAAAGAAGCAAGCATGAAGGTTTACTAGGATTATTAGGAAATAAGTTCTTGTTTGAACATGTTGAGGGGTGGGTACTTGATAGCCAAAGTGAAGTCAATGAGGATGCAAGTCCTTGTATTTAGCTAATAGTTCATGTCTTTTTCCTTATCCAACAATTCTTGTCTAGTCTCAAAACATTTGAATATATCATTCTCGAGCTTTGTGAACATTGCGGCCCAGTAGGTTGTTCCCTTCCTTCTCCTTCTTCATATTATCCATAGCCACCAAAGCTCTGGTCCTTGATGTTAGTCGTCAAAGCCAACCCCTATCAAGTTCATAAGTATGGAACAATTTTCATTCACCATTAGGAAATTATGTAAACATGCTCAAACTTTCAATCAAATTTTATCTTACATCAACCTATCCAATTTTCTCCATTTTTCACAATTTAAGAGATCAAGAAAAAATAGTTTTCCATCAACCAACCAACCAAACAATAATAATCCTAGATTTTGCCATACATTATATTTTGTTACTATCAAAACCACCAATGACGAATTTAAGACAACAAAAGAAGAATAGACAAGGCAAAGAGAAACTTAAGACCTTTAGAAAGAAAAATTGAACTTACTATTGCCTTTCTATGTCCAATACCCAGATCAACGTTATACATGCACCTAGAACCCTAGCAGAAATTGATTGTCACTAAAGAAATATTGAAATTGTTAATTGAACACTGCAATAAAGAAAACATGTTTCAACCACTCTTCCCATGCTACTAAAAGAGTTGAGGTGTTGTGCCTGATTTTTTTGGCCTATCAGCTGGCCATTCGAAACATAACCCCTTAACCGAACAATTAAAAAAATAGATAGGTTTTGTCTTCAAAAGGGAGAGAATTAAACAAAAACATTTTTATATGTGTATATATTACATTACTTTTGTGTATTTTGGAGCAATTGTATCATGGGTTTTAATTTTATTAAAAAAATTGATGGGTATTTTAATTTTCTTAGACATATTCTAAATACTCGTTATTAAATAGAGAAATTTTGTATTTTAAATATACATTAGTATGTACCTATATAAATAAATATGTAACATTAGTATATACCCTTTCGTAAATAAATGACTAGAACTTTGATAACAATTCTAGGTGTTGCATATATAAGACTTTATTACAACCTTTTTTAAATTTTGTTGCCTTTTCTTATCTATAGTAATAAATTCATATTGTCATTGCCTTTTAGTATTTTTAAAGTTGTTGCAAATATGTCGTTACTTAAAGCACTTTTTTCTATAGTGACTCCTTTTTTTCTCTAACAAAAATTATCACTTTCAAATTGTTAAAATGAAAAGTTACTTTTTATTTAAGAACTAGTGAATTAAGGATTATCGTTTCAAATGATATTTTCACCTTAATTGTAATAGAAAGAAAGAAATTAGAGAAGTAAAAAGGCAAGAATTAGAAGGCATTTTACAACATCTATATGGTAGTGACAAATTCAATATTTCCAAGAATTTCTTTAACTACATGTGCAAAGTATAGGCTACTTTACAAGAAGAATTTCAAGACAATGTCAAGTTATGCATTGTTATAACTTTAAAATCTTAGAAGAGATTTTGAGAATATAAAAATAAATGATTCTGAGACCATAAATGACTACTATATAGGATATTGTGAATTAGTAAATCAATTAAAAGCATACGAAGGTGATATTCTAGAGAAAGGATCACAGAAAAATTACTTATAAGTACTACTAAAAAATACAACATAATAGTCATTACTATTAAAGAAACAAATGATATCACCCCTTTATCATTTACAAAGTTGGCTAGATCACTTGAAACTTGTTAACTCTATTGAAAAAAAAAGTCTAAACTTAATATAAGTCTCAGAAATTCAATTCTAGAAAAGGGAGGAGAGTTTCATAAAAGCATATAGAGACACATATAGTCAGAAGAAAGGAATACATTAGTCATGTTGTATCTACAAAAGAGCTAATCATCTAAAACATGATTTTATTTCCCTTTCAAGCCCTAATGTTGAAACTATAAGTTCATATATACGAAGAAAGTCTGCAAGATAAAGGAGAAGCATCTAGTCAATGGAATTAGAGAAAGTTCCAGCAACAATTAGCTATTCTAAACTTGCAATTATGTAATGGAGATTTGAAATAATGCATGGTACATTGATAATACTACCACTAACAACATGACTTTTTTTTACAATAGAGTTGATATCTAAAAGCTAGACAAATCCTTCAAAACTAGTGCCAAACTTAGTGATAGATATATCTTTAAGGTAAAAGGGAAATGATCTATTCCCAATAATATTACAAAAGGTATGCAAGTTATTATTAATGTCATGTATTTTCCTAACCTTAAGATGAACCTATTCAACATCGGTCAAATGATAGAAAAAGGTATATGATCTATATTCGAAGGAGACTCAAGCACCATTTATGAAAATAAAGATAAAACTCTTATTATTGTTAAATTAAAATAAGGGAGCACATATGCTTTCCTCTACTTAGCTGCATGATCATGTAAACTTAAGAAGATCAATCTTCACTAGCACAAGAGACCTAGCATTTTAACTTTCGATAATGAAAATAATATATAAGAAAAAGATGATGACAGATCTTCTACAAATTTATAGTTTCTATGGTGTCTATGAAGCCTATTTATAGGGCAAAAAACACATGAAACTATGCCCTTTAAGAAGTTCTTGAAGAGAAAAAGAAGCCTTAGAGTTAACATATATTGATGTTTGCAGACCAATCAATACGCCATCATTTGAGCAAAATAGGTACTTTATTCTTTTCATTGATAATTTAACAAGAATAACTTGGGTATTCTTTATGAAAGAAAAGTCAAAAGTCTTAAAGAAATTTAAAAATCTCTTAGAGAACCAAAATGGTTATAGCATTAAAGTTTTTAGAAACAATAATGGAAAACAATACAACAACAATGAGTTTGACAAATTCTATTAACAAAAAGGTATAGGGCATCAAACTATGCTCAACTATAACCATTAACAAAATGGAGTCTTAAAAAGGAAGAATAGAATAGTCATGAAGATGCCAAGATCGATGTTTAAAGGAAAACACTTTTTAAAAACTTTATGGCCAAAGTTTTTTATACAATAGTCTACCTACTCGATGGATTTCTAACTAGAGTAGTCCAAAATATGGCACCAATGGAGAAGGATCGCAAACGTAGTGGAAATAAAAAAATTGAAATCCTATATTCATCTATTGCATTTAACAAACATACTAATAGTAAGAACAAGCAAAAAATAAATACCTAAAATTTGTTAGGATTAACCGATACTAAACTTCGAAAATACAAGTCTCTATGTACTCCACACTGAGAAATACGTCCCACTTTCAACACTTGATATGGCGATGGTTAAATTTTGAAGAACTCTTTCTTCAAGAATAAAACAAAACAATTTTGACTCTTTTCTCTTATTTATTTTTCACGTACAAAAGAAACAAATATAACAGAGTATGTATATTTCACTCTTCACTTCGATTTCTTTTCAACGTATTAAAAAAAAAGAAAGAAAACACTTTTTCTCTTCACTGTTTGTTTTTTTAACTAAAAATGAAAAACAGTCTCTTATGCTTCTCTTTCACTTTCTCTTTGTTTTAACGTTGTTAGTTTAAAACTTTTAAACCAACCACTAATGATCCTTTTATTTTTGTTTTGTTTTGTAAAAACAAAACAAAACCACCCAATCGATTTAACGTCTTTTACCATTTGACACTTTGTTTTTTTAAAAAAAATTATTATTATTATTTATAAATGAAATAAAATAAAACTATTTTATTTTATTCATTTATTTTATACAAAAGAATTTCCAATATTAATTATATTTTCTATGCCAGCAAAAAATATAATAATATGCCATACAGATTATTTAATAAATTATCTCATAATAAATTAAATAATCATAAACAGAAAATATTATACTAGTAAGTATGTGACCACATAAGTTCATCACTAAGCTGATAATAATTAATTCAATTCATTACTAATCAAGGTTGGCGTCTAACAACATACTTCAACGACCGAATAGTGTGAAATAATAACCTTACAAAGACGGAACCTTGTTAAGGATAATTTATTATTACCTTCCATCATTACAACTCTAGATTATCCTCAGATATGGTTTAACTGTCAAACCCTATTAGATAACTAACTATGTTATATGTTGATCATTAATGATTGGTAAATGACTTAAGAAACTCCTTTTCTCACTCATTTAATCGCCTTAGCTAAGGTTCTAAAACAACCATTAAGATCAATGACAACATAGAGCTCAAACTCATTACCTAGAGTCAATGGATCCCATCTTGACCCACCACTTTCAGTTGGGTACTTAATTATATCCAATGATCATTCAACTAGCATTTTTGCACACTATCTATCCGATATCAAAACATAATAAGTGACCTATTGATTACTATGATGATCTTAGGTCAAAGGAAAAATATACATTTAAATTCTTATAAGAATATCCCACTTGACAGTTCATAGGTAATATTAACCATTGGGAATTTTCAGTTTGGTCAGTTCAATGATCATATCTACATATGCATCATCTATATATGTAACTTAGTAAATGAGATCTACTAATATATATTCAATAGATACTATTACATATATATTGATCTAATCGGATCATTAAAGTCTTTATTTGGTGATCCTATGATCAAGAACACTTTTAGATTAATCCATAAATACTTGACTCCCATTATCATAATCTTCATTATGATGACAAGCGTATAAATTTAATCAAGGACTTATCATATTATAATAAAAACAATAAACGTAATATGATAATAAATCATTTGTCATGTTATTAATCAAAATTAATAATCACAAAACTAAGGTGTTCAATCTATTACATAACAATTAGGTCATGGGCATAATTCCAACAAATGGAAGCTCGGAATGTCTAAAAGCCTTTAGTTAAATATCTCAAAGTCTTCAGTTAAATTTGTTATGTACATATTCTAGCTTTAAAAAGGCACAAACTGGAAGAGAAAATTGAGAAGGGAATCTTCCCTGGGGAGATGGAAATGTTTTGTGGAATTAGGATGAAGATAAAATTGATAGGAAAACTATTATAATTTTCACTAAGAAGAAAAGCAGACACAATAACAATATATTGAGAAGGAGCCAAAACATTAACTAGTAGTACTACCAAGGTCTCCTAAATCTCAAATCCTAGTACAAGAAAGTAAGGAAAACCCATCTTTAGAATCTCAACTAAGGAGGATAAGGCTTAGAAGCGACATATATAAGACTTGCAATTTAGTCACAATGGAACAAAATGTTTGGAAGTTGTTGCAAAGCAAAAAAATGTGGATTTAAGCTATGAAGAAGAAATTAAAATGATTGAGAAGAATAAGACATAAGTTCTTGTTGAATGTCCAAAAGAAAAAAAAGTTATAAGAATTAAATATATTCACAAAAAAAAGCTTAATGAAGATTGCACGATCTAAAAGCACATGGTTCGATTAGTGAAAAAATGATTTTACAACTTTCAAATATTAATTATACTAAAACTTTGCTCTATGGCATGATTAAATATAGTTAGAACACTTATGGCACTAGCTAATCAAAGGAAATGAAAGATATATGAAATGAATATGAAGTTAGTATTCATCAATGGATACATCAATAAAGAAAATTTCATGGAGAAACTATAAGATTTCATTAAAAAAGAGTTCAAAGATAAGGTACTATAGTTAAAGAAAGTGTTATGTGGTGTAAACAACCACCAAGGGATTGATATAAGCAGAATTGACAACTACTTCAAAGATAGAGGATTTTGAAGGAGCCTAAGCAATCCAACACTCTATATAAAGAACCAAGATAACAGTAACACTTTCGTTCTTTCCTTATACATAGATGATCTCATATATATAGGAAACAAGCAAATGGTTTGAGACTTCAAATAGGATATAATGAAGACATTCTAGATGAGTAATCTCAATCTAATACATTATTTCTCGACATTGAGATTAAAAAAATAAGAAGAAGATAGGACTTTTATATCCCAAAAGAAATATAAAGACATCCTTAGGAAAGTTTAAGATGTCAGGTTGCAAAATAGTTGCTACGTTGTTAGTCCTTATTGAAAATACAAGAAAGATAATGGATAAAAAAAGCAGGGATTGCAACTTATAAAAGTCTCTTTAGAAGTCTATTCTATCTAATAGCCACATGACTAGAAATCATGTTTGCCACAAGCTTGTTATCACAATTCATATAAAGTTCAAACCAAGCATAGTATAGAGTAGTGGAATCAAATACTTTCAAGGTGCAAAAGATTTTGGCCTATGATACAAACTTATAGATGAAACGAAAATAATTGGCTACACAGGCAGTGATTAGGCTAGAACAATTGATGACATGAAAAGCACATTAGGCTATACATTCTTACTTGTTTAGAAATATTCTTATGGAATTTAAAGAAACAATAAAATATGGTAATATCATAATTTTAGTTGTTGCAACAACAATTCAAGCAATTTGGCTCAAAATAATTTTTTAAAACAAGAGAGAAAAGCAAAAGAGTCTACAATAACAATTGCTAAAAATCAGTGCACCATAATAAGACAAAGCATATTAATATTAAGTATTAGTTCTTACGAAAGACAATAAGACATATGAGTAGCTTGTAGATATATTTACCAAGATGCTTCAGTGACACAAATTTGAAAAACTATGCTTCTGTGACAAAAATTTGAAAAACTATGTACAATACTTGCAGTTACACAAATAAAAATATGTTAAAGATGAAAGACAAATTATGTACTTTTAAAAGAAAATTTTAGAAAAGGATGTAAAAATGATTGTGGAATCTAATAGGAAGAACTATCCAAAAATTAGATAAGGGTAAAACAATATGCGACTAAAATTAGATGATAATGTTAATAAATGGGAGAAGAAGTCGGCATGCCATCATTATAAATATGTAACAACTAGGTCATTCACTTAACTTCAATATCCTTTAGTCCTCTCACCATTATTCCTCTTCTCCTCCCATTAAGAAAGGCCACTTCCACCTACTGTCATTTTCTCTTCCAAATTACACAAAGAATATAATTATTCTTTTTAAGTCTCTCAACTCACAAACCTTCTCATCTAACCCCGACTATACCCTTTGATTTTGTTTTAAAACTTACAGGTGTATCTGGGGAAAGAAACACTGGAAAAGATAGAACGAGGGCGGAGTATATATGGAGAGAATAATATTTAAGCGTCTTTACCTTTTTGTGGTGAGGAAAAAGTGAGTGATAGTTGGGCAAGCACTACCAGGGGCTCCATTGGTGTGGTGACGATCTATTGCATTGCTCAGCAAGAGACAAAAGCTGGCCTTGTCTCATGGTGCATCCATGTTGTCGAATCAAATCCTCAGGCCTAGGAGGCTTCTCCACAACGAAAGCATGCATCAACTTAAAATGTAAAGTGATTTATCACCGAACTTACACATCGGAATATGTTTTCTAAGATTTGAGGAAGGACAGGAAATAAAACACATCGGAATATGTTTTCTAACATAACCTGGAATTTTCTGCACCGTTGCGTCCACATGGGAGCATAGAGAAACTGAAGAGTATGGAAACTTTCGATTTGGGCTCCATAGCTAGGTTTTTATGTGGCAATATTCTTTTACTCTATTATGGAAACTTTCGATTTGCGTTCCACAGGCTTTTATGTGGCAATATTCTTATACTGTTCAAACGTATGAGTGCACTGTTGGATCTACTCCAAGATGAGATTTAGACCCTAAAGTTATTTTTCCCCCTATTTCATGATAGCTAAATATGTAATCATAGGATGATTGTCGTAGGTATATTTAAAAAAAGTGTATTAATTCACAAATTTCATAATTTTAATAAATTCAAATTCTTTTTGTTAAATAATTATGCAATAAACTCATACTCAAGTCTTTATCTCGCTCTCGCACCACCCCATTACCCCCTCGAAAGCTGAACCCCAAGGTTTAAACTTGAAGTTAAAAATGCATTTGGTTCTATCTGTTCAATGATTTCATCGACCTAACTTGTCTGTTTTCTTGGACAGGAAACTGAAAACGATAATTGGTTTTGTTATTATGATAAGAAATTTCGAGTAAGTGCTGTAAGAGAAGTCAAAGAGCTTATATGTATGGAGCGAGTGCCTCTTATCCTCATGCTTTTCCTCAATATTAACAAAGTCAATATAGTACTTGTGTAAAACTATTATAGGATCGATTCGTTATGCGTACCCGTATCTATAATTGTTTGTCGTTTTTGCAAGATGTTGATTTATTTCCTCTTGTCTTCTTCCTTCAGAGAATTCCTCAATGGTTCAGAATCGTTACGATGAAATAAGTTGTTTCAACTTATATAGCATCTCCAATGGACATGTCCTTTGGTAAGTAGAAGAGAGAGGAAAAGGGTCTGTGACCCATTTGAGACCCAGTCAATAATACCCAATAACCATTATCTTGGGTGCGCTATATAGGACTCAAATTGATAAGTGACATAGGACAGTTAATTAGTCTAACACAATAAAGTGTTGAGTCTTCATCCACATCAATAATATACTTCCAGCTTTTCTTGACTTCAGAGGAGGCGGATCCCTTTTCCAATGGTTTGAAGGTAGGGTCAAGTGAATGGTTATGAGAGGGTAGCAAGGGAAAATCAATTGGTGACTCTGCACAAAAATTTGGAGCTTTAAAAGTCTGCATTTTGTTTAGTGTTGGAAAGGAAAAGTTGTTCAAAGTTGAGAAAATATTTTTAAAAAGTTGTTACCGTAACTGGTAATTGATAACTGGTCAAAGAAAAGAACGCAAAGAAAATTGAAGGACCTAAATGCCCTTATCTGGAGCACTTAGAAAGAGGAAGCAGAAATAAAGGTGAGCACTCAATAAGAAGATAATTACAAGAATTATTGGATTGTTGGTATGGAAGAAAAAATAAGAAATAGTTGACTGTGGTTAGAGAATGAAGATAAGGATGAACCAGCTCAACGGACAAATTGTAAAGGGAGGCTGAAGAGAAAACATGTTCTTTTGCAAGGAATCGTGTCGATTATGTAGTAACCTTGGTTATGGCATTGTAAGGCCTCGTTAGTTTAATCTTTAAATTTAAAAGATCTTATAAGAATATATTTTAACACAACTAATCTTAAAAATTTTACTTCAAAAACAATGACAAAATTTGAAATAATATAATCGCAAGGTTTTTAAAGAACATGTATTTAAGATTTTTAAATTTAAAAAATACATTAAAAGAGAAACAAGATTTTAAAAATAATATAAAATTAAGTGTCTTATATGTACAAAAGGTATGAGACAATCAAACAATGTGATAATCTCATAATCAGAGCTCCAGATAAACCAATTAATATAAATCTTTATTGTTTTCACAACATTAATAAAACTAATAAGGTTTTTTTTTGTTTTACTCTCGTGCTTGTATCAAACTTTTGGGATTTGTACCGTTCCGGCCGATATCGGTCGAAAGGTATCGTAACGGCCGAAGATCGATACCTGGATCCCAACCTAGGTACTGGCTGGACCAACCTCAGTACCTGCCAAAAATATTGGTTGATATTGGGGATTTCCGTTGGGTACCTGCCGGTACCCAACATACCAGAAAATTTTGGGTCATTTCGCAACTTTTAAAAACTTGAAGGACTAATTTGCAAATAAAAAAATTTAACCTAAAATCTACCCACCCCCGACCCTGATTGCTACCACCGCCCCTCTTCTCTCTAACTCTCACCCTCTCTCTCTCACTCTCTCGCTCTCACTTTCTCTCTCACCAGCGTCTAGATCGTCTCACCGCCACCGACGCTTGCTTGCTGTCTTCTCCAGTTCTCATCCTCACCTCGGTTCTCTTCCTCGCCTCATCGTGTAGATCTGGG
>JANTPM010000245.1:39085785-39096078 GCA_025434745.1 Erythroxylum divaricatum | reverse complement strand
ATATAACGGGTAAACGGGTAAACGGGTATGGGGGGTGGTATCCCCATACCCGCCCCGATACCCGACGGGTATTTTTGGTAACCCCCCATACCCGCCCCACGGGTAAAAGTTTGCTCCCCATATCCGCCTCCGTTCGGGTAATTTTATCGAGTACTCATCAGGTTCGGGTACAATTGCCATCCCTACACTTGAGGAATGAACAGACTTTATCACGAGGAAATAAACCAAGTCTACATGGGAGTAGTACTAGCAGATATTCCATTTAGAATTAGGGATGGCAATAGTCAGCCGGACAAGTTTTTTTAGAATAATTTTTTAAAATTAAAAATATAAATAATTTATTTTTAATTAGATCAACTCTTTTAAATAAAACAACGTTGTTTTGTTTAGAATAATTAAATATAGAATTTATCTGAGTCTGTGCCTGACTCATAAATCAGCTCATTAAAAACAACTAAATTTAAGCTCATGCATTTGAAATTTGTCATCTCTGTTTAGAATCTTGAGAACTAATATGTAAATATTAGTATTGGATTAATAAAATAGCTCCACATTCATTTCCTACATTCATATTGTTTTTTTAGGGCTGATAGCCAACTTTTCTTTATCATAGCTAAAAGTTTCAGAGTTCTTGAAAGAAAAGTATTAAACAGAGCAGATCCTTCATCGCGAGTAATTGGTTGGCCATAATTCCTCCACTAATCATATCAGCTTAGATGTTGCCGATCGTTTTCTGGATTTGATTTTGAACAGCTACAGATTCAGTTCTTGAAGAAATAGAGGACGTGGTATCCAAACCAGCACTAAAAGCATAATTTTCAGGTTTATATACTAGTGATGCTATTAACAGATATGTCTTTCGTGCAATTGGAAGGTTACTTATTGAATAACTGAGTAGGATAAACATTAAAACCGAAAAGAGCCATGTTCTCAAACAAATCAAAGTCACCCCTAGGCCAAAACTTTAATTAGCACCTCCAAGCAGAAGCTGACATCAACTCTCGACGCTGCCAAAAGAGAACAAGCAAGGCTTGACGCTTCTCCACATGAAACCCCTTCACTGGTGTCCTTTTCACAACATAATCTGCCTGAGTTTCTGTGAAGTTACTGAATGTAATAGGTGAAAGCCCAGCAGAGGCAAAGATAGTCTTCCAATTTGGCAATTTGTCCGGGACTCGAATACGTCCTAAAATAGTACTTTCAATCCTTGGCTGGAAAAGAAACTTTTCAATCTTGTTAGTAGCATCCACAGGCACGTTAACAGCATCCAACGACTCCAATATGTGAATATATGATTGAAGGGCATGGATGATATGCTCTGGGAAACTAAGATCACTTCGATCAACCCCTTGGTCCAAGGACACTATAAGCTTTGGTGACAGCTGCTTCACCAAGCGTAGCAGTGAGGGTAGTGCGGACGGTTGATGCGAACAAGACCAGGTGGGTAAATTGACCGCAACAGCCTCATTTTCTTTTGGTTGAAGAAAGGGAGTACCATAGCAGTTTTGCTCCAAAGATTCAAAATTAACCATGTGAAGCTCGAAACTGATACCAATCTCATTAGCAAAAAGAGTCAAGTTTTCACGCATAAGACTAATCTCAATGGGTTGGTAAGTTGAAGGAGAGGTAAAGGCGGTAATTTTTAGCGAGGGACTAAAGCTATTTCGTGGAAGCTCCTGCATAAATGAAGCCCATTGAACACCAAAACCAATATCGAAGTCAATTATGTGGATTTTATCAGCACCAATGACAGCTTCAAGAAGGGCCTGGTTGCAAGTGAAGTTGGCAAATTGGATCAGTGGAGAAACTTCAGAAAAGACTTTGTAAGCACCCATTTTGAAGATGGCATCGTATGGGGTTGGGTTCTTAGGCTGCAGGGTAGTGACTGGATTGCTGTTCATGAGGAGATTTTGCAAAGCCTCCTTAAAGCAGAAAGCTACTCTGCAAACAGGCTTTCCTGCTGGTGAGAGTTGTTGATTGAGCCGTGCCAATATCGCTTGCGCCTGTGAGAAGTTCCCAGTTCCTACCAGCTCCGCTGCCTTGTAGAGCTGGTCCAGCAACACGTGTTGGTGATGTTGATATTGTTGGTAGGACAGTTGAGGTCTCACATCTTCCTTCTTTACAGCAATTGGTTTCTGTTGAAGAAATTGCTGTTGTTGACGATGTCCAGGATTGGAGAATGGGAGTTGTGGTATTATCTGAGACATAGAATCCATCGTACCACTGTTGTGCCGCTTGGATTGGGGCTGAAGCAAGTGACTTTCTTGCTGAGGAATCCATAGAGGAAAGAAGTTGGGATCTTGACGGTGTTGATGATGAAATTGTTGCTGGTTCATCAGCGGCCGTGGATTTAATATTTGAGGCTTCACCTCAGGAATTTCAGTTTCTTGGTGCTGATCATGATGGTATAGAACACCTGGAGAAAGAAAAGTATGGTTAATTAGCGAGTCAAAAACTAGATTTTGTAAACTTGAATTGCTACTGTAGTTGTCGCCACCCAATCGAACACTTCTGCAATTAATCAACCCTGCAGAAGAGCTCGGAGTAATTAAACCAGATAATGTTTTTCCATCGCTAGTGTCGTTACTATTTGGCGTTCCCGGAAAAGCACCTAAGTTGTTACCATTTTCATCAAAATTCAGTGGATTGCTTCCATTCTGGGACAGCTGCTTGAGGCCAAATGACGAATCATCCATCTCCCCTGCTATCCACTTGAACAAGGACGGTTCGTGACTCGGTTCAGACAGCAAACTTTCCCAATCCTCCACCCCAAGTTCACATCTTTCTCCGCCGGACACAATTCCATGTCCACTTGGGATGGGTTGCAACTCTCCTGCCCAGTCATCTTTTCTGTCGGGACCCGTGAGAGTGTTGTGGTGGTCGGTGGAGGAAAGAGTTGAAGCTGATGTGGGCGGGCTAGGACTTGTTCTCATATGAAGAACTAAGTTGGGTTCAATACGTCCTCCTGTAGCTGAAGGTGGCTGTGTGAACAAATGCTCTTGTTTCAAGCAAATTGAAGCGAAACCAGAAATATCAAAACCGCCGTTTCCCTGCAACTGAAAAGGCATATCTCTCACATGTACACCAACCCAACAGAGACCCCAACAGACAGTATATAAAGAGAACAGGAGTAGGCCATACTTTGCCTAGTGAGCTGATAGGATGTGTTGGCTTTGCTCTAGTAGGATGTCGAGATTTGGACAAAGAACGAAAATATCTTCTTCTCTAATTGAGATTTTAAGCTCAAGTTCGCTCCTTGCATGACATGAATCGTTATCTCCAACTGTAACACAAGAAACGAACTTATCAAAAAACTTGCTTCGATTACTCTTGACAAAACTTTTTGTCTTCCTCTTGAGCTCCATTATTTATCGACCACCCCTCACTCCAGCTTCATGTTCATCTCCTTTGCTTCCCTTTTCCTCTCTCTTTAGTCCCTACCCTATTGTGGTAGTGTCGTGTGGCTGTTCTTTGTTCTTAATTCTTCTACTCTGTTATTGTAGAAGAAATACTCTGCACCCCCTCCCTGCTTTCCCAAGGATGCGTGAATCGTGAAAAAGGCAATAAAATGCCTCCCCCTCTCTGTCCTCTCACTCTCGCTATTGTTTTCTTTTTCTTTTTTCTTTTTTTTCTCTCATCTCCTACTTTTTGCCCTTTTTAGTTTTTACTCCAACCATTCTCTCTCGCGTTCAGGAACTGTCAAATTCGGCAGCAGTATGATTGTGTTGTCATTCCCTTATTCGAGAAGAGGTAAAATCAGTCCCAATTCTTTTTGATACAGGAGCACCCCAATCCTCACAAATTTACCCCTTCATCCCTTATTTTGATACAAGAGACAAGAGTATTAATTTAAAAATGTTTTATTATTTAATTTTACTTTCAAAGCATATCTTCATATAAAATTTCATGATCAAAACAGAAAAAATGACAAAATTTACATTCTAAAGATTTAACGTCACATTTTTAACTCATTAATTTTTTATTATTTAAGAGATATTTTAAGAGAGTCCTAATTATAAAAAAAATACATTTAATTCATCTACTATTAAACTAATCCTCGCTCGAATCAAATAAATCCTTTATAAAAAGCAAAATTTTGACCATAAATTTTAAATAATGATATACATAAATACGATTTAAACACGCCAAGTCTCGTTAAAATTTCATTCTAAGCTAAAACGCATCAGCTAAGTAGAAGTTTTAACAGGCAAAAGAAGACGTAAGCGGGGATTTCTTACAAGTTGCTAGTCCATCCTTGACGTGAACAACTTGAGAGTGCTTTTGGTGCAAAAAATAATGCTACTTGTTTGTTGAGAACTTCCTACGTAGCTTTCAGCATCGAGGAATTTTATCATATCTATCGAGGGGTTTAGTTTGATATACTGAAATCACCATTTTATTTTTAATATATTTTTAATAATATATTCTTCGTTTGTTTGGTTAAAAAAAGACATACATAATATATAAATTTATGAGTTTACCTATTTATTGAAATTAGGGAAAAAAATAAATTCTTTTTTCAGTATATTGGGAATAAAAATAAGTACTTATTGGATAAAAATATCTTTAAAAAATTCACAAACTTACTTAGCTATAAAACTATAATAATATTAAGAAATATAAGAGGAAGAAGAAGAAAATTAATAATAATAATAATAATAATAATAATAATAATAATGAACCCTAATACATATTTTTTTATAATTTTGTTATTTATTCTTTTGTCATTCTAAATTTTTGTTTTTAAACTAAATATTAACATTACACCGTTACTAAATACTATTAGAAATAAATAAAATTAAATAATATATATTTTATTTTATTCTTTATTTATTATTTCTTTAAGAATAATTATTTCATCCTTTATTTATTTAGCAGATGAGCCTAACGTCCCATGAGAGTTGTAAAAATATTGCTCTAATTGACTTGGTTATCACTTTTTTTACTATAATTCACACCTATTAGTTATCAGCTTTTTAGTCATCAAACGTAACAACAAGCCTTTAACTGAACCATATTAATATAGAAGTTGAGACTTCAACTCAATATTATCATAATTATTTTTTTTAGGGGATATTATCATAATTATTAAAAGTTATATACAAAGTTTTATATTTTATCAGCCGAAAAATAGTAATAACAAATGCGTACCGATACTGGATGTTGGCATCTATTTATACCGAATTGTTTTGCTGGGTACTGACATTATTCAAAACTAACCGGTATTAAAAATTTTGAAATGTCCAGGGATTGATCAGCAACAAGTAAAAAAAATTTGAAAGCCTCCTCCCATTGCCACATTGACTATCTCTACTCTCTATTCTACTTCTCCCATTTTTCTTTAATACATTCAAATTTTAATTTTTCAAAAAACTTTATTGTATTTTGTAGTTTTTAAAATATGATTCAGCCAAATTACGGCGAGGATGCACGTTGCCGTTTGGGTCAATGAGTTTGGTTGTCTTCAACAAGAGTTCCTGCAAAACAATACAAGACACACCGGGAGTTGAAATCCGGCAAGTCCCTCCGACGCTCAAGTTAGTTCTTTGTGAGGGTATGATAGTTGTGAGTGGAGAAAACTAGGGTTATAATCACGTACCCGTATTATGGCGAAGCTATACCTTATATATGAGATGGTTGCTAGGTTTAAGTCTTTACGTATGCATTGGAGACTTCCACCTGCAAGTGGGTCGTGGATACGTGGAATAGGACCTGGGCCTATCATAGTCAATAGGAATTAGGTCAATCCTTGCAGGTGGACCGATGGACCCATGAGTCGTTTTTAGTGAGTTCGGGCCTAGCACGACCGACCCAACTAAAATAAATTTATTAGTACTAATAATAATTATAAATTAATTAAATTTTAAAAATAAATTATTTTAATTATATTCATTTTAATCTTTATATAAAAATTAATAATTATTTTATTTTTAAAATGAATAATTTAAAAATTATTATTTACAAGCTAATATTTATTTTAAATATATTGTAATTAGTTATATATTTTTAAATATTTTTATTTGTAATTATATTTATTAATAGTTATTAAATTAATTTTATAAATTAAACAAAATTTAAATTAAATTAAGTTATTTATAATTTTTAGTAATAATTAATTAAATTATTTAAATTCTTATTACTAATAAATATATTAAACAATATATATTTTATCGATAATAAATAAAATAATTTTTTTCAAGTTTCACTTCTAGTTGGTCATTTTATCGTTACGAATTCTTGTTATAAATTGTAATAGTTAGAAAGTTAATGATCTTTATTGTTTTTTATTTAATGTTTTGATATAATTATTATTTATTATATGATAAAATTATAATATTTTAAATTGTATTATTCTTAATTTTATATTTGTACGATGATTAAATAATCTTTTTTATATTAATTATAATTATTATTTATAAGTGAAATATGTGAAAATTATTTTTAATTAGAATAAATAAATTGTTATTATTTTAAAAATTTATTATTATGACTTTTTGGGTATATGATTGATGTAAAATTATAAAATATGGAATACGATATAATAATAAATTATTTTATAATTTTTAAAAAAATTAAAAATATTTTATAAATTTAAAAAATTACCCAAAATATTAGCCAATATTACTATTTACAGTAAATTATTTTGGATAAATATAAATGGATGACGGAGAAGAAGATCTTGTACTTTACCTTATTTCGCGGTCATTACTGATCAGAAGCTCATGTTTGTCTGATTCGTCCGGTGCACTATGTTATCTACTGTACAGTACGTTTTCACTTTGTGTATAATTAATTTTTAGCCTTAGAACAATTATATTTTTTAATTTATAGCCTTAGAACAATTGTATTGACTCTTTCCAATGTTTGGAATGAATTTTATTAAAATAATTCGAGTTGAAGATATCAATAATATAATTGTTTTTACTGTCAATATTTGTGAATTAAAATTTCCAAATCTCGTGTTTAAGGAGATTTTAATTGAATATTAATGGTGATGATTTATGAATTAAATTATAAATTTATATGTACTTTTTTAAATTAAATACTTTTTTTTCTATAATATAAGCTTGACTTCTAATTCATTAGTTCTCCAGAATATATCTACACAATTTTTATTGGAGTAATTTAATATAAATAGCAACTTTTATTTTTTATAAAAGTTTATATCACAATTATTTTCATTTTATAAAAAGAAAAATTTATGCCATTAACAAACGTAGTGATTATAGGTACCAATTAATTAATTAACATCTTAAACTACTAATTAATATCGTCAATTATTATTTTTAAAAGAATGAAATATATATTAAAGATAAACAAAATGACAAGATAATTATAACCTAGTTGAATTACATATTTATATCAGCTTGACAATTTACACGAACCGATCTAGCATAATGCAATGTTCAGTGTGTTACAATGCACAAAGTAACTTAGAAGATGCTCGAACTTGTGTCTGTCTTTGTATGCCATTGCCAATATATGCTCCAAACTACGCAGGCCTTGAGAAAGGCCGTTGAGGTAATATTCTACCCTGAGTGGAACATCAACATCAACAACAGCGACTTGGTATTTGGTCGACTTGGTATTTGGTAGCGAATCGGAAGCATTTAAACACCATAAATTGACGTTTCTTTAATCATATCCAAGTGTTCTGAGCAGTGGGCTCCCCAAGCTTGAATTTGGGCTTGATGTCGATGGTCTTCTGATTTGACTTCTCCTGCTACATCATTAAAGCCCTTTTAGTTTAATGTTAATTAATGAAATAAAATGAAATGAAATAAAATAGAACGGAATAATTTATAATAAAATAAAATATAATATAGTGAAAAGTTACCTCCCGTAAGAGACATATCCAATTCGAACGGAGATTAGTCTAAGAGTTGATGGCTTAAAGGTGTATTCTTATAGTTAGGACACTTCTATGACACCTCGTGGGTAACAAAAAAAAACAAAAAAAGTTGTTTAGAAGAGATAAAACGGTTCATAATGTAATGTAGTAAAATATTATTTGAAAGATAGATGGAATGGAATGTAATGTATAATAAATAACTATTATATCCCTTACATTAAAATAATTGTTGCAGAAGGTTTAACGATATGATTTTAAAATAGAAATCATTTCTAATTAAAAAGTCATGATTGTGACTTTGAATATTTTTAATATATTTTCTATTTTAAAACAATAAAGATTTTATTATTTTATAATTAATTATATACAATTTATTATTAAATTTTATTTTATTCTATTATATGTGATTTATATTTAAAAATATATTATTTATATTTTAATTTATATAGAAATATATATAACTAAAATCATTATAATCAAAATTCATAACTCATTAGGTCAATTTAGATTTTTCCTAAAAACACCCTTAAGGGTCAACTTTTTATGATAAATCTGACAATAAAATGGAATAATTTGAGAACACTTTCTTATAGGAATTTGTTCTCCTATCTCTTATAAGTTTCTAGTTTAACCAAAAACATTCAATTTGGTTCAGAAATTTAAAAGTTATACCTCAAACATTTTGAAGTATTTAAAAGCTAAAACAACATTTTGTAATCAACTTTAATTAAAATTTTGGAATTCTAGAGATAAAATTAAAAATTGATATTTTCAGACAATTTGCATTCCTATATCTCTAGTTTATTCCAAATCTAAAATCATTCTATTCGGATAACTACAACACAAGATATCTTCAAAATACCGAAGCAAGTTACATGAAAATATCGCACTTTCCTATTTTCTCTTCCAAAAACGCGATTGTGTCGAAGCACGATGACGATTCTTCTTCTCGTTTCGAGCCTCTACAAAATTTTCTTCTTGTTTTTTTCCTTTTTAATCAACTTCTCTATAACTCATCTCAACCACATTTTCAACTTCAGTGCAACCTAACACATTCCAAAACATATCAAAAACAAGGAATTAACACTAAATTTCAAAACTAGAAAATCACTGGCGCATCTCTTCTTTCTCTCTATATGACATTTCTAATTCAATTCTCCTTCCATTTTCTCTACATTTTTGACTCTCATTATACTCAAATATTCATGAACAACTTCAAAATTTAGGTTAAAATTTAAGATGTATGCACGCAGAAAGTCACGGTTGTGCATGTCAACATAAATTAAGTACCATTGTGCAACCATAATGTACGCTCGTGCATATTAAAAACTCACAACCGTCATCTTAACTCACGGCTGTACACACCAACTAACAAATTTCCAGAAATTTTTTCAAAAACACTTCTCAAGGTCACTGTTCACGATCAATCAGATAATGAAAATGAAGTCATTTGGCAATACTTTCTTATAGAAAATTGTTCTCTTATCTTTTACATTTCTAATGATACCAAAATAATTTAATTTGGTTCAAAAATTTGAAAATTATACCTCAAATATTTCGGATTGTTCATAATCGAAAACATCATTCTGTAATTAAACACATTATTAAACAAATTAAAAACCATAATTAACACCAAATGTCAAAAAACATCTCATATTCACTCTCACTGCTAGAGGCTTTGTTGAAACAAGTAAGTGATTTTTACCCTGTGTATAGTTACTGTCCCCATACACAGGGATAGATGACAAGACAAACAAATCATGTCCATCATAATCGTTTGGTTTTCGTCTCCAAGTTTTTGTCCTCTGTCTCTGATAGACAGAGACAAACAAATCCCGTTCTCTCCGAAAATGAAGGACAAAGAAACTTTGTCTCTTGTCGCCGGATGAAAAACAATCCTCTGGCCAATTTTACCCCTCCCGTCTGTCTCCCAAGCCCATCTCGCCGTTGTTGCACGCTTGTCTCATCGCTGTAGCCTTCTCAATTGCACAGTTGGAGTCTCTTCCCCAAGACGTTTGCGACTGGACAAAGCTCGTCTTCCCCGTTAGGCCTTCATTTTTTGTTCTTCTGCGATTTCTTGTCTTGAATGGACAATGTGTATTTCTTAGTTGACGTCTTCTTCTTGTTGGGGGTTTGGGTTTTTTTTTTCCTAAGATCAGATAACCGAGGGCTTTTGCAACGTTGATTTCCAAAACGTTTGCTGCGATTCTTCTTCCCCAAGACGCTCCTCTCATTTCAGAAATCAGGTTAGTGTTTTTTCTGTTCTTTTGTTGTAAATGTCGCTGCTTCCTTGCTTGTCTTTTCTCTGGTATGGTACATTGTCTTCATCTTCTCATTTTCTTGTCTGGGGTTGGAAATGGAGGTTGTTTGTGAGAAATGGAGAGCTCGGGTCTGTTGGGTCTTCGAATATGTGATCTGTACCGTAGACCCTGAAATTGGAA
>JANTPM010000245.1:39001295-39013209 GCA_025434745.1 Erythroxylum divaricatum | reverse complement strand
TCTTTATTACATATGGATAATTTGGTAATTGTGTTTAAAAGTGTAGTTCTAATTTTTTGCCCTTTATGACAGATTCTGTTTGCAAGTGTGAGGAGGAGATAGTTGGAGTAGCCATTGGAAAATAAGAACCATGTATTCTAACTTTTAAGTTACTGGATTAGACGTCGCAGAATATCAATTTTCTACAACGTCTGCACAACGTCGTTAAAACTTATACAATCCCTGACTTTTTCACCAAACGTTGGAAATTATACGCCTCTTTTACGACGTCTTCATTAACGTCGCAGAATCGCTACGCCGTCTACGACGTCTTCATTCAGACGTCGAAGAAACCCATTACCTACCCCACTATCTACGACGTCTATTGTGACGTTCTAATAGACATCGTAGATAGTTTTCTGCGATGTCATAATGGATTCTACGACGTCTATTAGACGTCACAAAATGTATGCTTTTGTTGTAGTGTCATCCTTGAAGCTTAACGTACTTAAGCTTGTTATACTTAGTACCAGTAGTTTTCTTTATATCTTTAGAAAAGAATACAATAAAATAAGTTATACAATAAATTTCGATAGGCCTATAAACTAAATCAAATAATCCTAAGCCCTCCAATGAAAATTTTCAACCATTTAGCATGTATTCCTAAATCAAAACAAGATGTATTCCTAAAAATGGCTTATTTTATAAAGAGATATTGACTAAATATCAAGTAGCTATAAACCATTTAGTTCTAAAAAGAAGACAATACATTTCGAGGTAAAAAGAATCATATGTTCACATATAATATCATGTATAACAGTTCTAAACTCTCTATATGTCAAAACAATAAAGATAACATAATACTTATATTACTTACATAGATATGGAAATTTAGAAGGCTAAGCCTCTTAGTCCGTAGGTCAAATAACATGTTTTTAATGACAATATATTTATAAAAAACATCACCACCATGAACCCATCTTCGAAGCTTAAAGTATTTAAGGTCAATATACTTAGTACCACCATTTTTCTTTGTATTTTTAGAAAAGAATGAGATAGATAAGTTATCACAATAAATTTTAAGAGGCCTAGAAACTGAATAATCAATCTTAAGACCTCAAATGAATCAAACACTTAAAATGCATTCCTACCTCAAAATAAGCTATATTTCCAAATGGTTGAAGTTTCTGGACTTACTACCTAGAGATGATCTACGAGAAATTTCCTCTATCTCACATGAAAATTTATAACATGTAATAGACTTTTTATTATTGAATATCCACTAAGGTCAACATTAGCATATCTAATGATCTCAAAATTGTCTACAGTCCCCTAAACTAGAATGTAATCTCTAGTATTATACATATAATGTAACACTTTCTTCACTACAACATAGTGTTTATTACTAGGATTTAGCAAATCCCTTCCAATAACACTTACTACAAAGGCAATGTTAAGCCTAGTGTATACCTCTCAATACATTAGTCTTCTAATTGTACTATTATAAGCAATAGAACTCATATTTACTTTTTTCAACTTATTATTAGGACACTAGTCTTTGCTAAATGATAAATGTTAATTAGGTTATGTTCCTAACATGATTTTTAGAGCAATTTGCATGTGTTTGGATAATTTTTATATGATTTGGTACTTAATATGTTTGATATTTTGTTTACAAGCCTTGTTTTAGCTTCATAATAAAGGAAGAACAAATTCGGGCAAGTTAAAACTAAGTTAGAGAAGTTTTAGTATGATTCTAAATGAACATAGGTCAAACATGAACCCATATTTAGAACACAGGACAAATATAGACTCATATTCCACCCCTTATTAGTCATTAGATTATTCCATTTCTGTAAGAGTTTGCCATATAAAGAATATAGACTTGTGTTTATGACCTTATTTTCAAGATGAACCATTATATCCATAATTGAGGAGTTGCCAAGCCAATATAGGTGCAACACGGGGCTAAGATACTAGGTTAATCATTAAATCATGATAATTCAAGTATAAAAAAGCTATAGGAGGATTTACGTCTAGATCTTGATTATAACTTTATTACTTCATTTTTACTCATTACTCTAATTTTAGTTTAGTTAATACTTTCTTTTATTTCAACAATTTATTTTGTTACATTAGATAATAAAAGACAATAAGTACTACTACTTGTAGTTTTCATAGGATCAATGACAGTCACACTTGTTTAGAAATCTTTAGCATAGTTTTGATCAAATACACAACATATTAGGAATATTTTATGTTTATAAATCTAATCATTTTTTCTTTTTGTATTATTTGTTTTATAACTTCCTTCCAATATTAAGTGTTTGCCAGTTGAATTTTAGGATTTAGATACTTTGTTTTATAAGTAGTCCCAAAGTGCTATTGAGCCAAATCCAAAAATCAAAAGGACTTTAATTCTAAATTTAAGGTGGAGAAATTTATCATTTTCAAGTTTCCAACAACTGGACATAATGGCAAGAGATGTAGAACATTGTACTATGAGTGATTATGCTAGACCATCATTTATAAGGATTGAATCTAGCATAATTAGACTAAAAGTATAGGAAAATAATTTTAAGATATAGTCCAATATGATTTAGAAGGTACAATAAGTTGTATAATTTAATGGTCTACTAGATGAGGATATAAATATACACATTATAATTTTTTTTTTGGAGATCTATGATACATTTAAGCTTAATATAGTTTTGGAGGATCATATTTGACTAAGGTTGTTCAATCAAGATAAATCATTTGTCTCTTAGATCCATTACCACTTGAAACAGATCGCTTAGAATCTTTTAATCAAGCACTTTTCTCCATCACTGATAGTAAGACTTAAGAATAGCATCTTCTCCTTTCTACAACTAGATAGTGAGACATTGTATAAGATGTAAGAGAGATAGAAAGAGCCACATCAAAACTTTTCAGGAGCTATAAGGGCTTATTAAAAATATTGTCATGAATAACTACTAGTGAGAGAATTTGAGGCTAAAACCTAAATAAAGAAGTATTCATACTTTGACATGGTGAAATATTCAAGGCAAAGTTGAAAGATTTGAGCTAAAAGATTAGTTGTATGAGTTTGGCAGCTCCATTGGCATAAATGATGAGTTGTGACATTTGTGGTAGTGAACATCCTAATCATGAACATTAGGTGCCCACGAATATGAGACAGTCAATTAAGCCAATAAATTTTCTAGGAAATTGACTTCAAAATAACCCTTATTGTAATACCTACAATTAAAGGCAGAGAAGTAATCCTAACTTGTCATGGAATAATCTAGGAAAATTAGGTCAAGGCCTCCATTCAGATTTCAACAGCAATAACAATAAGAAAGGAAGCTAAGTATCAAGGATGTTATAATAAAATTCATCACTATATCTGAGGTTTATTTCCAAAGTACTAAAGTACCTTTTACCTTTCTTTTAATTCAAATTTTCATTTTGTTAAATTATATAATAGAAATATAATTAGTGCTACTTGAAGTCACGTGGGATTGATACTCATAATCACTAAAATATGCTATAAGAATAATAGATATACTTAACTAGTAATTTTAAAATAGTTTTAATTAGATACACAACATATGAAAATCATTTGAATAATCATCTTTAGTTATAAGTAATATGTTAAGCTTATAGTATTGCATATCGAACCTCTTTAGCACTCCATTAACATTAATCTTTTGAGTTAGGCCCAAAACCTTCTTAGAATATTTCATTTTAAAGTTCTTTGAAAGCATGCTTTTCACATTATATAACAAAATCAAGTCATTTCTAGTAAGTAATATGTAATCCATATATAGGATAAGAACCCGAATTTGCTCCATTTCAATTTAGAGTCTATTAAAAAGTCAAATATGTGCACCTCAAAAATTCAAAGTTGTGACCTCCTTGTAGAATTACAAGTATCATTGTCATGTTGCCTACTTCAATTTATAGATTGAATTCCTCAAATTTAAAATGTAATGTTCATTTCCCCTTACCTCAAAATTTTTAGGTTTTTACAAATATACTTCTTTTACTAAATCACCATTCGTTTTTAATGCCTCATCGTAAAGATAATCAAGAAGCTTTGATCTCTCCATCATACTTCTCACCATATTCTTAAGTGCTTAATTCTGTATCTTTACTACTACAATCTGTTTAGATGTACTTGACATGGTTTATTGTACAACTTTGTCACAACCTCTAGAATCTTCGTAAAAGGTTCCTTCTATTAACCTAAATCTTCAAGTCTATTACAGTTCTCTCCCCTATAATCTAATCTAACAAACTTAGTAGGTATATTAAGTTGCTTCTTAACCTCTTCCTTATATATTTGAACTTCTCTAGGGCCTAAAGCTTATTATTAATAAGATACAAGTAACCATATAAAGAGCAATCATCAATAAAAGTCACAAAAACTTATTTCCGTCAATAATAGGACTTAAAAGTCCATTAATATGTATATAAAACAAAACCTACTACTCATAATGGAATCTTTCTTCTTACTTTTAATGAGTCTAATATAATCTATGAAGCACCATCAACATCATCACAAAACAAAATTGGAAGAATTTTATATTTGATTAATATCTTGACTCTTTTCTTTAAAATATGACTAAATCTCTTATGATATAAAGTGAATGATTTCTTAGTGGTAAACTCATTTTAATTCCTCATTTTTTAACATTCATAACTAGTTTAACAAGATCCTTCCAATCCAAATAATAAATACCATCATTCAATAAGTATTTACTAATTATTATACTGGTAAAGGATAATGAATCCTTTCCATTACTAAAAGCCAAAGATTATTACCCTTCTTTTGCTTTATTTTTTCTCTTCTTGGTCACATATTGAGATTAACTTACTCACCATCAACAGCTTCTTCCTAGCATTTTAGACTATCTACAAAGATCTAAAATTCTATGATAAAGATTTCAGCACTTAATGGATAAAAAAAGAATTTTATATTAAGACCTAAAGCCTATTTTATCTATTAGTTATATCTTTCATCTTCATAATATAATATCTAACCTTGTATTCTCCATCATAATTTATTGAACTCAACATATGCATAAGTTGACTTGCCTTATGACTTATTTTCAACCAACAAACACTACAAGAAATAGGGCGTTTAGCGACAAAAATTACTGACAGAAAACGTTTGCATTCCTTCGGTAATATAAAATAGTGACAAAAATTACTGACGACCTATGAAGTCGTTAAAATGGTCGTAGGTAAATTTACCGTAGGTAAATATCGATTTTTTTATCGATGGAAAATAAAATTTTGTCAGTAAATAAAATAATTTTTTAATAAAAAAATCCCTATCATTGTTGACGAGGTGTTCTTCAAGACTCTTCCTTTTATCTTCAACAAAACTAGCCTTAAATTTCTCGACCTCTTTGAGCACACCATCTTTTCAACAGCATCTCTCTCTCGGAGCCTCTATAAGCGACCGCAGCCTCCTCTAGTCTGTTCACTATTTTCTTAATGCTTCTATAGCGTCAATTTACTTGAAATGAAATTGAAACTAAAGCCGCCAAACAGAAAATACCTAACAATTATACACTTTCCTCAAAACAAATCTTCTATAGCCTTAATAGACTTACAAGAAATATGCAAGAAACAAAATTCCAGATCAAAGAAATGCCTATAAATTACTAACATAGAGATAAGGAAAGCTGAAAGAAAGATTGAAGATGTGAACTAACTAGGATTCAGTAGAGTATTCAAAGAGTTTCCCTTTACTGGATCTTATGGGCTTTCTTCAACAATCCTCATCTCTTCTTCAACAACAAAAAGAATTCAACACATAAATCAATACTATATATGACAATCAAAAACCCACCAAGAAAGAGTAATAAAGAAACCAGAGCAAAAAAAAGCAAGAAAGAAACAAACTTTAGTTCTAGAGGAACTCATCACACGGGAGAGGAAGTCATCAGAGGAGGAAGAAAACCAAAGAGCGTCGAAGAAAAAATGAAAAAGATGAACCAAAGGGGGGGGGGGAATGGGTGGTCGGGTGTTTTAAACGTGATTTACTGACGGAATTTCCCGTCGCTAATTTCCTTCGAAAATTTTAAATTTTATTATACCGCCTTTAATTCCTGCTTTATTTACTGACGAAAACTTTTATTATCCCTAGAGTTCGTCACTAATTTTTTTGGGACGGTTTCCCTCCATTTTTAGTGACGGAAATTAGAACTGTCGCTAAACGAATTTTTCCACGTCGATTTTAGAGATAGAAATAGGTTTTCTGTCGCTAATTTCAATGTAATTACCGACGGAAACTTTTACCGTCCCTAAAGTCCGTTGCTAAATTTGCCGGGATAGTTTCCCTCTATTTTTAGTGACAAAAATTAGAACTATCGCTAAATGAATTTTTTTCACGTCAAAGTTAGCGATGGAAAACGTTTTTCTATCACTAATTTGCTATGTTTTATTTTCCATCGGTAATTTTCTGTCGCGAATTCCTACTTTTCTTGCAGTAAACCAGTCTTAATGAAAGGTGAAATTGACTTCTTCTTCATCGTAATTCTTTCCTTATTCACCTTTTCCCATTTCTAGAATTGAACCTTATGCTTTTTTTATGTCAAAATTGCAGACTTATCATCAATGAATGCTATATCCAAATCCTCTAAACCTAGTTTAACTTTACATCATTGTTTCAAAGCTCACAAAATTAATCTTGTTGGATTTGGTGAGCCCACTTATATGGCAAATCTTCATCATGGATCTAGTGAGAGAACATACTCTTGGGCTTTGACAACACACTTCAACCTAAAACTTTAAAGCATTAGGTTTATGGATCCTTTCCACTTATATGTCATTCACTAGTTCCATTTCTTTCCAATATGGGATTCCTACTCACACTTGACATCCAACAATCTCCCCTCAAGTTTGAACTTCCACATTGGGCTTGGACTCGCCTTTGAGCGAATTTCTTTTTCTTAACAGCTTGAATATATGGTGTCACCAAGAGCCCTTCTACTCTACTAATTTGGGCCTATTAGGAGTCTCCTTGTTCTTTTTCATGGGGAAGCAACCACAAGATCGGACTACCATCTCCATGCTCGTCCCTTGCTAAACTATCAGCTCTAATACCACTTGTTGGATCTGGTGAGCCACTTATATTGCAGATCTTCATCATGGGCCTAGTGAGGGAGCATACTCATTGACTTTGACACCACACTTCAACCCAAAACCTTAAAGCATTAAGTTTATGAGTCCTTTCCACTTATATGTCCTTCACTATTTCCATCCATTTCCAATATAGGATTCCTACTCACACTTGACATCCTAATAGGAGGTTGTAATTGACCCTACCAGTTGGATGTCCAAAGAGATGACTTAGCCATGTGTAGTTGCCCTCTTAATTTCTTCTTTGTCCCCCACCTCCCACTCCTTTCCTTAATCCTATTATTTCAAATATGAGGCCTATCTTGCTCAAGCCAAGTTTCATACGAAGAATACTCCTATATTTGAGAAGAACATTTATCAAAGTACTTACATTGTTATTGTTTGAAATAAAAGGCATATCTTGCTCGAGCCATGTTTCATATGATGAATACACTTATATTTAAGAAGAATAATAATCAAAGGTATTTTTTTAAAAACTAAAATGTATTGAACGAATAAGACTTCCTGAGAGATATATAAGGATGGATATATAACTCATATAAGGCTAACAAGCACAATTCATAATAATTAAATACATAATTGAGAGTAACATTTGAAACAAAGGAATCTTGACTGATAAAGCTTCGGATCATGATAATACAAAACTTTAGTTGAGATTGTGGATAAAAAATTGAGGAGAAACAGTTAAGTCTATGATTAATAAGATATCCTTGAGTTTCTATAGCAGAAGCTACGCCTATCACATTAGAAACTTCTTCTACTTTAAGCTCTTTTGTTACTTTCTATTCCCTTAATAATCATTGCATTGTGTTTCCCCATTTTGTAATTATATTCCTGTGAAGAATCCATTGAATCCCCAGTTGGTAACTAGAGGTTTGCTGCATTTTGATGGAATCTTATGACAATCAATAGTTTCCTTATCAATTTTTCAGCTTTAAAAAGAGATTTTGTACTGAGGCTTTGTATTGAAATATTCTCGAATACTTTTCTCTATATATAATATATAACAGATTATCTAGAGTATTTTTAAACATGAGTGTCTCCCTTACCTGTATTCTTGCTTTGAGGTAATCAATTAGTGATCTCTGATCAGTCTTCAAGTGCTGATGAAATGTTGCAGTGTCATAATTTCTTTACAAATGCAATATGAAAAGCTGCATTAAAAGAAAAGTTGATTAATAGACTCAGACACATAGTTGCATAAGGCATAATAGTTTTGAATGTTATGGTTGACTTTTATTCTATCAAGAGTTTTAATTCTTTTTCTGTGAACAAGTTAGACAACAAAGGAAGATCTAGGGTTAACTTTTTAAAACTATACTTATTTATATTAGTTCACTTTGTGAGCTAAGTTCAATAGTCATCTGTTTGAATGATTGGTGAAACATCTTAAAGAGTTTCTCCACTAATAAATAAAGTTTCCAATGTTGAAATGAGCTAGAAGAATGAGGGATATAGAAATAGTCTCTTAATTTTTTTACTAGTTATAGTTTATCAAATTTTAATTAAGGTGTTATACCTAATCAGAAAGCAATTGGCATAACTACACGCAATATATGTTTAACTTACCAAAGGACTACATCAGATGAGGAAAAATAATGACTAATAAAAGCATAGTTATTTAAGCCATAATCTCAAGTGATTATAGCATCGTATAGTTTTTTTTTTCATCATATGAAAAATGTCTTTCTTACATGTAATTAATCTCATGTCTTTTTATATGGAGATCATCCAATAACTTTCACACTGATTAATTTATCTTGATTAATAATGATAAGGTGGATTTTGGAAAGGGAATAAATGACAAAAGCTATAAATTAAGTTTCCGATTGATAAAAATATAAAAGAACTTTCTATAACACTATAGTTATTTTTTTATAAATATACCATCAGAAAATAAACCATGTTTGCATCACAAGCATAGCAAAAAAAGTAAAATTTTTTAAATATTTCTTTAATAATTAAAAATAATAAAATGGTTGAAATATACTTGATTCGGAATCTAGTAAAACTTTTTTTGAACTGTCAATCGCAAGTTGTTCACATGTTTAGCTTCTAATAGTATCTATGAAGTGGAGAAAGAGAACTCTAGGATAAAGAAGGAAAAAAAAGAGTGCTAGCTCCTTGATATCTGATATATGTTCTTATTTATAAAAAAAGATTATAAGATTTCTTTCGATTTAAAATTTGACTATTAGTTACATTAAAATCTAACATATTAATAATTATAATTTGATCTTAATAAAATCAAATATTTAATATTTTATTCCTAAAATTTCTTAAATTTCAAAACTAAGTTTAACTTATTTTAAATTAAAATTCTCTCTTTGATTGATTTTTATATGTGACATATTAGGTTCTTAATATTTTGACAATAATTATAAATTTTAAATTTAATTCATAATTATATATATATCTCAAGCTTGATGTCTAACATTATGTTATGACCACCTAAATATTAGGAATGTCAAAGTGTTTTAATCTATCATCCTAAATTAATTAGAGAGAATGTTTTATTATTCTTGATTAGTAGTGATTTAAGGAATTATTTGGCTAGAAAATTGATATTTAAAAGACGGCTTTTAAATATCATTATAAATTAACTAATAAGTAGAAAGAACAAACAAGATTGAATTCAAATATAGGAACCAAAAATTTCTTACTCTATATCTAGTTGAAATATTAGATAATGAAAGAGTTTAAATATATATTGTAATGATGCATGAATAAGTATAATTAAAACACTTTGGCATTCCTAGTATTTAGGTAGTCATAAAATATTGTTAGACGTCAAGCTTGATATATATATGAAAGAGTTAAAAAATATATTATAACCATGCATGAATAAGTATAATCAAAACACTTTGACATTCCCAATATTTAGGTGGTCATAACATGCTGTTAAATGTCAAGCTTGATATAGTGTTTTGATTATACTTATTCATGCATGGTTACAATATATATTTTAGCTCTTTCATATATATAAAAGCTTGATGTCTAACAATATGTTATCACCACCTAAATATCATCAATGTCAAAGTATTATCCAATTTTTTCTATGAGATCGATGAATATTATTCAATTTTTGATTTAAACATGTTGGACTATATATGCTTTAGCTAGGCATAATATCCATAAATCATTAGTGTTGACCCTTTTAAAGTCTTAACATTCCATATCTACTATAAAATTTTGCTAATTGGTTTAATTGGAACTATCAAAGGCAAGTTATTGTACAATGCATAACCATAGACAAAATAAATATACAACATACAATATCTCATATTGTATTTTTCTCCTTATATAAAACCATACTATTTTATAATTTAATTATAAAGATATTCACCAAAGAATCTTAATCTTTATAGAAAATAAAAAATGTTTAATTCTCACTATATCAATCTCATCAAAATGTTTTTATATTTATAATACTTAATTTCTACTTGGATTTAAATAATTTAAACTTTCCAAAATTTTAAATTGATATTTCATTTAATATGTTTAACTCCACCATATAAATAAAGTCAATAGTAGATATAACAAAATATAACTATTCATCCTTTTAGAAATTATTAGTACAATCTATACGTCATCTGTATTAGATTTAATCGTTCTTTACTATAATCATCCTTTCACAAAAAGTTAATTTGGTTATTGTTTAACCTAATAAGTTATATTTTTTAATGATTCATAATAAGAAGGATACATATATCCTTGTATATAAATTTACGATTCTCACTATGTTGACTTAACCAACATGCTATAAAAAGATAATCTTAGTTATCTAAATTTGTTTTCTTGTTACTTATGATAAGTATAAGTCTCCCTTGATCCATAATAGTCCTAAGATCCATGAAAAACAACCTATTTGTATGAGTTGACTCAACTATTTTTACTAAATCTATTTCATATTTTTCCTTAAACATTATAATAATGTTAAATTTAAATTTAATATGAAATACTTAAAAACATGAATTAGAAATATATGTATGATTGATGTTATACCTTATGTTGGGAAGAAATTTGTGTATCTT
Source organism: Erythroxylum divaricatum (assembly GCA_025434745.1). Lineage (NCBI taxonomy): Eukaryota > Viridiplantae > Streptophyta > Magnoliopsida > Malpighiales > Erythroxylaceae > Erythroxylum > Erythroxylum divaricatum. Next base: position 39,002,059 of record JANTPM010000245.1, on the reverse strand, counting down.
TTTTTAATGACACTTATTATCATAGTATAACAATTTCCTTTAATTTTAATCCTTAATTATGCTTTTAGTAGGCTAAATAGAGTGGAACAATTTTATTAAGGTACTATACTTTTCAACTCTAGTCCATTCAAATAATTGCATTGTGGTATTATGGTGTTGGTTTTCGTCTTACATGTTGCCTTTAAAATTCATGAGACATAGTCAACTCTAAAATATCACTACATGTTACCACATAGAGACAAGAGAGTTAAAATTAAGAACTCCCTTAAGCCAATCAACTTACAAATAAAAATAAGTCATTTATTATCGAACTAAGTTCAACACTATCATTTTGTTAAAGGGTAGGGATACCTTTCTACGAATACTCAAGAACTCTAGATTGTCAAATTAGGGATTGAGAAAATCCCACAATTTTTTTAGATGATTCCATAACTACTACGTCACTTATCATTGTCATCAAGACCATCAACAAGTAAGAGTCGACATAGTCTTATCATTCCTACTTTATTAGTATAGGCTAGATACCTACCACCTTCTATTTGATTATAACAGGGAGAACCATCTTAATGTCTATAATTCATCTAAGTCTTTGGGCTTCAATAGTTAAATCAGTAGCTCCATGTTTTTTAAAGATATCTTGCTTTATTTAGGCTCTTGCATACAGTGGATGGTGTAAGCGATCTAGAAGGGGGGTTGAATAGATCTTTAAGCTTTTTGTAAAATTCTACAATAAAATCAGAAGTTAATTCACACAAAAACAACTT
>JANTPM010000245.1:38981807-38994451 GCA_025434745.1 Erythroxylum divaricatum | reverse complement strand
TGAATTCAATCCCAACTTCATTAATGTAATTGAATTCAATTCGTTAATGAATTCAATTCGAAGGTTTCCAAACAACCCGTAAATGAGTGGCCTATTTCTTTTTTAGAATCGGAATAACGGAAAGTTGACTCATATTGTGGTGTTATGGAATCAGATGGGCGAAGGAAAGCAGAATCGGAGGACAAAAATTTGCAAGGCAGAAGCTAACCTACTGCTATATTTCTGTAGCCTGAAGATTTAGAGGCTCGCGTATCCATGACCAAGAACTCAGTCATGGCAACTCTTATCGACAACTTGTTTGATTTCGCTGGCTCAAAGGAAGAAGTAAAAGTCTGTGGTCCAGAGGATAAAAAGGAAGGCCCAGGCGATGTAGGGTGAAACGAGTGTCGTCCTCCTCCTCTACTACGAGATGCGCCACGCCCGTGGAAAGAGGGAGAAGAGCGATAGCCAACAACAGATGTTGTGAGCGCTGTTTCTGGTTAGGGAGCCGAATGGAAAGATAAAAGATGTTGTTCGTGGATGAGGAGCTTGGCCCTGAGTTCATCGAAGGAGAGGCTGGATTCGTGATGTTCCACCGCCGTGACGAAAGATTCAAAATCTGCAAATAAACCATTCAAAGTAAAAATTATAAGGTCAAAATCGGAGATTTTATCACCTATAACTGCTAGCTCATCTACCATAGTGGAGATAGTTGCAAGATATTCAGTAATTGTTTGATGTCCTTTTTGAACGGTGCGTAGTTTTCGTCGAAGCAAAGAGCGTTGGGAGCTGGATTGTTGCATAAAGTGTTGTTCGAGGTTGAGCCAGAGGTCATAGGCTTTGGTACATCCGATAGCAAGGCTGGCGATGGAGGTGGACAAAAATGCGGTGAGGAAACAGTAGACCAGACGATCGAATTTTTTCCACTTAAGAAATTCGGAAGATTCATTATCTAGAGTGATAGAAGGTGGTGTAACTGATCCATCGACGTAGTCAACGAGATCAAAGGTGATAAGGATGGCATGTATTTGATTGCACCAGATGACGTAAATTGAATCATCTTATTTTGTAGTGAAAAAGTTTGTAATTTGATTGAATAATAATGTGGGGGACGTAGGATCTGCCATTGAATTGTGTTTGTGATGTATTAGTTTGAAAAAAGAAGCTTTTTGTGTGTGCTGTTTCTGTGTGAAGAGTAAGGTGTGTTTTGTGTTTGTTTCTGTTGTTTCTAGATGTAGGGTAGGTGTTTGAGAAACTGATTGTTGACTTTAATATGTGGATTTTTAATAGGACTAATGTATGGGCTCTAATACCATGATAAAATGAAAGAAGGAGATAATTTGGATGTGAATGTATTGTATTTCTTGTGTGTTTAGCTTAGTAACTTTACACTGTATTTATAAACATTTATAGTATCTACAAGGATAATGAAAATCAATTGAGATACATAAGGATAATGAAAATCAATTGAGATACATAAGATCAAATGAAATAATCTCATATCAAAGAAGATCAAATCTGTGTTGACGAGATTTGTGCTTATCTGCATATGTTATCACTTTTTGTTGAATTTCCACATATTGCAAGGAGATTGCTGCATTGGTTACTGCTCAAAAACTGTTGAGATATTGTTCTCTACACTTGAAGCCATGATCAATGAGCTTGGCTCCCTAGCTTCTTGTCGACAAGGAAGAGATGTGACACACCATATGGTCAAAATAGTGGGTGTTCCTTAAGAACATACATACTCTATTTCATAATTCACATGATTCCAGGACAAGAACTGAGGTTGAATTTTGATGTGCAATGGCATGATTTGCTGAGTTCTATGATGAAAGAAGCAGAGTGGGCTAGAAAGAATCGTGTCCCAACGTTGGAGGAATATATAGAAACCTCCATTGTTTCATTTGCACTAGGACCTGTCATCCTTGTATCGCTGCTTTCCGCTGGACCTGTCTTGTCTGAAGAATGTTGGAATATCAAGTGTGAGTAAGAATCTTACATTGAAAAGAGATGGAACTAGTGAAGGACATATAAGTAGAAAGGACTCATAAATCTAATGCTTTAAGGTTTTGGTTTGACGTGTAGTGTCGAAGCCCACAAGTATATTAGATCACTAGGCCCATTATGTAGATCTCTTATGAAAGTGGGCTCCCAAGATCCAACAAGTGGTATTAGAGCTAAAGGTTCATCCTTGGTTTGTTTGTAATTTTTTGTTATATTGAATACTATATTTTGAGTCTGTAATGGCACGTAACGATCAAAAAACATCAGGGACATCGGCATCCTCATCATCATGGTCAAGGATTCTAGTGTCAAGTTTGAAATTGGCGGTGGAGATATTTGACGATACTGGCCATTTCGGCATGTAGCAAGGGGAGGTTTTGGACTTCCTTTTCCAGCAGAGTCTTGACATTGTCATTAAAGAAAATAAATCGGAAGATGTTGAGGATAAGAATTGGAATATCATAAATTGGTTGGCATGCGGAACAATTCGATCGTATCTGTCTAGAGAGCAAAAGTATGCTTTCAAGAACGAGACTTATGCACACAAATTGTGGAAGGCATTGGAGGAAAATTTTCTGAAAAAGAGTGGTCAGAATAAACTCCTTATGAAGAAAAAGTTGTTTCAATTTGATTACTGACCAGGTACAATTATGAATGAACACATCACTGTGTTTAATCAGTTAGTAGCAGACTTGTTTAATTTGAATGTGAAATTTAAGGATGATGATTTGGCTTGGATGTTGTTATCATCTCTTCCCGATGAATTTGAATACTTGGAGACTACGTTACTTCATGGAAAGGAGAATGTATCTTTAAATACTGTATGTTCTGCTCTGTATAGTCATGAATTGAGGAAGCAAGATAAAATGAAAAACAAAACAACTACAGCAAATGAAGCATTGGTAGCAAGAGGTCATCAATAAAGCCACTCAAAAAGGAGAAGAGGAAGATCCAAATCAAAAAGTTGAGTTGCCAAAGATGAGTGTGCTTTCTATTATGAGAAAGGACACTGGAAGAAAGACTACCCAAAATTGAAGAAGAAAGGCAAGGCTCCGAAAGATGCAAATGTTGCAAAGTGTAAAACAAGTGGTATTGGAGTTGATAATTCAGTAAAGGACAAGTATAGAGATGGCAGTCGGATTCCGTGGTTACCTACCCACGAAGAAGAGCAAGGAGACTCCTGGTGGGCCCAAACCAGTAGAGTAGAAGGGCTTTTAGTGACGTCATATACTCGAGCTGCTAAACAAAAAGGTTGTCGTTCAAGGGGGAATCTAAGTCCAATGTGGAAGTTCACACTTGAGGGGGAGATTGTTGGAATGCCAAGTGTGAGTAGGAATTTCACATTAAAAAGAGACGGAATTAGTAAAAGACATATAGATAGAAAGGACTCATAAACCTGATGTCTTAAGATTTTGGGTTGAAGTGTGGTAATAAAACCTATAAGTATGTTTCATCACTAGGCCCATGATGTAGATCTCCTATGAAAGTGGACTCCCAAGATTTAACAAAGAAGTGCTTGCTTCTGTGGAGTACAATAATCTCTTCAAACATGTCAGCTTAGTTGGTCGCCTTCTCAATGACCTTGCCTCATTTAAGGTAATCACAACACGAAGAACCATCAACCACCATTCTAAGTTTCTCAGCCCTTTTTTATCTTTTTCCCTGCAAACTCAAAAATGAACAATTTTTGCAGAGAGAAGGTGAACAGGGTAAACTGAACAATGTAACCCTGAGAATACTTCAAAAGTCCATGACTGAACAAGAAGCAGTGAGCGAAACTAAGAGACGGATGGAGAGTCACAGAGTAGAGTCGCTACGAATGGTGATGGAAACAAAAGACAGTGAAGTCCCAAAAGCTTGCATGGATTACATATGGAAGAACAGTCACGTTCTTAACTACATCTACAATGACAAGGATGGGTATTCCGGTAACAGTAACAAGCTTAAAGATGAGATGTCTGTTCTTTGGGAACCTGTCACTGTTCCTCAAATTCTTTCTTTCCAAAAAAAATGAGAAATAACATAGTTAAAAAGTTCATCGAGCATTCGTTAGTAAGGATGATAAATACGTCTAACCCGCCCCAAAGTTTACAGGCAAAGCCCAAATTCATTATACTTGAGATCGAGTTTAAATTTGGGATGATCAATTAGAAAAATTCGAGCTAATATAAAAATGACATTATTTTTTAAAAACTTAACAAAACAATGTTATTTTTAATGATCAAGTCAATTTAACTCAAAGTCTAATCAAGATAGGATTAAGTAATTCGAATGACTATTGAGTAAACCACCCTGATATAATAATGTAATTAGACATGATAATGACATGAAATTTTATACTCCGTATTAAAGAAAGTGTAAGCAATTCTTGAAATGGTAGGTAAGCGGTCCAATAACGTGGCAATGGAATAGACATCTTCAAATATCAAATTGATGGCTCAAGCGGTGAGCTTTTCAGGAAGTCAAGTCGGTGGAAAAAATTGGTCATTCTTTAACAACTTAATGAATTAGCGATGAAAGCGACTAGCGTAACTTTAGTGCAAGTCTAAGCCAAATCAAGATTGGTTAATTAGATAATTTTATTTTTAAAAATTAAAAGTTTCGAACTTGATCAAGCCGGGCAACTCAAATTTGATTCCAACCTAAGTCCTAAATTTTTAAACGTTTTATCTAAACCCTAAACTTAGTTTGAATATTTAAAGTCATGCTTAATTAAGATTGATTAATTATACATTTTTATTGTTAAAAATTATAAGCTTCAAGTTGGGTCAACCGTGACAATCCAAATCTAAATCAAGATTGAAGCTCAAAATTTTTAAACAAAATGATATCTTTTATTTTAAGTATAAACTTAGTTTGAAATACGATCTAAATTAAATCCATTAACTTTAGGGTGGCCCGGGAGTTAATTTTGTCGAATCTAAATAGAACCATCCACATCAAAATATACACATGAAACCTTCACTTCACGTAAAAGATATGCATGAATCCATAGTCAAGCGTGGAGGCGTCGGAGCTCATAATCTGGTCTCCTTTAGTTAGTATTCAAAGTCCATCCTTACTTTTGTCGTCCAGATGTGATGGTAAGAGGGACCACAGTCTTCACGACGCTTCTGTCATTTATTCCTAAAAAGGAATGTTGACAAATCAAGCACGATGCGAAATTATTCCTAAAAAGGAATGTAGATATCATAATGTATTATTAGAGACCGGATCATTAATTAGATCATCCATCGAAGATTAGGAAAAACAAAGCAAGATAAGAGTGTAAATTTTAGGTATGTCGGCCAAGATATATAAGCCCTTTTTCTCTGCGGGCACAAAATATTAAGGCTTGCCTCTTAAAATCCTTACACCGCCAATCTCTCCATTTTTTAACAACCTCATTTCCTATTAACTAAACTATCTATCAATATCATATCCCACCAATCTATTCTCCACCTTCCTAACCTGAAAAAAGTTAGACTTAGAAAAAATATTCAAGTTCAACTATTCTTTAATAAGACAGTATATCCATCCTTTTACAGCTAAGTTCAAACCGACATCTTTAAAGATTATTTTTTATCCTTAAGAATATTTGGTACCAATGTGTTTCTCATGTTTTATTATTTGCTTTTTGAAAGATAGTGTGAATGATTAAGTTTCGAAATATTACATTTAATTTTATGCTAAATTTAAATTCTAAATAATTTTGAGGTAGGTTATTCAAGCCTGAACTTAATTACAACCAAATTTCAACGATTTCGATTACATCAAAATTAAATAAATAATATTATTTTATTAAAAAATAGTAAAATCCAAACTCAAATTTAACTCAAACTCTAAAAACTTTTAAAAGAAAATCTGCATCGCTACCGCCGTCATGGTCTGGTGGAATCCAATTGCTCAAGCTCTTCTTCAGTGTCAAAGAAGGAAGGGGCTGCCAGTCACTTCCGAGTCACGAGTCCGACTGACTGTAGCAGAAATAAATAACCGCAGCCAAAACACCTGCTCTTTGTTATGGCGGCTCGATAATGTAATGTCCAGTCGTGCTCGTGCCCCACCCTTGTCTTTACTAAATCCACTCAAGCATTAAAATAATTGTTTAAGAAAGGAATACTATTTTCTTTACTCACGAGTCATTTATGTTAAAAAGTTAAAAAAAATATTAATTATTTCTTACTGATTTTGCCTGATTTTGTCGAGGTTGAATGTTGCTGTTTGGATCCATGAGGTTATCGTCTTGAGTGAGAGAGTACCTGCAAAACAGAGCAAGGCACGCCGGAAGTTGATAACCGGTAGGCCCCTCCGATGCTCAAGTCAGTCTTTTTGGTGAGGGTTGTATAGCTAAAACAAAGAAGCTAGGGTTCTGATCACGTACCCGTATCATGACAGAGTTATACGTTATATATGAGATAGATGCTAGGTTTAGGTCTTTACGTATACATAGGAGACTTCCACCTGCAAGTGGGTCGTGGATGCGTAGACTGGAGCCTGGGCCTAGCATAGTCGATAGGAATTAGGTCAGTCCTTATGGGATAGACCGATCGGTCCATGAGTCGTTTTGAGTGAGTTTGAGCTTAGCATGACCGGCCCAACCACTTACTATCAATTAATATATTTTAACACGTCTTATATAAACCTACGTCATGCATTACCATCTTAATGTCATCTTCATGGTTTTTTCCATATAAATAAAAGTTTATATAAAAATGAGTGTAAGAAACAAAAAACATGTGCATATATGTAAGTGGAGATAAATAATGAAATAATATTTAATTGATGCAAATATGCTACTTTACTAAAAGATCTTCCTTAAATTAAATAAAATGTTTTTAGTAAACCTAAATATGGGTTTAAAAAAACATTAAATTGTTTAAACATATTAGAAGTTAATTAAAGGGGTGACCGAGATTTCTCGTTTTGCAAGATGATTATCAATTGTACACGATCTTAATTTATAAAAAGATTGTTTATGTGACTCGAATCTTGACATTCTAGTCACAAATGAGTAACTTTAGAAGTTACTTGTCAAGCTAAAATTAAATAAAGTAACATGTTCATAATGAATTCTAATATTTAAAATAAAATATCTTATCAATTAATTTTTTGATTTTTTCAACATCATTAGTAATCATAATTTGTGTAATATAATCCCTTAGTCAAGATTACAGGTCATATTAACTTTAACTATCACCTAATAACTTGCTTAATCATACGATTAACCTAACTTGTTTGACAACCCGACTAACCTCGAACATTGGACCATTAAATTATGTTTTGGTTGTTATAAAAAGCCATGAAAATAATAATATAAAATATTATATTAAAAATAATGTAAAACATAAATACTAAATTTTCTCACTTATTGTTTCTTTATAAGTTTTACTTTAAATTATAAGAATTAATTACGATTATTATTATTTAATTGTTATTCAAAGAAGAAAATATAAAAATATTCACCATCAATGAAATTACGGATGCAAATATTTTTTTATGAAAAAATTGACCAAGTATATGCATATAATATATATTCTTCTACCAAATTTTAATTATTTAATTTTCAAAGTAAAGACTTTCAAGGTTCATTCATGTGATGTCTATCTTTTAATGAGGCTTAAAATAAGAGAGAAGGGTACGTATAATGTCAATTGAAGGTCTTTATTAAATTCACATTCAACTTAAGTACTTCTTTTAAATTTGTACTCCCTTCTATTCAAAATAAAAGTCATTTTAGAGAGATGCACACTTATTAAAAAATCTAGTGAAATGTTTGATATACCCTTATTAATTGCAAGTTGAATTGCCTTGAAAATGTAATCTGTATAATTAGGATGTGAGAGATATTAAAGGGTAATTTTGAAAATACAATTATAAACATACATAAAAAATCGTGAACCACATTTATTTTGAATAATTAAGATCCCTCTAAAACGACTTTTATTTTGGATAGGAGGGAGTATTTGTTTAGAGATCCAAGATCGTGTCAGCATCATTTCACGCCAAATTATTCACCAATTGGTCAGAAACTACTTTGAAACTGTCTAATATATATATATATAATATTTGATTGATGAAAATTTGTGATACAAATATGCTACTTTACTAAAGTTTGTTAAGTAAACATTAAATTGTTTTAAAAGAAAACAACAAGTTCAATTAATGGACGCCTTACGATGTGAAACATTAGTTGTATTTTTAAGCAAGTAATGCAAGTTTAAAGCATTTATAGATTGGTTGTTATGAAACTAATACTGTTCGATCGAATGTAAGTATTCTTCCATCAAACTGTAGTTATTTTAATTAGTCAGTATCCTAACACGAAACTATCGACATCTTAATTAGTCAGAAATGGCATTCCATGAGGTATTGCATGCCTTCCACTTAAAACTTACGGCTAACTATTGAGCACATTTTTACGATTACGCCAGCAAATGGTTGTTTTAAAAAGCATGCATAATATTTTTTTAATGCAAAATAATGATAAGGTCAACAGTATTAAAGTTTTACGTATCAAATTTTAATACATTATGTTGAAACCTTCAAGTCAACATAATGAAATTTGGTTTGGGCCGGGTCCCTCATCGGTCAGGTATTGTCTCCTTTGGTCGCCAGATTCTTTAGCGAATCCTATCCCCTCTTGGGGGCATGCGGGAGTCGAACCTATGACCTCAGGGTTTTATTGCGTTAAGACGCACGCCTCTCACCACTGAGTAGCTCAGTGGCGTGAGGCGTGAGTCATGCACCCAACAAAACCCTGAGGTCACAGGTTCAACTCCCCACGAGGGAGGGGCTAAATCTAAAACCCGACGTGACCAAAGGGGACAAAACCCAATGGTGCGGGCCCACCCAAACCAGCATCAATATTTTTTTTGGGCTCTTGTATCGAGTTCAATTCCAAATTGTTAGATGGATTTAAATTTTAGGTATTCACCTCATTCCCCTCCATCCCTATCCATTCATTATAGTATCCTTTTTTTGAATACCTTGTAAGTAAGTCTCCACATTTTCCTTTATGCTTTGATAGAGGGCCTCTCCTAGTAGGAAACTAAGACACTATCCTCTACTAAGCCATTTCCTTCCTCTAACCTTATTATGGGAATTTATTCACGAAATTCTTTTAAGACGTCAACTCCTACACACATTTTAGCATAGCGAACTCTTTTTCTTTTAATTGTGTTCTCATCTATGCATATTAGTTTCCCTATATAATTAAAAAACAGGCTCAACCTCTTAGTTGACCAATATTTCAATGGAATATTATGTATTTTTATCCGTAATGGGTTGTTACTAACTTTAATGCTTTCTAACTTGATAGTAGGCTACCAAACTTGGAGGAAAAAAGGTATATGAGCAATATGCCATAGGCCTTCTTCTACTATCTTGAGAGCAACAATCTTGGAGGAAAAGGAGAATAAAAGAACGCTATCTTCAGAAAGAAGACTTCAATAAGGAGTCTTCCCTTCCAAAGGTTCTCCATCTCTAGATGAAAGGAGAAGCTAGCCTATGGTCTATGAAGAACCCCATAAGGGTAGCTTCCCAACTGCGTACTCCTTCCTTCAAGGAGTCTAAGTCGAGTATGACTATAGGTTTATAGTGTCCAACTGCTTAGAAGGTTTATAGTGTAAGGGAAGGCATTGTGGGGAGATATGACTACAGGTGGAGGTGTAGAGGCCTGAGAGGAAAAGGGAGATATGTGAGGGTCTTGACATTGGCTTAGGCATATGAGGTCTCTGGGAAAGGAGGGAGGGTGAATGTTAATGGGGGAGGGGGTTAGTTTTTCATAGGTAGGCATCTTATTGTTAGTTTGTAGGACTGAGTTAGGTAGGAGAGGTGAGTTGGTACAGTGCATAGTGAGGAGCAAAGATAGGAATTCTATTTTATTTGTAGCTAGCATTATTAGGGGGATTTCTATTTTAAAAGGGACGGGTCAAAGGATAAGAGAAAGGCTGAAAAGCTGTTATTGATGGAAGAAAGATTGATTGGGTAGGAAAAGTAGTCTAATTAAGATAGCAAGAAATCCTTTACTACGAGAGTATGCTAGTAAGATAAGGAAAAACAAATCAAGTAAGCTTCCATTTAGGTGAGGGAAGAAAACAATATAGAGATGCATAGGTAAATAAGATGAGAAGAGATATAAAGAAGCAAGCAAGTGAAAGGATATCATACTCTCTGGAGAAGAGAAGAGAGAAAGAAGATGATTATAGAGAGAGAAACAGTTTTGTTAACAAATACTTAGTATCAGCTACTTTCCATTTATAACAAAATATAATTGTAAAAAAGTAAGTAATAGGTTATATACCATGACAAACAAATAAGATCATGCCATTTGTCATATTTTTTGGTCCTTCTACTATTTTATTTAAAATAATATCTCTCATTATTATTTTGAAAAGATTACTCTAATATTTCTAGTGGACTAGAATTCTATATAAATTTAGTTGATTTTGAGATTGTTTAGAAAATTAACCAAACTTAAATTAGATAAATAATATTTATCTATCACATCTCGTATTATTTCACACAAATTTAGTTAAGTAAGATCCATTATCCTAAGAATAAACATATTCAAATTAAAGTAACTTTAAGTTTGTCCAATAAGTGTAACAATAAATAGTACTCTAATTTATTCTTATAACAATGGAAGGCAATAACCATATTTTAGACATGTACTTAATATTCTAATAAGTGATTTATTTTTTAAATGTTCTCATCAAATACAAAAACAATTTGATCACCTCAGACCCCGCACCTAAATAAAATTAAAAAATCTTACTAAGTGTTGTTGTTCTCATTAAATACACACACACACGCACACAAAATATATAATAAAGATTTACTTTAAATATATCAAACAAACACAATAGACATAACTCAATTTACAAGTATAATTGAATTATATGAAAAAAATATCAAGTGTTATTTCTATATAAACAAATTATATACTTGAAACATTATTTGATTATAATTTTGAATACAATCTTCATAATTTAAAATAATACGTAACTCTTTGAATAATTAAAATAGATTAAATCATTGGTTTTTAAATAAATCAAGTTTCTATTCTAAATAGAAATTCAATTTGTTTTATAAATAATTTTCAAATTCAATTGAAAATATTTTCAATTATCTTGATTCCTTTAACAATTTAATTAAAAACAAATTTTAATAAATTACTATTCTTACTTACTATAACTAAAAAATTCTTTTTTTAATTTGATAAGTAAAATATTCAAATCTAGTTAGAAAACTATTTATAATCTAATTAAAAAATCGTTTTTCTTTAATTAGAAGACTAGTTTTTAACATCAAAGGAAAATACTTTCAATATTTAATTTTAAAAGTTTTTTACATTACTTATCTACATATTATTTTTTTAATTAGTTAAAATTATTTCTTAATAAATTATAAAATTATTTTCTAAAATTTTGAAGAAATTTCCCTTTAAATTAATAAATGAAAATATTTTTAAAAATTTAATCAAAAAATGCCTTTCTTAATTAATCAAGAAATTTGTTATTGAAATTAATAAAGACATAATTCTAAATAAGATAGAACCATAACCCTATAAACAAATAATAAACTCATCTTATTTAAGTAAAATTGAAATAAATAATTTTGATTAAAGTATCTTTCTTAATTATATAAAAATAAACTTCTTAATTTTATAGGATTTTAATTAGCTACAAATTCCAATTTAATAAGCAATATAAGAGCTAGTAATCTATTTTAGAATGGACTGGAAAATCAATGGAGAAAAGAAGTAGACTAAATCACACTACAAGAAAATCGTCATATAGCGACGGAAATATACCGACGGAACATATAGCGTCTGTTAATTGCGACGGAAACACTAATCCGTTGGTTAAATGAAGATGATTTTTGACAGTCCAGAAATTCGTTGCCAAAGTTGGAGGGAAATTTTAGCGGGGCCTTTTAGCGGCGAAAATATGCCGATGGTAGTAATTCAGTCTGTAAATAGGGACGGAATAAAATATTCGACCGGTGAACTTGTCGGATAGAATTGATTCACCGACGATAAACAATCCGTCGCTATATTAAAGAAAGAACATTTCTGACGGTCACCAAATCCGTTGCCAAGGGTGGAATGAAAACAATTCGGCGACGGAAATATGTCGTTGAAAATTATTCTGTCTGTAAATAGGGACGGAATTAATATTCGGTCAGGAAAATTTGTCGGAGTTAAAAATTTCACTGACGAAAATAAGCCGTCGGTATATTAGGTTTCCAGGTTTAACTCTCCGATGGTATATTTTAATTATACCGACAAATAAGTTCCGTCGCTAAAATACAACTTAAATCCCTGCGCAACCGTCTTCCTTCTCTCTATCCCCGACTCTCCTCTTCTCTTTCTCTCTCATCTCCTCTAGCGACCAACTCTGCTTCTCCTTCCGTCTTCTCCGGCGACGTGGCGGCGTGGTCCTTCTCCTTCTCCGGCGACGTTGGCTGCTCCCTCTCTCCCCTTCACGTGCTCCGAAGGTAAAATCCAAAAGCTTGTGGGTGTTGTACGCATGGATGTATTTCGATCGTTTGAACTGATTTGAATATTATTCATTTGATTTGTTAATTTCTCCCTCCAATTCATGTAGATAATGGTTATGAATGCTATTTTGAGTTGCACTATGTTAACTTTCCCAGATTTGGATTGAATGATAAAC
>JANTPM010000245.1:38963443-38981707 GCA_025434745.1 Erythroxylum divaricatum | reverse complement strand
TATTTAATTGATAGTAAATCAAATAATATATGTTTTTGTTTCATGCTTCCATTCTACTTAGTTGTTTTCTTATCACGAGCTCTTGTTGTAAATTGTAATAATTGAAAGTTAAGGATATTTATTGTTATTTTTATTAGATGTTTTGATGTAATAATTATTTATTATATAATGAAAATTAAAATTGTAATATTTTAAATAATTTGTATTGTTCTTAGTTTTATATTTGTATGATGATGATTGTCTTTTTTCATATAAATTGTAGTTATTATTTATATGTGAAATATCTGAAAATTATTGTTATTTCATATTAATTGTGATATTATTTATTATGATTATTTTTTATACATGGTTAAAAATATACAGTACAACTGTACAATATGGCAATCAATTATTTTGCAAGTTTTAAGAAAATCAGGGATTATTTTATAAATTTAAAAAATTACTTGAAATAATACCCGATATTGATTGGTACTGATACAGTATTGTACTAAAACCTAATATGATACTAAGTTTGGTAGAGTGTTCATAATATTGGATAGAATCATATTCCAATTTGCTTTAAGCATCACAGTGTACGTATGCTTAGAAAAAATAGTATATTTCAACACTTAAACATTCAGCATCAGGCTCTTCTGAAGACCTTAATTTAAGCTATAAGGAATTAGATTCTAGTTCACAAAGTACATTTGGTTTGTAAGCCTACCTTGAGATCAAAATGGAGATTAAAGGCTAACACCTCAAGGAATGCAACCCGACAAACGTTAAGATTTCAGAAACTGAAGATTTATTTTTCCATAAATTAACGAACAAGTTATGAGAAAATAAAAACATTTGAAAGCTTAAATTTATTCAAATCAATGACAATCAAGCAAGAACTTCGAACTAAACAAAGATATCTAATTTAGAATAGAACGAAAAAAATTTCGAATTGTCAACCATAAGTTATTTAAATGTCTAATATGTAATGATATCTATGGAGCAGAGAAAGAGAACTCTATGTTAGAAAGGAAGAGACATGATGCTAGCTTCTTGATATCTTTTTTCTTGTTTATTAAAAAAGACTTTATGTTTTTTAATTCAAATTATAATTTAAGTTTAACTTAATTACACATAATTTAATCTTAAAATTTTTAATATATCATATTTGATCTCTTATGCATAAGATTCAAAATTAAGTTTAATTTAATTTAAATTAAACTTTCTCTATTTCATTACTCTTGATATGTGATCCATTAGGTTCCTAATATAATGGTAATAATTATAAATTATAGTTATAATTCATAATTATAAGTAGATAAGTCCAAACTTTTTAGATGGAAGTTTTTAGATACACATTTAATGTTCCATCCAAGAAGCCTTATTATTGGGTTATTTTAGTAAATTTAATAATAAGCACTTATACATTTGTTTAAATACTTCTATAATTTAGTTTAAGACATCAACTACTTTTATAAGAAAGAAACACAATATTTGCTATTCTTTCTATTTCGTTAATATTCGGTCTTAATATAAAAATGACTATGAATAATTTAGAGATAATACATAAATACAATATGAATTTTATAATTATTATTCCATAATAAGTTTATTTGCTAAATATATTTATCCATAAACTATATCTTATATGTTATTTAATTAAAACATGTGCATAAGATAAAATACTTTTAAACATGTCATGAAATCTACAACTAAACATAGATTGTAAAACATAAACTGACATATATATTCTTTATAAAACTAATTGCTAATAAGTTGAGGTGAGCTGATATAATTTTGATTAATTAGTTCAAATTTTGCAAAGAAAGCAAATTGACATGAATTCATCTGTAATTTGTGTGAGAAAACACTTTCCTTTTTTGTCTACAACTAACATATTCCCTTCTTAGAAAAAAAAACAAATATATCACCTTCAAATCATAAAGCTAAGATGGCGAACGAGTATATTCATGTATAAATTCCGCCTTTACATGTCTGGAGATTGTTTGTCTACAAGAGATAAGGATGTATTTGGATATATTTCTTCATAATTCTTGCATCATTTATCGCCGCTTCAATAATCTAAGCTCCCTAATGTCGTCAATGAATCATCCAACATTAAAGGCAGCTGCTTCCATGCAATAATTTCGAAAAGAAAAAGAGCAAGCAATTTGGCATTATTAAGATGGTGCAATGCACTTATATTTGGATTCATATGTTTAATGTATCATATCAAAGAATTGTTGTGTTATGCTCTTGTTCTTGAAGGAGAAGGTTGAGGCTTAGGGTATAAAAGTAATGAGTCCAATTTAGAATCTTGTTTTTTGCCGATTCGTTATGATTGCGAATCAAAGCTTGAATTATATAAAGGAAAGTTTCTATTATTTGATTACCCTCTCATTTCCAGTAACTGAACATTTTTATTTAAACTGCTCGTGGTTGAGATTGTTATCATGGTATGCATATTGGAAAAGGTAAAAAAAAAAACTCCTTATAAGATCAGCAAAAGCTTTGTAGCAAGCCCATGCAGTAGCAAATTCCAAATTTTGAGTAGTGTTTGAACAATTTCTAGGGATTGCGTGTTTTGGGTAAAAGTGATTTAATTAATCACTGCTTACTTAACGTTAAAAGAGTTACAAAATACAGATGGTATTTATACCATCACTATCTGTGGAAAGAGGAAAACGACACTAGCTAATCACACAAAACGTAAACACTTATTAACATCTACAGTATCTACTTAACAGCTACAGTACACAATACACAATACTCTAAACAATATAATATAAATACAAAGTATTCTATACCCCCTTCAAGGTGGAGCTTGGTGCCAATCACATAAGCTCAACTTAGATAACAAAAAACTAAAAACAGGGGCTAATAAAGCTTTAGTGAACATATCGGCCAGTTGAAGCTTGTAAGGAACATGTTGAGGAAGAACGAAGCCTTCTTTATATTTATCACGAACCAAATGTCAGTCTATCTCTAAATGCTTTGTCCTCTCATGAAAAATAGGATTTGCAGTAATATGGATGGCAGCCAAATTGTCACACCATAATGAAACAGGAAAGGAAAGAAGCACTCGAAAATCAGCCAGCAAATAAGAAACCCATTGCAACTCACAAACTGTAGTAGAAAAACTACGGTATTCAGCCTTCGCAGAAAACTGAGAAATAGTGGATTGTTTCTTAGTCTTCCAAGAAATCAGTGCATTGGCCAAGAACACACAAAAACCTGTTAAAGATCTCCGACTAAAAGGATATGCAGCCTAATCTGCATCACAATAAGCATGTAAAGAACAAGAATTGTCATAAGGGAAGAATAAACCTGTAGATGGAGAATGCTTCAAATACTTGAGCACATGAATGGCAACCATCCAATGTTGCTTAGTAGGAGCTTGAACAAATTGACTCAACTGCTGAGTCACATGAGTGATGTCAGGACGAGTAAAACCAAGATAAAGGAGACGCCCGACTAACCTCTGATATTTTTCTGGATTCTCCAATAAAGGAGAGCTAGCATCATCAAACTGATAATGAGCAGAAAGAGGAGTAGCTGCCCTTTTCGAACAAGTTAACTTTGCATCTTTGAGAATATCCAACACATACTTGCGCTGATTCACATACAAGCCAGTAGATGACCTAGTAAGTTCTAACCCAAAGAAATATTTTGCATAACCCATATCTTTAATAGTAAATTTTTCATGTAAAAATTGTTTGACTTGATTAATACATGCCTCTGTCGGACCCATGATCAAAACGTCATCAACATACACCATAAGAGCAATATACTCAATCCCTTCAGATTTAATGAATAGACACGGATCGTAAGTAGATTGTACAAAATTTTGTTAACAAAGAGAAACAGTAAGGTCATGATGACACTGCCATGAGGCTTGCTTAAAGCCATACAAAGACCTCCTTAAACGACAAACTTGATTAGGTGCAACCTTGGTATATCCTTGAGGAGGTAACATGTAAAATTCCTCATTAATATACCCATGCAAAAAAGCATTATTGATATTCAATTGATGAAAAGCCAGCCCTTCACAGTATCAATAGCTATAAAAATTCTCACAGTAACCATTTTAGCAACTGGAGAAAAACACTCATTATAATCCACCCCCTCAATTTGGTTATAACCCTTTGCTACTAACCTAGCCTTATACCTATCAACAGTTCCATCAGGTTTGAGTTTAATTTTATAAACCCATTTAGAACCTATAGTCTTCTTCCCCTTTGGTAAAACGGTCAAATCCCAAGTATGATTATGATCAAGGGTTGCTAACTCATCCTCCATAGCATTTAACCAATTCAAATTAGTTTTAACCTGTTCAAAAGAACTAGGTTCTTCAATATTAGACGCATTTGCTAAACAAATGATAATAAGATGTAAGACAAGAAGAGAATACAAATGTAAATGTAGGTGCTGTATGAGAAGAATTAAGCACAGATGGGACAACAACAGGAGCAATATTAGTAACATATGCATATGAAACAAAATCATCCAGCCAATTAGGGCGGCAGGTCACACGAGTACTCCTATGAATAGGAGTTGGACTCTATGCTAGATTAGTGGAGCATGGGGTAGCCGAGGAAGATGGAGTTAAAAAAATCGAAGAATTAACATCAATATTTTTTGCTAATGAGGATTCTTGAGACACAACAGATGGTAAAACAATAAGATTGGGTAAAGGAACTGTATTTGGAGCCAAGGAAATGGATTGAAAAGGAAAATTATTTTAATAGAAAACAACATCCCTAGAAATGAAAATACGATGGCTTTGCAAATCATAAAGTTTGTAGGCTTTTTGTCCTGAAGAATAACCAATAAAAACAAATTTGAAAGCCCTAGGTGCAAACTTGTCTTTATAAGGAAAAGTGTTAGAAGCATAACATAAACAACCAAAAGTCCTTAGGAAACTATAATCAGGTTCCTTATGGAAAAGTACAGAATATGGAGACTTCCAATTTAGGACAGGAGTGGGAAACCTATTTATGATGTAGGCAATAGTCAAAATTGAATCTCCCCAAAAATGTTTTAGTAAATGGGATTGAAATATAAGTGCCCTAGTAGTTTGCAACAACTCCATTTTGTTGTGGAGTATAAGGGGAAGTTTTTTGATGTATAATATCATAGTTGGTAAATATTTCTTGACAAGTATGACTCAAAAATTTTGTCCCATTATCAGTTCTAACAACTTTAATAGTAGCATCAAATTGGGTTCAGATATGTTTAATAAATTATTCTAAGAAGGTTGAAGTCTGACTTTTGTGTTGGAGTAGGTAAGTCCAGGTTGTTTTAGAAAAATCATCAACTATAGTGAGGATAAAGTGTGCTCCACTAATCGACCCCTGCTTTTAAGGACCCCAAAGATCCATATGCAACAGTTCAAAACATGCAACTGTACTAATACTACTCCTAGGGAAAGGAAGTCTAATTTGTTTGGAAAGATGACAAACATCACACGGTTGCTCAGAAAATTCATATTATTGAAAGAAAATTGCAACTGTTTCAGTACATTGAGAGAAGGATGGATCAATCTTTGGTGCCAAAAAATATCATCAATAGCACTATGACAATGTATTGGCTTTTTTTTTACTATTTTCTAATTGTGTGATGTAAGACAAAAAGGTATTCTGATGAAAAGATGATTGATCAAGAACATAAAGGCCTACAATTACCTTCCCAACTACTAAGACCTCATCAATCACAAAGTCCTGCAAAACACAAAATGTGACATAAATGGTGAATTTGGTAGAAGATTGACAAGCTAACTTGTTTACTGAAAGCAAATTGTATTTGAAAGAAGGTATGAGCAAAACGGATGACAAACTAAGATTATCACTAAGAACAACATTTCCTGTGAAATCTACTTTCTTAATTGTGCCATCTAGTAGGTGAACAGGGGTATATTTGACTACAGGTATAGGTATGTCAAACAAATCCACATTATGACACATATGATTGGATGCACCTGTGCCTATTATCCAAGAACCACATTCAATTGAATTAACTGAACTAAAAGAATGGTTGAGAGTGCTACCTGCAAAGTCATTGTAGTGTGCAAAGTTGACGACATCTCCTCCCTTGTCTTTTAGTTGCATTTGCTTTGCTTGACTTTGCATAAAATTCATAATCCAGGCTGGTTCCTTGGTATCTTTCTCCTGAATAATCCAAAGGGGAATCACTCATATTTACTAACTCCTTAGCCATATCCCCCCCTTTTTATCCTTTGACCCTTTATACCAATCCGGATACCCATGAATTTTGAAACAAGTGTCTCGTGTGTGTCTCATCATTTTACAAAAATCACAATACATGTCATCTTTATTCACTTGTTTCTTAGCACTACCTCTATCAGCTCCTCTCCCACTACTGCCACTAAAACCACGCACTAACATTTCACTACTCATATTGTCAAAAATTGAAATATCACCTCCCTTTTGTTTTTCAACCTTAACTACCATCGAGTATGCCCTATCCACATGAGGCAAAGGATCTATTACAAGAATCTGACTCCTAATAGCATCATACTCCTCATTCAAATCCATCAGAAATTAAACCAACCTATCATTATCACCAAATTCAATCAACTGCTTAAGAGACCCACACGAACATTGCTGTAGGGTTCAATTCATCCCATAATCGTTTCAATTTAGTAAAATACATGGAGATAGATAAATCCCCTTGCGAAATTGAGATAATCTCCTGCTTGAGTTGATATAGTAGTGGCCCATTGCACTCTCCATATCTCCTTTCTAGGTCCTTCCACAAATCCCTAGCTGAGCTCATATACAAGAATGATTCGACAATATCCTTGGAGATGGCGTTTAATAACCATGACGTCACCATGAAGTTCATCGATCATAATCCGGTGAATCTTCCCTTGGCTTCTCACATTTGCTAGTGACGAAATCAAGCTTCAAGTTGGGCCCCAATGCAATCCTCATCGCACGAGTCCTCGATAGGTAATTGTTCCCATTTAATGGAGTTGTGACGAGCACCATCCCTGGATGATCTGAGTTTTGTAGGAATATCAGATTCTTCTCGCTAGCTACATTTCCAAAGGAGGATCGCGCATTCACGTCGTTGACCATGACTAGCTTCGATGATCTGCCGAGAATGTTTGAATACCACAAACAATTTCTAGGGATTGTATGTATTGGGTAAAAGTGATTCAATTAATCACTACTTCACGTTAAAAGAGTTACAGAATACAGATGGTATTTATACTATCACTGTCTGTGGAAAGAGGAAAACAACACTAGCTAATCACACAAAACACAAACACTTATTAACAACTACAGTATCTACTTAACCGCTATAGTACACAATACACAATACTTTAAACAATATAGTATAATTACAAAGTATTCTACAGTGTTCTCCTGTAGAAACACATGAATATGAACATAGCTTTTGATTTTCTCTTGTTTATTTATATATACATATATTAATTGGATTTCTATTATCTATGCTTTTCTATTCGAATAGATAAAAATGTTGAAATTTGAAAAAAAAGAAGAAGAGGAACACGTATAAAATAAGAAAAAAGAATAGTAACATTGAGGTAATTTTATTAATAAACTTGGTTGGCTTATATAGGTAAAGCATAAAAAATTAAAATAGATATTTCAGTCAATAAATTTGGCTTATAAGATCAGAGTAAAAATAAACTAAGGTTTATTCTAAAGAAGTTTTAGCAACTTTAAAATTTTGAATTAATTCCAAACAAAAAGAATATATAAATATATATGTATGTATACTAATTGATTTGTCGTAACATATTATATATTGCGAAACATGCAAGTATTGTGTGTCTTTAGCCTTCTGATACATCTACAAGTTGCAACGTAAAGAGGACATAATATACAAGAATAGTATTGAAACAACTTCATATTCATCACCATCTATGTTCTCTATAATGTGTAACTCTCTCTTGGGTCCCTCTATGGCCAAATAAAAAGAGAAAAGAAGAGACAAAGGTGTCCCCCGAATATCTTCAATTTCGTTTTCTAGGTTCAACATACAAACACAGCCATGTTCTCTTAAAAAACGTCTTTCACTTTCATACAAAACCTTCATTAAATGCTCTTGTTGCTTCTAGCTCTACAAATAGTTCTTTGGAGAACTATGGACTCACCAAACAACACACCTATTGCAGTTGCTCTTAATCTTGTGATCGAGTTTCGTGTACTATCAAGATCACCAACTTAGTTGTCCACCATGTCTCTGCTCTCAATTCTTTCCCTTCTCATATGCATTTCTGTGCATGCATGCAATGGTCGATATCTAAGCCACGTCTTTGGAAGGGAAACCGTAGTATACGCCAAGGTTATTACAAACGTTCCATAAGTATATTTACTTTTTGCATCTTATGGTGTTATTTTTATGTGTCAAATTCTTGACATGGTAATTTCCTTTGTATCCAGGATAAGGATGAAATGGTTTCCAACCCTTCAATTTCATCAGAGAATATTGCAACTCAAAAATCGATTGAAATTGAATCACAAGGGCTAAAAGTTGTCAAGAAAGATTTCAGCAGCCGTGGAATTTTGCTGGGTACTAGCAGTAAGGAGCAGATGGCTTCTTTGTACGATCGTGAAGAGAGGACATCAGGAACAACATCAGGTTAATTAATTGCCACTCAGAAACTACCATATAATTTATGTAAAAACAGAAACTACTATACAATTATCTATAAACTCTCAAAAAATTAGTGCACAGCGTGACTCCAACAAAATTAGAACGACTAAATTACGATATCTTACATGTCTCTACATATATACTATCACAGGCATAAAATTCTACATGTTGAAAGCTAGTGATGCTTTTTTATCTTCTTTTTAAAGTTCTAGTGGATTTCATAGGCAGTTCTTTTATCGAAAAAAAAATGAAACACTGGTTCCACTTCTTCAACAACAAAGCTGAAATTCCAGACGTTCAATCTCTATTAGTCTGCCACACTGTCTAGTGAGAGTCATATGTCAGAAATTGACATAACTCGATATTAGTTTTATGCATAGACAACTAGGTCCGTATTCAAGAAAAATATAGTGTACGAAATTTAGTCTTCCGACTTCAATACTTCTATACTTTTATTCTTGCAATTAGAAATATTGTTAGTGACAGCTTAATCAAACTTGTTAATTACGTATCTTTTGCAACGCTGTTTGTTAACGTTAATACTGGTACCTACAGGAACTAAAGCTGTTGTACCAAGATATTCTCCAGACGATATGCAACAAGCGTCTGAAATGAAGGTAATGAAATTGTAGATAGAAATCTGAGAAAAATTGGATATATCAATTTGAATGTGGTAGTTAGGCAGTCATGATTTTGGTGATTCCGCTACCAGTATGAATGGCCCACATCTTTTCCGATCTTGTCCTTAATCAGGACGGCAGGCCAGATGATCTGCCCATGCATGAATCATGCAAGCTATGAAAGCTTGCATGTGAAGTAAAGGCACAGAACAGAATATATAATTAATCGTTACAGTATATATAGTTCACTGGTTTCCGGAAATGTGCGCTAAACTTTGTTTTGCGCTTGTAATTATATAATTATGGTACCAAGAGTACTGTGATGAAAGAAGTAAGTGTTTGCATTTATTTCTAAGCACGAACGAGCCCAGAAGAACAAGGAAATGAATTTTGATTAAATATTAATGCAAACATGGTTTGTGCTGATGATCGTACAGGAATCCAAGTTTCGAGTACGGTCCATGTTAGTATTCACAAGGAGTGATGTCGAGGAAGCTACAGAATCTAAAGAAAATGAAACGGCAGAGGACTTAGTAGTAGAGACGGACTATGCACAACCCCATCGAAAACCACCAATCCACAACGAAAGAAGTTAGAAGATATATCACACATGTATTTAATTAACCACATCCAATTTGGGAAGGAACTGTTATGCTTTGTTTTGTGTCAATAACATAATACTACAGTTATCAGCTTTTACAACCTTTTGTCAAAAATATTTGGTTTGCCTCTACGGTTATTGGGTGAGAAGAGTGGGCGAAGTTGTTTATCCTTTTTCTTCCTTGTCTACTTATTTTGGATTGCGAGAAGGGTCAAGCCTTTACTTCTGAATGGACAGGAACAGATTTTCCATAGCTTCTTTGTCACTGTTAAGAATGGTATTGGTTGGCGTTTCGTGGACCTGTATCATGTATACAAGTGGAACTTGCTTTTCGTCGATTATTAAACTGTTTCACTCTCGGGGAGTTTACTTTTGAATTCATTGAATGGGATTTAAATAGTAAGGATATCCTGTTTACAGATTCCAAACCAAGCAATTTTACAGTGGCCTTTAAAGCAAGCTATTGACAGGAATGTATCGTCTCCTTCAAGTGGATGAAAAGATTGAATCCTGACATACTAGTATCAGCCTGTCCTGGTAGCAAGTTGTCTGGGCAGAAAACCTGAAAATGAGAAGCAACAAAGACTACTGAACCAGACAAGTCTATATTAATGCTACTGCTAGCATTGTAAATGAGAGACAGCGTCATCAGTGCATCTTTGCAAATATGTCTAATGGAAACTTTAACGTATACAATTCATGAAAATAAATAACGGACCAAATTATATATGATCAAATAATGGCTTCAATGCAATTCAACCAGGTAGTTTCATAAAAATTGTGAATGCTGTTCAATGCCCAAATTTTACAGGAAGTAAAAGAAAAGACCAACGCTAGCTTCCTCTTTTAAGACGGAGCATATCCTTCCGCTCAATACCATACATCTTCGAACATATCACCTCCACCATGCGGTGGCGTGCTTCCTATACTGCTCCTGAGACACAAAAGCCTTTCGCTGCTGCAATACTCAGCTACCTGAAGGCCAAGAGACCAACTCGAATTTTATTTGTCAACGCAATTCTTTTCAAGTGGCAGAAAACCATTGATTTTGACCAATACTGTGGACCACGTCACGTGACAGTATGACATGCATGATAATTGAAACAGAGGACGACTCTAGCTGGCAGGCATATAGTCGAAGATTTGACCTTAAAATGGAACACAATTTTATGATATTAGAACTACACACATAATAAACTGCTTGCCTTTTTACATCAAAATCCAAGAAATTTCATTTTAAAAGGATAATAACTTAAAAGTTTTATTTTTAAAACTCTTATTTTAATATTTAATCTTTTAAAATTTTTAGTTAAATGTCTAAGCTTTAATGTCATATAACTCAATTAAAAATTATTTTTATTAGTTTTTTGTTAATATAATCAATGAAGTTTGTGAAAATTAAAATTTTAAGAGGTTTGGCGATTTTTTATCACAAATTTTGAGTTTCTTATAACATATATATTGACAAAAAATCATCTTTTTGATATTAAAAATTATACAAAATAAAATATTGCACAACTTTTCCAAATATTAGAAGTACATACTCTAATCAGTCATGTCAGTAAAATGTTAATAAAATCAAAAATTAAAATTAATCTATTAAAAATTTCAAAATATAAATAATTAATTAAAATTTTCAAAAAAATTAAATATTGAAATACAAAACTTCAAAAAATTAGATTTTATAATTGAATATCTCTTTCCTAAATTGTGTAAATGTATATAATCAGCCACACGAGCAGCCACTCAAGAGAGGGTTAGGTGTCTACCTACCGCCTAAACACTGGCGGACAAGATGCTCAGAGTACACCGGGCAAAACAACACGGTGGCTTTGTATTGTCTGAGACGTGAGAAACATACTTTAGTTGCAATTGGAATCCGAAAAGAGCAAGCATATAAAGTAATTATTTTTGTGCCAAGATACATTCCAAGTTCCTTTCCCTTGAACTGCATAAAGACCCACAAGTTTTCAGGCACTAGACCGGCACCATGAATGGAAACAAAGATTGTGTTTAAAGAGACATAAACAATGAATAAAGTAATGGTTAAGCAAAGGTCTCTTCTTATTTAATACTGTATTGTTGTTTGAAGCTTTTGCAACAAGTTTGGCTTTATAACATTTGATATAACCATTTGCAATAGTCTTAATTTTATAGATCTATTTAATACAAATCATCAATTTCTTAGATGGCATGTAAACTAAATCCCTAATTATGTTGATCAATAAGTAGTGGGTAGGCTAATATAGTGTATTAGGAGGTGAAGCAGATACGATCAAAGAAATCAAAAGTAGAGTTTCAGTAGGCTCCACAACCGGAGGAGATTCTTTAAAAGAGGTAAATAGTTGGTTTATAGTAAAAGAGCTATAACGATACGACCATCGTCATTATGATGAGTGAGATTCCATAATAATATGAGTAGAAATAAGGATCACTTTATCAAGAGATTTGATTCAAGAACATATTAAAAGTTAACAAAAAGGAAGAACGGTATAAATCGCCAGTCACAAAAGGATAGGATTGAGTGTGATAAAATCTAAAGATTTGATCACAGATAGCAAAGTAGATAAGATCATAAGTTATTAAAGAACCTAAAACAAGAGTTTCTCCGTATGCAAGAAATAACCAAAAATCTTGTCTAATTGTACTTGATTAATTAATATATTAATCTTCTATTTCTTTATATCCATACAATAACCTTTTATAGGCATAACGTCCAAAAAAATTGTAGAAAAATAGAGATAGGGATTGTGAAATTAGGATTGCAGATTTTGTTAGGTAGAATAATTTAATTAGTTTAAATATATAAGATTAAGGATAAAATAAAATAAAAAATATTTTAATAATTATAAATTTTTTTTAAAAAATCATAAATAGATCCTATACTACCATGTGGAACACAAGTGGCACTGTACGTCTTTCTTATAGGTAAAATATCATTATTTTTTGTCACGTCAATAATTGATAACGTTAAATTTTTGTTAGAATTTTCATCCACTTAGAGTTTAATTTAAACATAATGAAATGCTAAGGTCTAAATTGTACTTATCTATAAACATTAACATTATACCTTGGTCAAATCATTGACAATGATGACTAGTAGGGTCTCACCTTCTCCCAAATACATATACTTAAGATGTGTAGGTAATGGTTTCAACTCCAACTTAAGAGCCTGTTTAACAAAAGGTCTATCTTTCCTTTAAAAGTGGGTATTGTTAGCTTAAGGTTACCCATATTTTTTTCCACCATTTCCTCGTACCTTCTTTCATAGCCAAAATTGAATCTACCCCTCCTTGTCTTCCTATTCTACCATATACTCTACCTCATTCTCCTATACCTGTAGCACCTCACTCCTGTAAGACCCGGATCCGACATCAATAGTGATATCTGAACCCGCGCCCTGCGAGGATGGGATGCTACCTCTCTCAGCTAAAACACAATACCAAAAATTTTGTTTTGTAACAATCATATACTTATATATATGTATGTTGCGGAAAACAGTTTACATAACCAATCTGGTAGAAATAATGACCACGAGGGTCCTCATATAAAATACACAATAACATATAAGTAAAGTCTTCACTCTAATGCAGACGCAACTGATCTCGTCCTCATCTGGCACTCCACGATCACTATACACCCGTTACCTAACGGAGTATTCTTCTGAGTCCTGAAAAACAATTGCAAATTTTGGATGAGTTTTTGCAAACTCAATGAGTGACCATCATCGATGGTCCGCTCACTCAAGTACAGAATCAAATAATAACTTATGTTCTCATTCTTTCTCTTTGGTCTCATTTTACAATTCCCATAGATCTATCTCTATCTCGTAATACATTTTCTCAAACATTCCCCATTTACACATTTACAGAAATCTATATTCATACATCCCATTTGGCTGTGACCTAGTGCCTAAACTGTCCCATCGAAGGGCTCAATAATATCTGACCCTTATCCAATACTGGATACCGGGTTCATTATATGTTGAGCCTAAGGCTCTGAATCAGTCATGAACTCGAAGTTCATTTTCGCACGTTGAGCTAAAAGCTCTAATATTCCATACGACACTAAGCATATCACAATCAGTCATACATTCTATAATTAGGAGTACCCCATAACTGTATTCACACCAGTGTATGGCATTTCGCCTATCATTCAATCAAACATATCAGAATAATTGTAATTTATACCCATTGTTAATAATCAAACCTATCAGAATAATTGTAGTCTGTAACCTATTATCAATAATCAAACATATCAGAATAATTGTAGTTTGTACCCATTATCAATAATCAAACATATCAGAATAGTTGTAGTCTATACCCATTATCAATAATCAAGCCTATCATAATAACTGTAGTCTGTAACCCATTATTAGTAATCAAACATATCAGAATAGTTGTAGTCTGTACCCATTATCAATAATCAAGCCTATCAGAATAACTGTAGTCTATAACCCATGATCAGTAATCAAACATATCTAAATAGTTGTAGTCTGTACCCATTATCAATTTATATCAGTGTGGTGTCCCGATAAGGGCACATCTATTATTAAGAATTAGTTAACAGCTAATTGTAACACCCCAACATATACTCTAGAAGTATTATAGCACATCTAGGGTGTATTAATAAGTGAACATAATAATTTAAGTACATCTAATTATAGTAAGAGATATAATAGTACTTGATGTAAAATACAAGGGTAGATGAATAATTTGTTCGCTTCAGCATGGACATACATACTTAGATGTGAAATATATATGGAAATTTTTGATATGTTTGCTTAGATTTATGAATGTGATGTGAGGGGAATTGATAAAAAAGTATTTCATAAGAAAATTTCATATTTTTGGTTAAATTTGATGTATTTTTGTGTTGCTTTTGCATGATAAGACCGAAGTTAGTTGATTTGGGATGTGTGCCTCACTGAATGGATAGTTTCATTGAATAGATTTCTGTAATTTGGCCATATCTTGGCCTGTATACCTCCAAATTATATAATTTCAATTTGAGATTAAACTAGAGACATAGGTCTAAAACTTTCATGAAGGAGCTAAAATTTTATTTTGCCTCTAAAAGTTTTGAATTCTAATTTGAACTTGAGTTCTAGATGACGTCCTTGTGTTTAAATAACCTATAGCTTTTGGGTATAACTTCAGATATAATTAATCAAATTGCATGAAATATGCGATTATAAACTTAAGAAATAAAGGAATGAGATAAATTGATAAGATTATAGGTCAATGTGGGAATTAAAGGAAGAACAAGGATCAATATGCAATTTTCCTAAAGTCAACTCATGGACCAATAACATTAAAGCATATGGGTCCAATAGAATTGTAACACATAGTCTAATATAATTTTAACACATGATCCAATATAATTATAACACGTGGTCCAATGGGATTGTAACACATAATCTAATGGGATTGCGACTTATAGTCCAATGGGATTGAAAATGTGTCTATGACTAGAAAATTCATGAACAAGCATATGGAGAGTAGATATGGGTGACTTTTTGATGAATTAACTTCAGATTTTTCTCCTCTCCATTTCACCTTCTTCATCCCATCATTTTTCACTTGGTGATTGAAGCAAAGCCAAAGTGAAAGCCAAAGAAAAGCTTTAGAATAATGACTTTGCCAATTTTAAGGTTTAGGACTTCACTTAGTTAATTTTTGTATTTATGTATTTGAATATGTAAAAAGATTAATTTGGATGTGGAATGCTTGTTGGGATAATGCTTTGGTGTTATTTTGGTGTTATCTTGCATAAAATTGGTTGCATATGACAAGATATTATCATGTAGTGAAATTATGTTAAAGGTTTGTTGAATCAATCACATTGTTTGATTCACAACTCAACCTATAGACTTCCAAATTATGTGATCTCAATTCCATATGAAACCTAATATATAGAGCTAAACATCTCTAGAAGGAACTTTGACTTAATTTTAGCTTTGTGACCTTGGATATTGAGATCGAAAATAATGACCTGATGCTACCCCTATTTTAGAGCAACTTGTGATATTTTGTCTATATCTCATAAGTTAGGAGTCCAAATGAGCTAATTATTAGTGTTATAAAAATGAGAGACATAGAGGGACATATGTATAGAAGACCTAGAAACCCAGTTTTGATGTTTTGTATATGAATATTAAGGAACAATTAGGGGTATAATAGAGAAAGTGTCTGTCACGACCGTGAAATTTTTTTTGTTTCTGATTTCTACCACATCTTATTTGAACCTTTATGAATGTGTATGAAAATTTTCAAACACCTAGAAATAAATGAAATAGTACTTACCATATGTGAATTGGGTGACAGAACATTAGAATATAATATTAAACATAATGCATACTAAAGAAAATTTACATGTACATAATGATTTTTATGCATATTCATTACTCATATGTGTATAGTATGATTATACAAGTGTGATTTTAATACACTTCTAATGATAGTAAGCCATGAATTGCAAGTATGAATGCAAATATATATTTTATGACTTGAAATGTACATCATATGATTCGTTAATATATGAATTGTGAAATTTGCAAATGATTAAAAGAAATGATATAATGTTTACTCTATTGTCTTGGTTATGGATAGATAGGCATGCCCATAGGGTTACAGTGCAACTACTATAGTTTAACACCACCGATTTCCACAGATCAATACTTTCGGGTATCCACAACTCGATATCTTTGGGTATCCACAATTCGATACCTTCATATATCCACAGTTTGATATCTTTGGATATCCACAACACCCATTATCCACATCCATAGAAAATGTGCAGGCTTAATACAGAAAGGAAACTTAATAGTCATAAATAAGAAATATAGAATGACAACATGAATAATTAGTGTTAATGAGGATGAATTGTAATGATGTGAAATTATATTGATAATTTGTAGCATTGAGCATTGAATATCAATATTTCGTTTATAATTGTGTATTTTCAGTATATAGATAATATGATGAAGCATATTTGCATTATGTACTTTTTTTAAATATGTCATCATTGTTTATATAAGCATTGAATATCAATTTTTGGTTCATGAATGTGAATTTATGATATATGAGTTGTGATATTTCTAAATGTGTCTACTTGGAGTTTGACTACTGTGAGTGGTCATCCAAAGAAAATGTTTTCCCTACTAATCTTTCAAGCTTAACATGAGTGTTAATCCATGTAGGTCTAAGTCATAAGAGTGAGGTACAAGGAGTATATGTAAGGACCAAGGCAAACAGATAGAAGAAAAAGTACTTTTGGAATGTGTTTTTAGTTACATATGATTACACTTAAAATGAAGAAAGAAAATTGTTTGTTTTCTTTTGGATTACTATGTAAACATAAAGATGTATTGCTAGTGTTAAATGATAATGTTAAGCATTGAGGAGTTTTGTAATATGCATATCTATAGCATTAAATAGAATTTAGTTTCTATGTGTGTAATATCATATGTTCAAATTAGACCCCAAAATAGTAAATTGAGTGTACTGTGAGAAATTAGAAATGCATTTCACGCATCATATGACATAACATGAGAATAATTATTTTTAGTTCATTAAAATAATTGTACATGCATTCATTGACATTTTTTAAGGTATAATTGATTTATAAAGGTGATTAAAATGCAAATCATGGATTATTTGTTGAAAAGTTATTTGGTGATAACAATTATTATTTCAAAATTTTTGGTGAATTTTAGGAAATTTTAAAAATTTTGGGATATTTTAGACTATGAAAAATATTGAAATAATGGACCAATTATATTGTGACATGTGGCAGCTTTAAATGTTTGACAGATAGCACACATGCATGGATGACATGTGTCAATATGATATTAACCCACGTAGTTAGGTGTTGAGCAAAAAATTTCTGCAGCTCTTTCTTTCATTCTCTCTTTGCTTCACAAAAAGTGTCTGTCACCAAGACACTCTTCTTGGTCATCCATCACCAAACATCAAGTTGTTCATTTTGTATATTTGGTCCACTCATAACTACTGGAAAATTTGCTAATCAAGTAAGTTATGTTCTTAGCTTTATGGGTACTATAAATGATTGTTTGATAATGGTTTAAGGTTTGTAAATGAATGCATGCATGATGTAGGTTCTGTTTAGGATTGTTCTTAAGCATAAAAAAAACACAGTAGTGAGAGAAAGTTAGAAATGGTGATAGCCGTGGATGATATTCTGTTTTTGGTGTTTATGATAATTTGGGTTTAGTTAAAACAATAACAGAAAAATGTGATATAGAACCATATGGCTATAGGTTTTGTTTTGTATTTTGGATTGTTACGGGTTAGAAAAAAATTCAACCAGTGAGAGAAAGTGTAAGTGATCTAGAAGGGGGGGTTGAATAGATCTTTAAAATTCTTTGAAAATTTCTACAAGAAAATCAGAAGTTAA
>JANTPM010000245.1:38939388-38954878 GCA_025434745.1 Erythroxylum divaricatum | reverse complement strand
CCAATGAAATGATCAATTGAAGGCAATTCTCAAATTATTCAAATCTTTCAAAAAATAACGAATTCGATAAAGATTGCGATTTCTTAAATCATTTCCAAAAGCAAGGAATTTTAATCATTCAAAATAAAAATTTAAAACCCCTTTTCACTTTCTTGATTTTCAAGAACACAATAGTAGCTTATAATTCAAAATATAAACGCATTACCCACCTCGATTCCATGCTTGAAACTTGTCCGAAGCTTCAATTTCTCCAAAACCTCACTTAATTTTTCCTAATTCAATAACATAAACCCTAATTACTTAATCATCTAAAATTGAACCAATAATACTAAGCAATCACCAGAATTGAACTTGAAAATCACCAACTCATACCAATCTTAAGCCAAATAAACCAAAATCTCATCAAAATTTAACAAATCAAAATTTTCTCTTACCATTAACCTCCATCATTTTTGGATTTTTATTGGCTTGGAAGGAAGCTCTTGTGCTCCTCCACCTTTTTCTCTTGAAACAACATCAAAATTCCTCTTGGAAACTCACAAAATAAAAAACCCTAGCTTTTTCCCTTTCTTCTTCCTTCTTCTCCGCCACCGAACCCATCTTCTCTCTTTTCTTCTTTCATTTGTTTTCTTTCTTCCTCAATTTCAGCTACTTCTCTTCTAAATACGACAGCCCAATGCCAAGTCATTTAATGAATGATAAATGACCAAAAATCCCTTCCTTATAAGCCTTAAAACGTAACCCTTTAAGTGGTCTTCCAAAATTGCCTCTGAAATCTATTTTAATTCAAGATTACTTTAGGACATTTTTCTCACCATCAAATTGAAGGAATTTTCCAACACTTCCTTCTATAAAAATGTTACTCATTGTCTTAATTTCATAACGCCACCAAAATCATTTAATTTGGTGCACTACTCCAAAAGTTATAGTCCAAACATTTCGGGTTAGTCTTATGCTAACACATTTTCCAGCACTTTATTTTCATCCAAAAATTGAAAATCTTATAGGCTGAATTAAAATTCACTTTCTTCAAAAAAATTGTAGCCCTATTTCTTTATTTTAATCCAAATCAAGAATCACCTCATTTGGATTACTAGAGCAAAAGTTATGTCTAAAATGCTTTCAGATTTTTCTAATCCAAGACTGCACACTAAACCCGACTTCCATTCAGAAATTGCAAGTCTTAGAGGCTAAATTGAAATTCAATTCCTTATGACTTGTAGCCTCATGTCTCTATTTTATTTTGCCTCAAGAATCAATTCAATCGGATTTCTACAGATCAAGAATTTCTCAAAAGACTGAACCATGTTCAGAAAAATATCTAACTCACTTTGATTAAATCAATCTCTTTCAATTTAATCTTAAAAATTATAAATTTCCTATTCTGATGAAGATAATTATCTTAGGAATCTAACTCTTTAAAAACCAAATCAATCGGATGTCGGACGGAAATGTTATAAACAAAATATTGAACAAGGGTCAGATTAGGGGAGGAGAATAGCAAAAACAAAAGGATTTTTCATATATATAGATATATATATATTTCCAAAATTTATAACTCTTGGTCCAGAACTCCAAGTTTAACAATTTGGTATCAAAAAAAAGCTTAAAGGAAGCTCTACAACTTCCCTGAAGAACTACACAACCAATTCCATCTCTAAAGGGGTCAAAAATCCAATCAAACTGTCTGCCTAAATTAATATACCCCTAATCCGTAACTCAACTTTGAAAAATTCTATCTTTCAACTCCAATGTCCAAACATGTCATATTTTATATCAATGCAAAGATCAGAAAATCACCTACAACTTTCATGAAGGACAGAAAAATCAATTTTGCCTCTAAGAAGTCAAATTTCCAATCAAATGTTCTGTCCTCTAATAATCATGCCAAAACAGTAACAACAAATCGCAAAAATCATAACTTCACATTTCATGATCCAAAAATTGCATACTTCATAACAATCGAAAGATCAAAACATAATCTAAAACTTTTATGAAGAACTCAAAAGTAAATTCAACCTCTTACTAGGTCAATTTTTCAGTCAAAGATTCTGCCAAACATATGTCATCCTATAGCATTTTTCAAACAAAGTAAAATAGCCTTAACTTCGGAAAATCATAACTTTCAATTCCGATATTGAAAAATATCATACTTTATAGAGACAGAAAGCTTGCAACATATTCTACAAGTTTCATGAAGATCAATTTCTCAAATTTTGCCTAAATCAAAAGTCAACTCTTTTTGACCAAAAAGTCAAACTTTTCTTAATTCTCCAAAATCTTGTACTTTCATTATTTATTTCTTGCTTTTCAACTTCCATTTAAAACAATGTAGTCCCACACCACTTTAGACGATAATTAATCATAATCATTAATAACCTATCTTAATCTCATATAACAATTCATATTCTTGATTCTTCTTTTTCTTTGCACACTAATAAATCACCATAAATTTCCTCATTTAATGCCGTTTTATAATTCAAAAATTTCAAGAAAATTTGGGGTCCAACACTAGATACTATTCAAAAGGTTATGACGATAGCTTATTAGACTATAATTCTTCTTTTGTTTAGTTTACTCACATATAAATTAAGGGGATGATACATAGATTATCTCTTTAACCTTAAGAAGGAATCGATCTTATACATTGTCACAATGGACAAATTGACATTAAGGGGATTATACAAATCGATCTTAAGAAGGTATGTAGTTATGAATTCTTACAATAATTGTAGCTAAATTGAGCACAAGTACCATTACGCTAGATTATAATTAACACTAATAATGATTATGGTAATTTTCTTATATATCTATTGCATATAAATAACTTTAAAATAGAAGGCCAAGTTATATTGTTGATTCTTTACTAAGCACTATATCTAAAACAAATTGCATTAAGTGACCACCCTTATTCTCAAAACTGGGGAGGCTAATAACACAATGTAATAAATGAAAACATGTTGATTGTGTGAACTCTTTATTCTTATGGTATTTTAACCATGACTTTAGTTCCAAAATTTACGCCAAAATTTCACATATGTATACATTATTTAGGAAAGTTTTATATTCAAATGTTTGAACAAATTTTTGTAACTCTCATCTGAAATCTATTCCCATTCAAGTCATCCTATGCAACTTCTCCATTCTTCTCAAATTTAGTCACAAATTTGAAAAAAATTGGTCTACCCTGCATCCTCAACCATGTTTAAATTTGCACCATATAATTAAACTAATCCAGCATGCCTACTATATTCAAGGCTTTACGTCTTAGGATTTTAAACCTTTTTGTTGAAAGGTTGACCAATAATCTCATTATTTCACACTTATTCCTTATAATACTGAGTAGCTATAACTAGTTGCTCAATAGTCCAACAATAGTAACGTGTGTAGTAGCTAATACATTGCAAGTCCTAAACAGATAAGATGGTACCCTAAACTCATCGGTTATAATCCTAAGGACTCCTCAAAATCAAGTACAAAAAATGTAAATAGTATTCACAAAAAAAGAAAAGTTTACACTACAACAAAAAAAAGGCATTTTTCCACACAAGAGAAAAGTACAAATCTTTGCAAATGCATAAGATAAAATGCACAATTTTCATACCAGATCCACAACTTCTGTGTTGAAATCTGTCACCGCACTCAATTTACTTCAAAAACATTCCTCTGCAATCCTTAAGAGGGCCAATCTTTAGTTCTGCAAAAATACCAACTGATGATGAGCTAGAGCAATGAAAAAAACATTACCAAATATTTTCATCTCAAGAAGGAAACTATTGACGGATAGACAGATAACAACATATAGCAAGAATAATATTGCCACTGCATATAATAATAAACAAGTATAAATATGATCAAATGAAAATGTGGTGTACAATTATATCAGAGTATACCAAGTGAAGTTCACAAGTTAACAAGCTTCTTGTATTAAACAAATCATTTTTAGGTCAAGTAAGTTTTATTGTTATGTATCCAACTTTAGTGACAAATTAAGTTAATTCTAATAATTATATGAATTTGGCTATATATTACATTGTAACGAACAAGACACCTTAACTATATATCAAAAGTGAGATGAAAACATTAGAATAAGGTTTTATATATGCATATTAATAAAAGTGGAACTCTATTACTGAAGTGAGTCCTGAAAAACACATCCTACTGCTCCTTCATTAATGTCCATAATTGAAATCTCTATAACCAGCCTAGCATTGGATTAATATTTTTACTGTATATTTGAATTATTAATATATATTATGACTATGTCTCTAAAGCTAGATCTTAATATTAGCTTAATTTGACAGTAAAGCAAGCACACGACATCATGTTTTCTAACGCACAATTAAGCTACATAAATTAATTAGCTAAAAGATTGCATTGCTTCAGATGAAGTGATAAATTAAGAAGGGATATGGAGGGGAGAAAAGGAGACAATGAATGTTGGAGATGGCACAATACCAGAAACTCAATACTAAGAATGGACAATATTGTTCAAACATAGTAAGAACCCATTAGAAAAGTCATTTCAAACAACACTCGCCAGAAAATCGTTTAAATTTTAACAAAATCAAGAACACAAAAAGAGAGAGAGAGAGAGAGGAGATTCGTGGGTATTTTAAACATGCAGTATATATACTTCCAACGTTATACCGAACACCCCCCACAACCACCGCCCACCACACCAAGTTCGAGCTTTAGCAAATCAAAGACGAAGATAAAAGAGCAGTGGGCATCGGAATGTACCTTAGGAATCAACGCGTGTGGGGGAGCAATGACGGCGATGTTCTGAGGAGATTTTAAGGAGTCTGAAAAAGTTGAGAGAGCACAGAGAATTGTCTAATGAGTGTGGGAGGCGCGATATTGAAGAAAGGTTTGAACCACCAACGTTAATTAGTTAAACAACAGATTTTTAATTTCTTTACCAACTCTTCCGCGACGTTTTGTTCAGAAAAATTTCGTAATACTTATTTGGCCATGTTTTAATTGTTAAACTTCTCAATTAGTACATCCTTTCTGTTTCGTTTTAATACAACGTTGTCAAAACCTTAACCTTTTCCTGATGTTTGAAAAACATCACGATAAGCTTATACAATCTGTGACGTTTCCTCATTCAAACGTCACAGATTGTCTACTTTTATTATAGTGAGAGATCTTGAAAAGTTTGAAGACATTGAAGCTAAACAAGTAAGTATAAGTATCACTCTTCTTGATTTGATGAATGACGCATGATTCGATGATAGTTAGAGGTTAAATATTCATAAATTGAAGATGGGTATATGCAAAAACGTGAATAAGGAATGGGGATTCATATCTTGTTTTTACATGGATGATGATTAATGATTCATGAATTGATATAAAGATGTTTTAAAGTTAGAATGAATCCTTAATGAATGTAAAATGAAAGTAAAAATGAAGTTGAATATATGTAGTAAGTTGATGATGAATATGTATATATATGTGTGTTCTGTTATTAGTGTTCATGATCAATCATAGACTATAATTTGTCTATGGATGATAATGAGTTGAAATGGAGTTAGAATGATCGAAAAATGAAGAGAGAGTGAATTAGAAATGATAGATAAGATTAAGGTAGTTAGTGTAGTAAGTCAAGAGTTAGAATCTGGAAAATTAAAAGATGAGTCTTAATTATGTTTCTATGAAAGTTTGTCCTGGCCAACTTGAAGGATTACCTCTCAATAAAAGTTCACTGCAGCCAGCTTTTAGGTTTGCTGTGGCAATCTTGCAATAATTCCACTAGGAATTCAATATCAGGAAAAGTTCATTGTGGCTAACTTTTGGCTTCGCCACAGCAAACTTTTCTATCAACTTAAACATGCTTCTGTATTTTAGCCATACCTTGTTCTGTAGCTATCCAAATGGAATGATTTTTTATTTGTAGCAAACTAGAGACATAGTGCTACAAATTATTTTATGAAATCAAGTTTTAATTTAGTCTTTAATAATTTCAAATTCTGGATGGAAGTTGAGTACATGGCATTGTTTCAACATAAGAATAGTCTAAAAATGTTTGAAGTATAACTTTCAGATTACTGAACCTAATTGAATGATTTTTGTGTCATTAAAAAAATTTAAGTCAATGGGGAACATTTTTCTAGGAGAAAATATTATCAAATTACTTCATTTACCTGATCAGAATGACCATGGAAAATTGACTCGAAGGTTTGGGATTTTAGAGGTGATATAGGAAAGAATGAGAACTTGGATATTGCATGATTATATAATGTTAGAATAACATTAATGAATGAATTGTTGGTATTAAAGCATCAAAAACATGTGTATAATGGAAATTAAGAGGTTCATATAATCGTAATTATGATTCAAAGGAGTTGAATAATGAGTATCTAGTAAAAGTGAATAAAAATTGATTATTATAAAGGAAAATAATGTTAAAGATGAGAATGTGCATAAGATGTGAAATTTGAAAAGATACTCTGGATTGTCATTGAACATGCATTGAACATATTCCATATACACATTTATGCATAAAGGAATACTTATAATTGTGAAATTATTAATGCCTATGTGCAATTTGTGTATTGCATAATTTGATGTGAAGGATAAATGTCCACATTCAAACATTTCTAGATCTAAGAAGCAATTGCTAATTTGAAGCGTACTGTGAGTCAACCTAGATGGTGTCATTGCATTGTTTGTTCTGATTTCAATTTCTACATTGAATTACTGTTGATATGAGTATTATGCAATGTGAATATGATTGTTGTGATTCTGTTGATTTCGGATATTGAATGTTTGAGACTTTTGATGCGTGAATGAAATATTGAAGTGTTACTTGAAAGTGAATTAGGCGGAATATGTGATTTCTTAACTTGATTGTTAAATGTCGTACCTAGTTCCAACAGAATAAATGTGAATATGCATATGAATAAAAAGTTGATTCTCAACTTAAAAGTTGAATGCCGGACTAAGGTCCGTTGACATTTGAAAGTAACTGATTCGTCCATTGTGATTGATGCATTCCATTATATGAATGCATGAAATATAAAGGTTGTTGTGACTGAAGTAGCCACCGAAAAAGTACTTAAAGCTCAGATTATGAAAAAGAGCGTAAAGCTCAGAAAATGTATAAGAGTCACAAGCTCATTATATAAAATGAGCTCGGTATCTCCAACAGATATGGTACAGTTATTAATAAGCCCGATATTTATAATAGATACAGGATAGTTAGAGGCACTCGATCATAACAATAACAAATTGAAAGTGAGTCTCATAAGCATCACAAATGCATTTGAAGTGTATAATTTGAAAATTTTGACTGATTTTTGTATGTGAGACATATTTCAATGAATGTGAATTACATGTGACTTCATATGATTATAAATGAATTGATGTGTATTATGTGAATATGTGTACTGTATATGTTGTGTGATTGAGTAAGCCATCGAGGATAGTCACTGATTAAGTTTGTAAAACTCATCCAAAATTTGTAATATTTTTTAGGTTTATAATAGTTACCCCGTTAGGCAAACGAAAGTATAGATACTGCATTAAAGTGAGAGATAGAAGACGATATCAATTCGCATCTGCATAAGTATTTTCATTAAATTTTGTGTCAAAGAACGTATTTCGCAAATTTTATATCATGTATATTTGAATATGTTTTTGTATGTAATAAATTTCAAAATTGGAATGTTTTGCAAATGAGATTGATCATAAGTGTAATAAAAGTTATGTTTTTGAGGTTTACATCATCCAGAATTTCGGGTACGTGTCTTCTGAGAGTGGGATGCTATACAGAGTATATGGCAGCTGCAGAGGTTGTAAAGGAGGCAATTTGACTTTAAAGATTGCTTGGTGAAGTAGGGGTTCAATAAAAGTATATTAAAGTGCATTGTGATAGTCAGAGTGTTATCATTTTAGCAATGAACCAGGTTTACCATGGAAAGGAGAAACATATCGATGTCTGTTATTACTTTATACGAGAGGTTCTGGAAGAAGGTAGAGTTCCTATCCAAAAGATTAAGATCACTGAGAATCCTACTGATATATTGACAAAGGTGGTGACTATGGTCAAGTTTCAACATTCTTTAGAGATGATCAATATTGCTAAAAATTGAAGATGGGTACTTTGAAGCGAATTTGAAAATACTACTAAAGATGAGTTTTGTAAGAGATTTGAACAAGTGGAATTCGCCAAGGTATAGATTTGTTGAGTTGTTAATAATTGTGGCGCGTCCCACAATTAATCCCACATCGAAAAATTGTGAGAATGGTGGAGGTTTCTAAAGCTATAAAAGGAGCCTTCCCTCCTTAGTTAGATACATTCTAAAATTGCCTATCTATACATTCTAAAATTGCCTATCTTTTTTTAAGGCAAAAATTTCCTCTCTTCTTTTGTAATATTTTGCCTGTATTATTTTCTGAAAATAGTGAAATATTAATCTAGTTGTATTCAAAGAAGTAGGCATAATTAGCTGAACCTCGTTCAAAGAAGTAGGCGTAATTAGCTGAACCTCGTTAAATTTTGGTGTTCGTTATTTGTCTATTTAATAGTTATTGTCAGCTATAGTTATAGTGAATTATTGTACTATTAAATTACATGTCAAGAAAAATTATGTCTAGGAGGTTAGGTTTTAAATGAGACCGTTTATGACTCTTCTAATCTACCTTAAGAATTT
Organism: Erythroxylum divaricatum; assembly: GCA_025434745.1. Classification (NCBI taxonomy): domain Eukaryota; kingdom Viridiplantae; phylum Streptophyta; class Magnoliopsida; order Malpighiales; family Erythroxylaceae; genus Erythroxylum; species Erythroxylum divaricatum. The sequence goes on along the minus strand of JANTPM010000245.1, from coordinate 38,946,221 downwards.
ACCTGGTGTAAATTTTCAACGCAATAGTTCACACTCTATTGATCTAGGCATTATTACTAAAGATAAATTTGTTATTATTGATGAAAATTAACCCACATTTTCACGACACTTAAATCTATAATGGTTTTTCCATACTATCATAAATCGTACATCTACATTCAGTTATAACTATATATTGTGTATCATCTCACTTAACCACATTTAATATGAAAAACCCCAATTATATCTGCTTTATAAAAAATAACTCTAATTTAATATAACCTTGATTTGGGGATAATGCAGTTATTTCAAAAATATAAGAAATTGGACGATGAAAACAATTAATATACACACAATTAAACATCCAAAACACATAGAATACAAAATAACAACTAACCAGTAAACCCTAATTGGTACATAGTGTTTACTATCCAAGTCATGCGCATTGTATTTATTTCCTTTTAAATTACCACCATTCCACCTCCAATTCGTCTCTCACACTTTCGTCATCACAGTTCTCTCACTTTAAAATTTTTGTTTCTCGTGAAAATGATAATTATACACACAATTGAACGAAATTACTTACTTCATTGAGATGGGATCTGCAGTTAATAATACTATAGATAGGAAAGCATCAGGGGGAATTATGAATTATGTGTCAGCGTTCTTTAACCTGAAAACCTTAAAAATTCAAAAGATAATTCATCAAGTCTTCCATACAGCAAATTATAATTGAGTGTGGGGAGTGTCAAAAGCAGGCATAAAGAACATTTCATAATGCTTCCTGTTGTAGAGAGCGTAATGGAGATATATTACATGCAATTATTGCTAAAAGGCAATCAAAGTCATCAAATGGACTCTATGGCATTGTCGACGACAATCGATCGAACACTGAAATGAGATGCCCCTCAGGCTTCCACTTTACATTTTTTCAAAAGCAAGACTCCAACTTCGATGAACGTATTGCAGACCTTGTATTTTCATCGTCAGAGCCATTGAATAAAAAGAGATGAAATGAAATGGAAGGTCAAGATTGGTTGTTTTGACGTTTGTCCAAATCAGATATATAAGGCATCGGACTTCAGCGTAATTTTTGGATGCATAAATATACAAAACTTTTGCTAGCTTAACGACAACTTTTAGCAAGAATTAATTAAAGCCATTCCTTTTCTACATTTTCGTAGTCAATTTACTTTGAGATTTTCCCTCGCGAGAAGGAGGAGGAAGCTATTACACATTTTTTGTAAACCTATTTTTTCACATCTCTACAGCAAATTATCATTAACCAATCTAAGAAAGTAGAAGCCTTCAACAACTTGCCGATCACTAATGCTGAGTTATTGGTACATTGATGTATATACCACTCCCTATATCACTTATATAAGAGAACAAGCACCATTCAGAAAGTAGATTTAATTCACCTCGCGAGCTTTATATCACACCAACAAAGAAAATTGTTTTTGAATCCAAGGTGGTTAATCTGTGAAAGATGTCTTCAAAATCACTAGCTTCAACAGCTCTTTTCCTCTCTCTCAACCTCCTTTTCTTCACCTTGGTGAGCTCTAAAAATATTCAATCGCCATCAGCGGCCCTAAAGCACCATCATCATGGTAAGTGCCCTAGGGATACCCTTAAGTTCTCTGTATGTTCAGGTATAGCCCATGGTTTAGTACACCGTGATGGCGTTACTTCAAACAACCCTTGCTGCAACATACTTGGTCCTCTCGGAAATTTTGAAGCTGCGCTTTGCCTCTGCACAGCCATCAAAGCTAATGTCATGGGCCATATTATTGACATTCCAATTGCCCTGGAAATGGTTATTAGCTTTTGCGGGAAGAAAGTTCCAGATGGGTTTAAGTGTTAAATCTTTTCCACATTGTCAACACTTTTTGCTTCTGATTCTCGTTGTGTTTTAGAACTTAGATTCGTTTCAAGCCTTATAGCTTCCTAGAACGGCAGACAAATAATTTTAGATGTTAAGATTGTTTTCCTGTTAGAAACAAGGCTCCTGCATTGCGGCCTTTTTCTATTGAGAATAAACGTTAAGTTAGCATTTATGATTCTATTAATTACCAATTTTTATCTAACAGAACTTTTCCAAAAAAAAAAAAATTATCTAACAGAAGCCAATTTATAGTGAATTTGCGGGAACCTGTGGCATTTAGTAACATTTAGTAGGATTCATGCTTTAACGACTACTAGATATTAGATACACTGCACGATGGTTATGTACAATATACAAGTCACTCGCATTCCAAATTATGGAGCCAATCGAATTTGGTAAGCTTATTGATTTGACAGCCAATAGAAAAACTAATAAACTATGGAAAATCTTATTCCAACATATATGCCATTTGAGGGTCTCCTTCCTCCAATAAAATTAGGATTTATAAAAGTTAAAGAAGTATATAGGGTTAAGCTTGTTTTGCCACCAATTAACTTAATTGTTTGAATGAGCAATACAAAGATTTGAAATATTTTCCAAAGTTTGAGTCTTGATCAAACTGTAGAAGTAAACGACGATCTTTTGGTTTTCAGTGAACAAATGAAGGTAACAATCATTCGATAACTTGTCAACCCATAGTTGATTTCGTACCCCAAAATCCAGCATCACACCGAGGCTATGTTCGTCTCTTAATTCAGGAAAGAAGACCAACTATAAGAATTCTCTAGTTCAAATTTGTCAAAGAGTTACAATTTCCTTTTTAGCATTTGTCATTTGAGAAGAGATTTCTGAATTTTTATAATCAATCAAGTTTTCCTTACCTTTCATCTACTAAATTTATTGTTTTCCAAATGTTACATGTATCAAATAAAATTTAACATTCGCCAAAATGTGTACAATCATTAAATTTAGTAAAATTAATATGATTGCCTTTTTACATTAAAAAAATCATTTGTAAAAAAAATCATTTGTATTATTTGAAATATTAACTAAGATGATTTGATCATCAAAATAATTAAAATGGGCAAGAATTTTAAAATTAAATTTTAGAATTAATAATTAAAAAATATGCCATATAATTTAGTTTTAAAAATAAGATAAGCATGCATACATATTCTGTCAATAATCCAGTGTGACATTTTTAGGTATTCAAAAAAGCTTTATTACTTGCAAATCAACTTTCGAATCAGATGAAACCATATGATCAAAAACTTTCATGAATAAGAAAAAATGTTAAGAATTTAAATTTTGATTTTTCTTTGCTCTTTTCAAAAGATATTTTTCTTATACATGGATGTTATAAGACATGCTATACTAATGCAATCCAGTCTATACAAGGTTAATCATCCTATTATTATCTAATTTGAATCTTCATGTTTTATTCTTGAAATACCTTTTTTATTTGTAATAAGTTTTCTAATTTTAAAATTTTCCAACTAATTCTTGTTAGTATCTTTCTAACATAATTTACACAATAATTCGAATCAAAATTTATTATGATAATTTTTCTTTCTTTCACTTCACAGATGCCGTAATAAATTACTCTTTGTTTTTTTAATTTTTATATAGGATCTTAAAATTTTCTCTTTGTTGTTTTCATATGTCACAAATTTATAATTATATGGATATATCTTTCTGAAATATGGTTGATTTATTGTTGTTTTATTATATCTACCATCTTTTTTTAGTTCTATATAGGTGTTTTTGTTCTTTTTCGAGTCTAAGTGGGTTATAATTGTTTTATATGATGTTTCCTAAAAAGCGTTTATCTGGAAGTGAAAAAAAGAAAAAAGAAAAATAAGTAGAACAATTAATAAAATCCAAAAAATGAGTTGTTAATAAATTTATTAAAAGAGTACGCTCTTTTAGTGTGAATCTTGAGGAACTAGATGAAGGATATGTTGAACAATATAAAGAAAACCTAAATGATGAGAGTCATATTCATTAGGATGTTAGTAATTTGAGTGAGCATGATTACGTACTAAATGCATCCAATTTAGAAAATTTAAGGGCAGATGAGCAACTAATCCCTATATTGGATATTTATGATTCTAGAAATTGGGATAATCTTAACAATAAAGTAAGGGTCATTTTAGTTGAAAAAAGGTATGCAAGAGCATTGATCTTGTATTTGCTTTAGACAATACCTCTCGACATGTTTCATATTCTTATTATTCTAAAAGTTTGAGTAATGGAGAGATTAGATAAGAAAATTGTTGGTTGACTCTAAACATATAGATAAAGCATATTGTTTTTGTTGTAAGTTGTTCAAATCTAAAAGTAAACAAAATACATTAGCAAATGATGAATTTAGATATTAGAAGCATCTTAGTGAGATATTTAAAGAACACGAGAATTATGTTGAACATATGACTAATATGAAGACTTGGAATGAATTAAATCAAACTATTGATAAAGATTTATAACAAGAAATTATAAAGGAAAATGAAAATGGGAGTCAAGTTTTGATAAAAATAGTTTCTCTTATGAAACATCTTGCTAAATATAGTTTGGCTTTTCAAGGATTCAATGAGAAACTTTGTAAATAGTAATGGAAATTTTTTGGGATTGATTGAGGTGAATATTGAATTTGATGTAATAATGCAAGATCAAGTTAGACATATTCAAAATTATGAAATTCATCATCGCTATCTTAGTTACAAAATTCAAGATGAGTTGATTTCTTTTTTGTCCCATAATGTTACAAGTTCCATCATAAGGATTATTAAACAGGTTAACTAATTTTTCTATTATTCTTAATTGTACCTCAAATTTAAGTCATCAAGAACAAAAGAATATGTTAATATATTTAAAATAAAAATAAAAATAGAGGAGTACTTTTTAGGATTCTTGAAGGTAGATGACACATCTGGATTGAAAATTTTTAATGAATTATTGAATCAATTTAAGTCTCTTAATCTTAATTTCAAAGTTATGACAATGGTTCAAATATGAAGGGAAAATATCAAGAGGTTCGAAAGCAATTGCTTGAAATAAATCCGAAAGTGTTATATATGTCATATGTTTGTCATAATCTTAATCTTACTCTTAGTGATATGAATTAAAGTTGTTTCATTTTTTGGAGTTGTATAATGGATATATGCACTATTTTCAAGTTCTCCTAAAAGGCGAAAAATTTTACTTGATAATATTTTGGGCTTACCATGAAATCATTGTCTAATACTCATTGGGAGAGTTGAATAGAAAGTATTAAAGCTATTAGATTTCAAGCTCCTCAAATGATATTGGCTTTGATAGAATTATCTAGATCCTATGATAATGCCAAGTCAAAGAGTAAAGTGGAACATTTGGTGAGTGTACTTGAGAGCTTTGAGTTTTTACTTAGAATTGTTATTTAGTATGATATTTTATTTTTTATTAATTTCATGACTAAAAAAGTTGCAATCTAAATTTATATGGATTAATGCTATCATAGAGCAATTAGAAGTTGTGATGACATTTTTGAGAAATATAGAAACAAATGGTTTGCTTATAGTATGAGTATTATTGTCAAAAGCCTTGCACATGAGATGAATGTAGGGCTTATATTTTCAAATAAAGGTTGTATTATTAAGAAAAGACAATTCGAAGAAAATTATGATGGAGAAATAAAATTAGTTGAGAATTCTTTTAAAGTTAGTTACTTTCTAATTGTTATGGATATAAAAATTGATTCGTTAAAGAATATGTTTGAACAATTAATGACAATTGAAAGTATTTTTGGATTCTTATTTAATTTGAGATGATAATGAGCTAAGAGAATATTGCATTAATTTTACAACAACTTTTTCTAATGATAATGTGTTGGAAATAGATTTAGATGATCTTTTTTCTAAATTATAAGTGTTGCAAATGACTTTGTCAAATGATTTATTATCATTAGTTGAATTTCTTGAATTTGTTAAAGATATAAATTACTATCCAAATGTTTTAATTGTTTATCTAATTCTATTGATTGTGTCTGTGATTATAGTATTAGATGAAGGAAGTTTTTTAAAGTTAAAATTATTGAAAACCTACTTGAGATTATCAATATCACAAGAAATGTTGAATGGTTTAGTTACTTTATGTATCGAAAATGATATATTAGATAATATTGATCTTAATACTATTATGAATGATTTTACATCTAAAAATGTGCAGAGAAATTATTTTTCATGATTATTTGTGTGCATGTGAGTGCAATATTCTTGGTGTTTTACAATATAATGTTATTGTTTGATTACTACTACTAGGGATGACAGTAGTTTTTCAACTCGATTAACATCCGCACTACCTGTTCCAAAAAATAGATATGGAGGCTAAAAAATAGATTTTAAATGGATGTTAAAAAATGGATTTGGATATGGGTCTAATGATAACCCGAACCATGGATACCCATATCCTACCCGTTTTTATTTTTTTTATTTTTTCTATTTTTTTTGAATATTTATGGTTAAAGATAATAAAATATTAATATTTTATGAGAAGAAATAGCTTTAAATTCTCCACTTTACTTCTCAGTACTCACATTTTTCATCATATTTTATTTTCTTATAGGAAGATAATAATGCAAATGATATGGTGATGGAGTTTTGAAGCCTTGATTATTTCAGTCTTTGTTCCAATTTTTAATTGTGAAAAATATATATAGTTTTTGTATTAGACATTATGATTTTTATTATTCCAATTTTAAGACATATAAATCAAAATCTTGATTTATTATTATTAAAATAATTTTGATTTGGAGCGTTCAAAAAAATGTGCTCTTTATATTTTCTATTTAGAAGTTATATTTTTATGTGCTATACAACCCGATGGATATCCAAAAATTCCAACAACCCAATAGATTTAGATATGGGTAATAAATTGTAAAAATCGATAGATATGAATATGTGTTGAGTCATAAAAATGGATATGGATATGGGTA